>JAKCPB010000107.1:0-600000 GCA_021442155.1 Cymbidium sinense | reverse complement strand
AGCCAAAACTAATAATACAAATATCCCTAATATACTATAAAAATTATAATATTAAAATAATATCTATAAACAACATCTTTCAAATTGATCAATTAACTAAATTTTCATCATAAAATTCTGGCTTAAAGTTAAAAAAAGTTATATAAGTGGCATAGTTATAATTATAATTTTAGTTATATAAATTATCGACATCCAAATCTAAAATATCAAAATTGGATAAAATCATGGCATATGAACCTTGACATGTCTTTTGATTATTTAGAGAAAATAATTTGTATGAGTTTCACTTTTTTGGTTCATCTTTATCTAATTTTATTTTGACAGTCATGTTCACAAAACTCTTCTTATTAGCTACTCTCACATTCAAAATAAGTAGAAATAGAGGAATAAATATATCCACTAAAATTATAAAATGTTAAAAGTTATAATGTGACCTAATTCTTTTAAGGACTTGGGCTTATACATAGATATAATCATATGATGGACAAATCAAAATGTAGTGATTCATTGTTGAGGGTGCTTTATTAAGCAAATATTATTGAACATGAGAGATTTAAAAAAAAAGCTTGGAAAGGGTAACCTAAAGAGTAAATTCCTAGGATCTTCCCTCTTTTTTTTTGGTTTAATAGTTTGGTTCATCCTAATATTATTTTTGATGTATAAATGTTCTTCTACCAGTATAGAATTTTTTTCAACACATTATTAAAGGGGAAAACTATTATTTTAATCTTGAATCAAATTCATCGAAAGAGATAAAATTGTTCACATTCATTTTATGATGACTTTCAAGATATGTGTTGCTAGATTTACTACTAACTTCATTCAATATATACTCCTTTGAAAGTAGTCACTTCATTCAAAAATGAACCAAACCTCTTTTCGAAGTTATAAGATATGTCTAGTCTAGTTAGGACAAAAGTAAGAGAATGATTGAATAGAGAAATAATGATTAAGTCCATATTCAAGAAATGTCTGAAAATAAAACCTACAAGCAAATGTGGTTAAATTTCATAAAATGAACAGACAAGCATAAAAGTGATATTCAAATGTGAATAAAGGGTGTTGATTTTTAATGAATATCAAGAAAATGAGAGCATTTAAAGATCTTCCTCATGCATGATGATAAATCAGCATATGTTTATGATCTAGAAGGCCAACCATGTATGAAGATTCTAATCCTAAAATACTAATGAAATGATAAAAAAAAAAAAAAAAAAAATCCAAATTTGATCTCCTAAATATTAATTTGCTCACAAAGAAGTGTTCAAAAGGTGTCATAAGTGCATCCAATTCTTCATCCAAGTACATGATAACTCTTTTTCAATTAAAAAAAAAAAAGTCAGTTTTAGAATGCATGATGAGAAGGGGAAAGCGATGTACCACACTTAGCCTCAAGGAAGGACATATGCTAAGAAAAATACTTGCGTGGTAGCTAAGAACTCTAGGCGGGGAAGGTTAATGTTAGGGTAGGAACCAAGATCTACTCAAATTTAGGGCAAAGACCAACATCGAGTAATGAAGATTGGCCTAAGGTTGAAGTTGGAGAATAAGTCGAGCATAATCCACAACAATGAACTCCATATTAATTTGATGAGATAAAATGAACATGGGTGACAACACTTGATGAGCCCTGTTTAGACCCATATGAAAGGGACAAGATTGAGAAGAAGCAACCATAAAAGAAAGCACTAAGTAAGAGCAAAGTGAAATCAAACTCCAACATTATATTAAGAGAAGTTGAGCATGAAGTGCTAGGAGATGCACTAATGTAGGAAGGGGTAGCTGAAATACAATTTGAGCATGAGGAATGATGGATACTTCTTATGAAACTAGTGGTCACTTGTCTCCCATGAAGTAAAATGTTAATATTTTTTTATAATTACTAAGTAAATTTTCTAATATGAAAGTTGAAAATTGTGAAAAAAGAGAAAAGAATTAAAATTATACATGTCATTTCAAAGCTTTTGATGTGAATTGACATATTATTCTTTTTAAATTCAAATTGTTCTATTATGTGTTGTGAACAATAAATGGGTTGGTAAATTATTGTCATGTAATTAGTATGTTGTTTTGAATGATAAAAATGGATTATATTATATGTTTATTAATATTTAGAGTGATTTATGTTTATGCTATTGGAATTTTTTTTATTTACAATATTAACTATCAAATCTATGCATTTGCACGAGATACAAATCAAATTACTAGGAATTTGATACCTTTTATATAATAAAAGTTCCTAGCTCAATTGTATGCTTTAAACTTTGAATGTAAATATTATACATTAAATTGCCCTAACTTAAGGAGCTTTATATGTCACAAAAAAACTTATGCTAAGAAAATTATGTTAATTAATTGCAAGATAGAGATGCAAAATCATGTCTCTCCTATAACAAACTTACTTTTGATGTTATATAATATGCCATCCAAAGAATTACAATATTATGCCATAGTCAAAGAAGGTGTTATATATAAATTTTATGTTCCCCTATTTTTCTTGATTAAGGAATTTGAAAAAAAGTAGGTCAAGTGAATAATCACTTCTATATTAAGATTCATGTATCATAGCTCAATCAATACTTAAAATCAAGAATGCTATTGACTAAGTATTCCACAAATCATAAAAAAAAAAGTAAGAAACTCTTAACCTTAAATGAAAGGTCGATGGCCATGATTAGAGGGTGTTTTTCAGTTCTTTCAACTCTAATCCTTTATTAACCAAATAGTGGTTACCATTGATCTTGTGCAAATAATCTTCTAATTTATTTAAATCTCTCTTCAAAATTTGCATGGTAGATTCAACAAAAATATAACCTAATATTCTATTTGTAATAGTAATGAATAGAGAATAAAGATTCAAAAATTTTAATATCATGAACTATTTATGGTTAACTCAAAATTTGACTCTTATATGGTTACATTTTTGAGCTGAAATTGAGTGTAATTCCCAGTACCACTATTCTCAGAATTGTTTTAACTACTAACTATTTCTTTCCTTTATTTTGCATAGTGTGAAGGGAACTATAGAGAGATACAAGAAGGCCAGCACAGATAATCCCAATGCCGGACCAACTCCTCAAACAAACTCACAGGTGCGTTTTTATTTTTACGAATAATATCACAATTTTTGGTCATTTATAATTTCTTATCTAAAAATGTTTTAATTTGAAGAACGTTTGAAGAATTAAGGTGACGAACTGTGATCTCAAATTCCTTCATGAATATTTAGAGCTCCATTTATGGCATTTTTATGCATCATATTGGGCTTTTATCCATGAAGTAGAATTCTTTTTTATTACTTTTTGTGCCCTAAATTCTAAATCTATTTATATGTATTTGTATCTGTTAAAAATATTGAGAGAGGGGGAAAACTGGTGGCCATTGTATAACAAAATAATGTTTAGATGATTTATATTGGAGAGGCCAGATTATTTAAGGATTTGTTTGGGACAATTACAACAATCTAAAAAAAATAGTGATGAAGCTTATGTAGAATAAGCTGCTGTTTAAAAAATTACGATGAGTATTATAATTTTTTATTATTATAAAAAATTTAGACAATAACTTTCTACCTAACACCGCATACTGCTAGATCAGATTAGAAAAACATAATTTTTCTAACTAATTTTTTAAAAATGTAATCAATTTCTCATATGCCACCAATTGTACGATCTGAACTGCACTGCAGACAAAAAAACTACCCCCAACGCAGCCTTACTCATCTCTCATAACTTGTGTAGATATACAACTATCATTAATCGCTTCAACCCTAAAATTTAGCTTCTCCAAAATAAGTTTAAATATAATGAATAATCAGCTTCATTTTCACGTCAATTTATTTTCAATTTCAGTAATAATCGTTAACAGATTTATTTTATCTGTCATTTTTCTCAACAATATAAAGTTTTCGTTGATTAAAAGAAATAATATACGAAATGACAGATAATGATTCTGCTTGCATTGATAATAATAATTCAAAAAATTAAAAATTTCCAGCATTTTCATCGTTGTTCTATACCTTTTCATACTTTATTTATCTTAATTTTTTTCATTTCTGAAATCACTCAAATCTATATTTTTCAACCTTATTGAGAATGCTGTGTTCCTTTAAGTCCCTATACTATAATCATTTTGTTTCATATATATGCTTTCTAACGTTTTTATTTCTTCCTCAATTTGGTTGTTGGTTTATTATCTTCTGTCCTTTTCCTACATTTTCCTTCTAGGTTTTTTTGTTTCACATTAGAGAAGTTTATTAATAATATGGAAGGTACGCAAATTTGACTGCAGTAAGTACTCATTAATTAAGTTGAGAGTAGCTTATATATATATATAAAGAGAGAGAGAGAGAGAGAGAGAGAGAGAGAGAGAGAGTAAAGTCTTACTTCCAAGAAAATGCTCTCGACTGCCTGTAGTACTACTATTGCCCTATGCATTAAGATATATTTAGGAATCCAATTTATTTTGAGTTATACTGCGTTTGACATAGTTCTACGTTGATCTTATAGTATTACCAGCAAGAAGCATCAAAACTTCTTCAGCAAATCAATAATTTACAGAACTCAAATAGGTAATATACACAAAATCTATTTCATTATTGTCCATTTATAAATTGCGTATGTTACAGATCCTTAAATGCCTGTAGGAATTTGATGGGTGAGGCTCTCAGCACCATGAACTTGAGGGACCTCAAACAACTGGAAACTAGACTGGAGAAAGGCATCAACAAAATAAGATCCAAAAAGGTTAGCTGCTTAGGTTATTCGTATAATTTATTTAAGTTCTTCCCCAAGAAACAAAAAGTAATGCTTAAGTGTTCTTATTTGTATCAGAATGAGTTGCTGTACGCCGAGATCGAGTACATGCAGAAAAAGGTAGAAACATGAAGCATGATCCATCTACCAAACTCTCCTTTCAGCAATTTTTTTTCAGAAAACAGTTTATTTGGATGAAGAATTAGGTTTAGAAAATTACTATTAAGAATACAGATTATAAACAATGAGCTTTTGAATCTGATATGGGTGTTTGTTTCTGCTTTGCAGGAAATGGAGTTGCAAAACGATAACATGTACCTACGAAATAAGGTCGATCTACTTTGTTTTTCACAGAAAACTGCTCATTTTTCTTCCAAATCTCATATCTGAATGTATTAATTTGATTTACACGTAAGAGTTAGAAGGAAAATTCTTTATTTTTCTGCAATACAGTCCGAACGTTATAACAAAAGATATATTGTACGTATGCGCTTATCATTTTTCAGTATAAAAACTTAGTCTTTCTTCATTAATGATTCAGATTGCTGACAATGAAAGAGTGAGGCAGCAGCAGATGAACATGCTGCCTTCAACTAGAAACCAGTTTGAAGTTATGCCTCCATTTGATTCTCGAAGCTTTCCCCAAGTAAATCTACTTACAGGCAACAGCCTGCCATCCAATTAAGGTATATATCACAATATATATAAATATATATATAACAAATATTATTCTTCATTATTTGATATTAAATATTTTAACTTCAAGTGACATTTCCTTCAGCTAGATGATATATATAGGCTGCCTGAAGCACCTGATGATATACCAAGCAATGGAGATTAATCCTTTCTTCATTGAATCAAACCAAATCTGCTTGAATTATTAAGATTGGATGATGGAAAAAAGTCTTTTTTTTTTCCTCCCTCGAAGCCGCCTCATTTAACTGATATTGAACGCTGTTCTATTAATCACAGATTTGTTGAAGCTGCATGCATGGATTCAATTCCAAGTACTATATGATGAACTTACTTGATAGGAGCCAAATCTACAACTGTGATGGTTGTCTTGTTATAAATAGGCATAATTTTATGAAACATATTCGGTCCTTATATTATTCACATATCATTAGAATTTAGATCGTGTCAGGGCTTATCAATTTTTAATCTGTAACCTTAGGGGCCATTTCCAATGCTTTTTAATTTTTAAATTTTAATTTTATTTATGTTTTAATTTGAAATAAAGTATATTTGATATTTAAAAATATATTTTTTATATTCATTAAATAAATAAATTTATATTTTTTATTGTCTATCATAATAAGATATATAGTTTGTCATAAATAGAATATATCCTAAGGGTACATCATGGCTCGGCTCAATTAGAGCTCGTTTATGATCGTTTGATTAACTAAACCCTAAACGAGCTTGAACACTTCTGTAAGTACTCGATTGCTAAATGAACAAGTTTGAACAGCTTCTCGTTTGGTTCATTTATGTTCATGAACATTATCGTTTAAAGTTCGTGAATAAGCTCGTCAATGACCTCAGTTATAGCTCAATTACGGCTCGATTATTTATGTTCATGAACATTATCGTTTAAAGTTCTTGAACAAGCTCGTCAATGACCTCAGTTTTAATTGATACAGCTCATGCATATTTATCAACAAGCTGCTCGTAAATAAGCTCGATTAAGGCTTGATTAAAGATCGTTTATTTCATTAAATGAGCTGCTCGTTAATAAGGCCGATAATCCAATTTGAATCGAGCTCATGAACAAACTTGAATTGAGCTCGACCTTGATAATGATAAACAAGCTCAAGCTAGAACACCATTTTAAAAAGCTCGAATCGAGCTCAAGCATGAACATATACATATTTGGCTCGACTCGATTCTTTTGAAGCCCTTGGTACAAGTATACTTGCCCGCAACTCATAAACTATAGATGAAAAAACCTGAGAGCCAAAGCCTTAGCATCTAGGCTTGAATTATGTCTATTAAAATTTGTTTAGAAGCGTGATACCTTGTCATCTAAGTTAATTAAGTTTGGCTTTAATAAATATAACACTAATACAAAGAGATAATTTATATTAATAAAAATATATATATATTTCATCATAAATTAATATTTTTTTACACATAATAATACTTTTTGTTGATAAAACAAAATATACATTAAAAATAACATTACCTCATCGAATGGTACTCACAAGAATTTTAGTACTTGCAAGAATATTAACACGAGCTTGATTTAATGACTTTGAGATGACTCAACCGAATTTTATGACATGATTTAAATTTGATAGTACTATTTAACGCGAATCAAATTAAAATATATTGCAAATTATTATTTTTTTTAAAAGTAGCCGTTTTATGAAATGATGATAAATATTATATTTAATAATCTGTTTGTGTGGCCCTTCTCAGTTCTCACCATGCCCGCACCTTCAAGGAATCTATCACATATAGCACTTCCGCTCATTAATTAGCTCAAAGTTAATTAACCCTAATTTGCTAGATAATTAAATAAAAAATAGCATTAGGTTTATAATTAACCCTAATTACCTCAATAATCATCTAGAACCATGCACAAAGTTGTCTTACTAATTCTCCTTTGGAACTTATCTACTTGCCAAAATAAATAAATAAATAAATATATATATATATATATATATATATATATATATATATATATATATATATATTCAAAATAAATATGTAATTATATATTCCATTATTTGCTTTTAAAATTCACTTAATTGAATTGAATGACTATGGTTTAAACTACAAAATATTTTTTTAATGATAAATAAACTTAGGAAATACGATATTTAACTTATTATTTTAATATTTGATTTACACAAAAAAAAAAAAAATCATATCAAGCTTAATTTATAGTAACTAGCAGTGCAAATATTCAAATATGTTTGGCACTCAAAATTAAAATATATTTATAATAGAGATGAAAAACAACACGTCATTGCATAATGAAAAGGGTCCATGCCCCATGCTACGCTTTGGACGACAAGATCCGACTAGCCCCCAGTTCCTCCGGCACAAAACCCACCGGAGCCGACCCCGTAGAACGTCGCCGTCGACGGCGGCCGACCCATCGGTATCGACATCGGCATCGGCGGTGGTTCGGCATCTATGCGAAGCCTGGTCTTCTTCTCCCATTCGATGGTCTCTTGGCCTCTAATCCCTTCCCCGGCCTTCAATCGCTCCAACATCTGCGGATCTTCGAAAACCTTAACCAAAAATCCAAGCATCTGACGCGGCCTCCTGTCCGTCTCTTGCACACGCTGCCACAATCGCTCCAGCTTGTCCTCGATCGCCTTCTGCTCCTGCTTCAGCTTCACCACCTCCATCACCACCGCCTCATCTTCTTCCTCAATCTCGAAATCCTCTACCCTTTCCTTCCTCTTCCTCGTGATATGGCGCAGTAGCTGCGTCTGACCCCGGAGAAACGACGCGTGGGCAAACTCCCATCGATCCGGATCTACCTTTCTGAATCCCTGGAAAAACCCTTACAAAATCTTAATTAAGATGAAAGAAAGTAATAAATAAAGAAAAAAATCCGATCGAACAAGATCGTACGTAAGTGTTCAGCTGGCGGACGAAGCTAGAGAAATTATTGTGTTTGAAATGGGCGGGAAGGAGGGTTTGAGAGAAGGCGTAAGGATCAAACACCACGAAGCTGTTGTTTTTTCGTCCCCACGAGATGATCGCGTCAATAGCTGGATCGGACACCATCTGATAAGTTTTCGCCACGAAATGTGCCGCCGGGAGCTCTCCGTCTCCAGCTCCGCCGCCGCAGTCGCCGGCGATCTCCATTTCCTGTTAGCTTCTTCAGTCTGCTCGTTCGATAATTAACGTGGATAAATAGAAGAGGGTGGACTGACGGAGAAGTATTTTGAAGAGACACGTGACCGATGGGACAGGTGATTGGGAAATCGTGTCGAATTCCTCGTGGGTTAGATTAAAATAAATTGCACGGCGAACATAATATTTTTATTATTAATTAAATTTTTTTTTAGAAAGTATTATTAATTTATTTGCTGTGGTTGTCGTGACGGACTGCCATTAGCGGATGAAGATGCGCCACGTTGCGAGTTGACAGCATTGAATAAACTCATTCTCAAATAATAAAAAAATATTTTAAAAAAATTAGATGAGGAAGTTCTCATGCTTTTTTTTTGTCTTTTCGTCATAATTAATTTTAAAATCATTTAATTATATTTAAGATAAATAAAAATACTTAGAAAATCAACGAATTTTTTATCTTATTGATTTTATTAATATTATTTTAAAAATTAAAAAAAAATAAGTGATGATTGAAGAAAGAATTTATTTATTATTATTTTTAAGAATAAAGATGATGTAACAGAGTGATTATAGTAGAATTAAGTTAATGTGATATATATTAAAATTATGAGAGAATAATTAAGTAGAGGTTATAACATGATACAAAAAATTTCTCAAAATCAATTTAGTCTCATATCGTGTAGGTATATTATGGTTGCTATACATTTGTTGAGAAGTTTGATGGAGAAGTATAGAGAAAAGAAGGAAGATTTACATATGATATTTGTTGATTTCTAGAAAGCATATTATAAAGTTCTAAGAGAAGTACTTTGGAAAATTCTAGAAAAAAGAGAGAGAGTTAATATTACTTATATTCAAGTCATCTTGGATAGGAACGTTATAGTTGTTACTTATGTTCAGACACAAAGAGGATTAACAAATATTTTCCTATTTCAGTTGGATTAGATTAAGGATCGACTTTAATCTTATATCTTTTTTTGCTTCAGTTATGGATGTTCTTACTAGACATTTACAGGAGGATGCAACTTGGTGTATGCTTTTTGCTAATGATATTCTTCTTGTTGATAAGACTAGAGAGGAAGTTCAAGAGAAGCTTGAGTTATGGAGGTCAACCTCAGAATCTAAACACTTTCGTTTAAGTAGATCTAAAATTGAATATATGAAATATAATTTTAGTTGTAAAAGATATAATGGTGGGAGTTATAGTAATGAGTGATGAAGTGATTAAAACGAGTTAACATTTTAGATATCTCACGTCGATTGTTCAAAATGATAGTGAAATAGATGGGGATGTTATTAGTAGAATTCAAGTTGGATTGTTGAAGTGGAGGAATGTATCTGACCTGTTGTGTGATAGAAAAGTGTCATTTAGATTTAAGAAAAATATTTAATAAGATGATGATAAGACCTACAATGATTTATAGAGTAGAATATTTTCCTATGAATGTTAAGCATAATTAAGTTAAGTGTTGCAGAGATGAGGTTGCTCAAGTGGATGAGTAGCTTTACACTTAGAGATAAAATGAAATATATATATATATATATATATATATATATATATGTGTGTGTGTGTGTGTGTGTGTGAAAAGACTAGAGTATCTCTAGTAGTAGATAAGATTTAAGAGAGTCGTCATAGATGGTTTGGTCACATAAAACATTGGCCTTCTCATGACTCAATTTGAAGAGTAAATATATTATATTTGACCTATGTTAAGAAAGGTAGAGATAAATCTAACAAGACTTGGTTAGAGAGTATAAAAAAATATCTTATTTCATTATAGTTAAATAAGAATTTGAGACAATCTAACATAATGGAGAAAAAAGATTCATGTAGCCAACCCCACATAATTGGATAAAGTCTTATCATTGTTATTTTAGAAAATTTATTTTTGTTGCACACACTCCTTTTCATTAAATTTAATTGATATTTGCACAAATTTTAAATTAAATAAGAATAAATTAATTTTAATTTATGGATTTTATTTTCACATCATTAGCTCTGATGTATCAATATTTTTTAAATGATGAAATAAATTGTATGAATTGTTCGATATGCATCTATATGATACATCAACCACTTTTTAAAATAAAAGAAAAAATTATATAATTTTAAATTAAACCATTTTTATCTTATTTTAAAATAAGTCATTTAAATTATTTAATAATTACTCAACATTAATTTTTTTCTTATTTTGCTCACTATTAATGCGACTTAATTATGAAAATATTTTTTCAACTTCATGTTAATAATTTGTAATAATATATAATAATTTGTTCTTGAATTTACATCTTTTAAAAAAAAGTAAATGTATTTTAAATTTTATGAGTAATTGATGTAAATTTATTATTTTATAAATTTATTTAAATACATATTTAATTTGTGTATTTAATATGTATTTATAAAAATTAGAGTAGGCTTATTGTAAACTCAACTCATTTATGCTTTATCTGAATATATAAATTTCAGGAAAGAGAAAGGATAAGGAGTAAGTTGATTAGAAAGAGAGATTGTAGGTTCTTATTTATAGGTATGTCTTTTATTAGAATGTAATTATTCTTTTTGTAATCATGGTGTTACTATTTTATTGGATATCAATACGTGTCATGATTATTATGTACAATCTTTTTTGTGATTATATAATTTTTGATATGAATTGAATAGATGTTGATGACTTTTATTTTATTTTATTTATTAATGACATTAGTGGCTCTGCGTGAAAAAGAAGAAGAAGAATATAATTCCTTCCAAATAGATCATGGGCAGTATCTATTACGCATCCAACATGATGTGATCGGCCTCAAATTAAAGATTATAACATTTTGTGTCTTGACACACACACACACACACACTCTCTCTCTCTCTCTCTCTCTCTCTCTCTCTCTCTCTAGAGTGCATATCGTCCTTCATATTTTTAAAGATGATCACTCTTGCAAAGTAGTGGCTTAGCAGTCTATGTATCGTGATGGCAGAATAATTGACTTTGTTGATCATAAGCATGTCATGGTAAGACCTCATATGACCTATGAAGAAATGCTTAGACGTCAAGTTCATCTAATTATATTCTTCTATGCTTATATGACCATTAACTAACTCATTTAACATCTTTGGCTCTAGTGTTGTTTAAGCAACAAGTTCCAAATCTTATAATACCAACATCTCATTACAAAAGAAAGTGACAAAATTTCGAATCAACTTACCTAGCTCTTGCCTCAATGACTTAAGGATTATGTTAAATTGACTGTCAGTATCACTCAAAAGAAGAGATACTTCTCAGAGGTAGGTTGGAGAACATCAATAATGGTACCACTTTTAACTAATGTGGTGAACTAAAGTGACATTTCATCACACAATTGGATGTTAGCAAAGAGACAATTGATTCAAATTAAGTGACATTATCTACACAATAACCATTCTTTTAACAATCCAACACATGTATCTTGAAGCTTAGTATGGCTATGGCCAAGCTTTAGCAATGTGAATAAAAATAGTGTTTGTTAGTTGAGTCTCAACAAATGCACGTTATCATAATGAAGCATTGATCCCGTGTTAGTCAACCTTTTCAGGATATTCCTTTAATCTTCATTTAAGAAAAATACTATGTAGTCTCAACAAATTCAAGTGACTTGCTTACACAAAAATTAGCGTCACATCTTTAAATTACCAAATTAATTAGTATTCAACTAATTATAATTTATTTTCTACATTTAAATAGAAGATATTCTCGAAGATATAAGACAATTCATACAATAATAAAAATACTTTATTCAATTATTTATTTTTACATAAAATACATTATTAAAAGAAAAATATTTTCTTATGAAATATATTATTATGTATCAATATATAATGCTTTATATTTAAATAAAATATCGCATATCTAAATTTGAGAAAAAGTAGGTATTTCTTACTTGATTATTTGAAGAATACAATAATTAGGGCTGTAATCGAGCCGAGCGAACCGAGTACTTATCGGATTGGACTTGGCTTGAATAAATTAACAATTGTTGATGTTCGGTTCATGTTCAAGTCAAGCTTTTGTATAGATGTTCAAACTTGACTTGCTTAATTTTATCTATGTTCAAGCTTGATTTGTACTTGACTTGTTTCAGTTGTTTGAAATAATCTAAAGAATATGCAATTGAGTTAATTAATGAATTTTTAATGAGCACTTAAGTTTTCTGTAATTTTTTGGTATAGTTATCCTCTTAAATATCATATAAGTTTTTCACACAATATAAAATCTAGATTCTAAAAAGAAATTAAATCATGAAAATTTTAATAAGGTGTAATTTGGCTGAAGCATATATAAAAATTAAGAGCTAAATGTTCTGATAATATGATGGGGTCGACGGAAGTCAATGTGAAGATGAGGGAGAGGTCAGTTGAAGTCAATGTGAAGACTATGGAATGTACAGTGGAAGCCGATGCAGAAGATGGATTAGAGCTTTGCTTCAAGGAACGAAGTCAGCTTAAGGCTTAGGGCGTGAACTGCAAATGCGAGAATAAGAAAAAATCACGATATCCATGACTCAGCTTCTAACTTAGTGCTGAGCCCGTGAGCCATGACTTGAGTTTGTTGGATCACCAATTTAAAAGTATTTTTTTTTAGCTTTAGTTAACATTTCTATAACTCATATATGTGTTTTTAATTTTTTACTTTGAGCATTTATCCTATAATTTGTAAAGCTATAATCTCAATTATATTATATAAATATTTAATTAAATATATAATATATTTTATAAATTATACTACTAAATTATAATACATGTTTATTAATATATAATTAAAAAATTATAAGTTATATTTACTCATATTTTTAAGATAATAAATGAATTATCATCAAATACAAGTAATTAATAAATTACTTGTTGAATAATCAGTATGTTAATATAAACAAACGAGTAGGTTAAATCATTCATGTTATTAACCTTTGAGTTTTTAAAAAATGTTCAAGTTTGTTTGTTTATTAATTTGAACAAACATAAACGAGCATTAATCGAGCCAAATTCAAGTAGTTCAACGAGTGCACTGATTCATTTACAGCCCTAATAATAATTAATACTCTACTTTTAAAACATCATAGAAGGAAGAGAGAAGCAATTAAATCTACTAATAGCTTGAACACTATACAAAATAAAGTAGGGGATCCCACACGCCAAAGCCTTTCTTCTTCCATTCGCACAATCCAAATTATCAAACTTTTTCATTTCCTCACACAGATAAACCCTAACTAAATGAATGATTTTTCATCTCCAACATGTCAACTACTTTAACATGTTAGAAGAGCTTCAAGAAGTCGATGTACTATGGTCGACCCGATCACCATTTGAAAGATAGTTTCGCGACCTATGATGACTCATTATTTTGATACGATGATAATGAATTTGATTATTGAAGCAATGATAGTAAGTTGAAAGGGAATTCATATCCGATTGACATCCCGAAAAAGATGACAGTCGTTCGTGATTGTTGGGAAAAAGATGAAGATGTTTTAGGAGAGACGACGATACCGCCACATATATTGGTTTCGAGAAGGATCAAACGAGAGATGGTCGGATCGGTTTATGATAGTGAGACGAGGAGCAAGCTAATCCACCTTAGGATTGTTGTCCACTATATCTAAGGAATAAGAATTAAAATCTGATAGGATGAGGAAGCTTGACGCAGAGGAAAGGGTGTGAATGACGATGAGGGGCACCGACAAGCTCATAATAAGGGGCTCGTGGTTAATGGAGAAGATAGGTCGGAGGCTGACAACACAGTGGACAAGTTTATCTAAGCACAAGCATTCGATATAGGCAAGCTGACTGATATGTAATGGATTGAAAACGATAAGGTCACCGTCTAGTTTAAAGAGGGAGACCATGGTGCAGTGGACAAAGTCAGATACATTAGTAAAGAAACAGTTGTAGATGTTGTTGGAGGAGATAGCGGGTGGGGGTAGATGACAGTTACTTAAAGGACAGATGAGTGGCCTTCTACAAAGGATTTTACATTGCGGTCCATGAAATGGAAGAGTATGAATAGTGGCTCTATAAGTGATGTTGTTCATTGCGCAGCCGGTGTAAAGGCTATTGGAGAGCGAGACGATGGTTGAGTGGATGAAGTTAAAGAGAGAGAGAAAGTAACAAGTAAAGGCTATTGAAGGAGACAGGAGACTAGATGGCAGTTACCTGAATAACAAGTGAGCATCATTCTTTTTTAAAGGGTTATGCATCATGATTCATGAAATGGAGTATGAATATAGCTCTGCGGGTGATGTTGGCCATTGAGTTCTGGTGTGCTACCTATGGATGTGTGATGCTGTAGGGTTTAGAAGTTGATTTATGGAAGAAAGTTAGTATGTCAATATAGAACAGAAGTAGGAGGCTGGACGCATCAAGGTCCGCGGTAGCACATCTTCTTCTCATAGTCAATTCTTGCAATGGATTAGTTTTAGCTCCTTTTTCTTTTTAAAGTCGCTAAGAAAAAAATGAAAATGTATCGCTGAATTTGTAAAATTTGATGTTGATGGCATGCATGCAAAGAGATTTACATCGCAGACCATAAAAGGGAAGATTATGAATTATGCTCCACAGATGATGAATTGGAGTTCATGAATTGAAAGAATATAAACTGATATCTGACCGGATGAGGAAGCCTGCGGCACGAGAAGAGGTGTGAATGATGACAACGGGAACCAACAAGGCTATAATAGCGGGCCGGTTATGTTCATGGTAGAAGATGGGTCGATCGGAGGCCGACAACGCATGGGCTATCTAAGCTCATGCATTCGATATGGATGAGCTTACCAGTATGTAATGTTAGAACTATAATAATAAATAAATAAATAATTAGCAATTAAGAAATAAATTTTAACACAACTATGCAAATAAAAATAAAAGTAATTAGATCAAAATAGCCTGAGAGGGAGGTATGTCGACGACACTATCCTTAAAGTAGATCAAGTCTTGGGTGCATCAATTTGCGGCTCTCTTTTCTACTCGTGAGATATAACCCGTTCCCTTACCTTGATCGCGTGTGCACTAGACTGATCAGAGATTGTGTTTGTGTGAGGGTGTACTTATTGAGGTGATCGGATACGACATTGAGGAATAGTGTACTATCTCGAAAGATAGAAGTCACTACTTTACAATGGATCTAATCACCTAATAAGGACTCTAAGGCATGATGGGTCATCGAATATACCAGATATTTTTTCCTACTTTACATGGATAAATAAAGTAGGGTTTAAGTTCTAAAGTTCCTTATGGGGGCAAGCCCCCATAGTTAATTACATCTTAAGGAAAGTGAATTCCTTAAGAATACTCTCGATTAAAATAGGAAATTATTGTCTCCAAAGAATTCGAAGATATGACTATCAAGAAATTGGTTGTATTTTAGAAGATCAGGTGGGATTGATCAAAAGGGATGAGTTATTATCGAAACCAAAGGAGATGAGTAGGGAGTGCTCATGGTACTAGGAAGCCTAGTGAGCATCCCAATCTATCCTATGGTTGGCTTTATATATTTGAAATTGAGGAGATTTATATGTTTGAGTTGAACTTTTATTAGAAATCTAGGGCTTACAATTCCACAATACAAGATTGTGAAAATACCTAAGATGTGAGAATTTATACTTATAGCCCGCAAAGGGAAACAACAACATTGGATCCTAAATCTAGGGAGCTTTGGCAAGGACTAAAGCACGACCTAAATCTAAGACAAAAATGGGTATACGGTTTACCTCCTCAAGAGAGAGTAAACCACCCGACTGCAGGACTTATTATCGCCTGGAGTGGTAGCCAGCTAACTCCCCCTACACTTTAAATTTGTGTAAGCAAGTCATATACTTTTACAAAATAGCTAGGTTGTTATTATTTAGAAATGAGACTAAATCCTTAAACTCACTCCCTAAGAGACTAGAGTATGAGGGGTATGAATAATGACTTAAATCTAATACAAATTTTTGTCAAATTTTATTTCAATTTAGGATTCCTTATTTTGACACAGGCTATGGGATTTTGTATGCTTAAATGTATGAAAAATTGATTATGGGCCAGATCAAAAGGGAAAAAGGTGTTTTTCCATCATAGTCTCTTAAATGTTAAGCCCATTCTATCTGACAAAGAAGGAAGCCCTCTCTTAATAAGAGTGAAACAAGATGTTTATGCATGATATTAAATATACAACATCTAGCTAAGGGGTTGCTAAATATTTATTATCTTGATTTAATATCTAAGCTTTTATATGAGATTATGAGTTATTTTAAAAGTCTAATTTTGAGTTATTAATGGGTTAGAAAATTTATTTTTATCCTAAGAGCCTAATTGCATCCAGGCCATACAACAATCACCAATCATAAAGAAACTATGAAAAGTCATACTTTTTTTAATGCACAAGCTAAACAAAATATCAAACAATTTTATAAAGCTATCGTAAAAGAATAAAATGCCGATGCGGTCAAGTACCACCGTACATCCCAAAATGAAATGTGGGTAGCCGAGCTCTACTCTTAAACAACCTGGATTACAAGAGAATAATTACAAGTACAAATGATGAATGTTATGAGGTTCTTCGTTCTTCATTCTTCCTTCTTCATTTATTTATCTTCCATTTCTTCATTTGATTTGCTCCATTTCTTTCTTCCTTTTGGCTTGATTTGAATGTGTTTGCTCCAAAGGCATCACATGGTACATGGTCTTATAACTTAACATGCTCATAATCCAATCCTAATTCTAATACAAAATTACATTAAAAGAAGAAAGTAAATCTAGCTACACCGCAAAATAAATGTTAGTAACACACCATACAACCAAAGGTTATATGAATAATTTGGACTTAACACCCTACACATGGGTAACTAAGCTCTGTCTAACTTGGGTTATGCTTAGAGCAAGCAACTGATAAAAAATTTATATTTTTATTTAGTGGCCCTTAAGCACAACCCCTTCAAAAAAAATTAATATTAACATATGTAGATATACACTACATCCCTCATCTAATAATACATCAGGAAATAAGCATACATCAAACCATACAATGCCCTAACATAAAGCTAGAAATGGTGACTTAGTCTAATGTGTGTGAATTAAAGCTTGTGTGGTATGTCCTAACTAGGCTCTAGAGTTATAATTTGCTAAGTGTGAGGGATTTAATTTATAAAGGGGATGAATTTTTTTTAAGTGATTTAAAAATTTTATTTAGTGTTTTCTTTTATTTCATATGGTCTACACTAAACAACTAAATGTTATAAAGAGAAAAAAGAGAAGGAATCTCTCTTTCATCCCTACCTTAAGTCACTTCTAAAGCAAGTTAATTAATCAATTTCCTTTGGTGAATAGCTTATTATATGTTTTAATTATTCTTAAATTTAGGTTCACTCTAAATAACGTTATTCAATAAGAAAGATATCTTAAGATTAATTAGAATGAATTACTATCACATAACACATATTTATTCATTTCTTTCCATCATGTATATCATGCATATGCTTAAATCATAAGCATACATATACATACAATTTATATTTTAGCATACTTGAATGGTGAATGTAAGCAAATGCAATTGGAATTTAAGTATTTCATTGGATTAAATTATGAATGCATGCCTTTTTAGTAGAAAGAGAGATTTTTCATCCATTAGCTAGATACGCATTCACATGTATAAAAGTTTTAAGTGAGTACATTGTCATTGCTCTGCACTAGGGACGTAAGGTACAAGATCTACTTAGGGCTACTTAAAGTCTCACAGCCCCGGGGTGTCCAGACTAATATACCACTTTTCTTAGATACATATAGACTTATAAGCAACTACAAGGATAAGAAAACCCATGCAAAAATTATATTTTATTTATATGACTTATGATTCTTATTCATTGTCCACATCACACATACAAATATATATAAGAGTTTTAAGTAAGTACGATGTCATTACGCACAGGTAGAGACTTGCCTACTTAAAACTAGCGACCGGTGTCGAATAATATACCACTTTTCTCAGATATAGGTGCATGTATAAAAAGAACCATAAGAAGGAGAAGTCATGCAAGAAGTCATATTTGATTTGATTATATGATTTACATATGTGATATAAAATTTTTCCTAAGTCTTAGCATGGAAATGCATAGGAATAGATTTAGACAAATATTATGTTCTTTTCAAATGAACTAGACATTTGTAATTCCTATGTGAATCCATGTAAGATAATGAAAGAGGGCTTCATATTGCATATCCTATATTATCAACACATACAAACTTATATATATTTGTAATTAACATCACTCCATTTATTATAATTGATTTATGAGCTTTTGAAAATAACTTTTGATTTAATAGTGATAATAACCACACCTATTTTAAATTTAAATCAACACATGCAATTTGACATAAAAGAAATCATTTCATTTAGTTAATTTTAAAAGAAATGAATGGATGATTACACATGGAAAGTAACATTTAACATGATTGGAAAGAAATAAAGAAATATAAGCACATAATCTCATCATTCTAATTAATTCCTAAGGACAATCATACTAAATAAGGCTATTTACAATAAACCAAAGTTCTTTAATGTTATTTCATTTTGAGTTTGATTTAATTTACAAAAAGGAAAGAGATGTTTGCTGGTCCTAATCCCATTCTCCATGTGTGAGTTAATTTTGGTTCAAGGAAGAAGCAATCAAGTTGATTTTATGATTTAATTAGGTTAAGGTATGAATTAAGTGGATTAATTAACCCTTACCTACACCACCTTAAGTTAATTAACTAATCAATAATGAGCCAATATGATATGCAACCACATGAAAAATAAATTTTCAGTGCTCCTAAGAAATGAAAGGGGTCTAATATAATTGGCTCATGATTAATAGTTAATTAAGCTTAAGGGATCTCACTTAACTACTTTTATGATTTTCTCACACATGTGAGCTAACCATAATTTCATTATCTCCCCCTTTGGGTTATTGAACACCCAAAGAGCTACCCAAGATTAAGTTAGATAAATAGATTCAATTAAATTAATTAAGTTCATTAATTAACTAATTAAACCTTAATTAACCTTAACCAATTAAAATGAGATGTGCTTAAAGAAAGAGACAAAGAAGGGAGCCTAAGTCTCAACCCCTAAATCCTTTCAATTAGTTGATTAAAGTTCATGTATGATTTGGATTTTTGATTAATCTTATTAATTAATTAATCAAGGGGTCTTAATTAATTAATTATTAAGAGGGATTAGAGAAGACTTAAAGAAAAGATTGGAAGAGAGAGTCCCAATCCATTTCTCTAGACTTAATCATCATTAACAGAGGTTAATAAGCTTAATTGATTGATTAATTTACTATTCATTTACTTAGTTATCACTAATTACATTAATAAAGTGATTAAAGCTTAACCCATTGATTTTCCTAATTAAGCAACCAATAAAATCCAAAAAAAATAAGGGAGGCAAAAGTCATCCCCCTAAACACGCACATAAATTTTGAGATTAATTGGATGGTTAATTAAGGAGCAATTAGACTAATTATATTTCCAATTAAACTTTAATTAAGCCAAATCCACTACTCAAAATCAATTAATAATAATTTTCTAGATTCTACTCTGAATATCTTTAAAATGAGCCTTTGTTTATATTTTTTTTGGATTTTTCTAAAATTAGTTATGAATTTAAGAAGTTTCAGGATTAAAAACAAGTTAATTAGCCCTAATTATAGCCTTAATCCCATGAGGCCACGTGGTGGCTGATGCAGCATGCTAATGCGGCATGCTTTCCACGCGGTGCGATGGAATTTGCTATTTAAGTTATCATATCCAAGTGATGACTCGGATGGCAGTGCACACGGTAAGTCCGTGAACCGTCCGATCTAAGATCGGACAACCACGATTAAACCCACAATTTTGAGGGATTAATCAGAGGCTCTAAGCATGATTAGATCAGGGCCGTTCATCCCGATCACGTGGGATGGACGGTCCATGATCTATCTCGTCCTGAGCATCGAACAATGGCTACCGTTCATCGATCGCCGCTCGATCCGAGCTCACTTGAGCTCGAATGGAGATGAAAATGATCCCATACTTTCAGGGAAGCACAATAAGAAGATCTAACGGAGGAAATCACATGACATGAAAATTTCTTTTACAAAAGACTAACCTATTTTCATTTAAGAATCGATTTCAATGGCATACCTCACCAGAGCTTATGATCGGTGATTCCAAAGGTTGAGGAAGCTTCATTTGATAGAAATGAAGCTCTGTTGAGTCGCACGAGTTTTGATTTGATCTAGTTTGCTCGGAAGACCAATCCACTAAGCGAAGGTGTTCGGGCTTGATCGAACTCTACCCTCCGACTGTTTGGAAGCTTGGGAAATGATTCGTTCTTGCTCGTTTGGCTCCAAGAAAGGTGTGTGCAAAGTTAATTGCACTTTGGTGGAAATTTGAGCAAATGGGAATCGAAGGTGGCCTCCTCTATTTCGATTTTGCGTAAAACCAAGAATGGGGATATTAGGGAGCTTGGGAAAGCTTGAAAATCACTCTGGGAACTCTCTTTTTGGTTGCTAAGGTTGAATCGAGTGTGAGTGTGTGAGTTTGAGTGAGAATGAGAGGGGTATACCCCCTCTGTGAGCTCCAAAAATTTGCCACCGATCTCTCGACAATTTGAAGAGAGAGTGTGATTTAAAATATTAGTATAATTTTCAAAGGGCAAATGAGATAGTAGATAAGACACTGCCCAGAGATTTCATCCCCATTTGGTGAGGACTTTAGATCTGATTTTAGGTTTCCTATAGGCGCAAGCCCCTATAGTTAATTACCTCTACCAATAAGTGAGAGAGAACTTTCGATTAAACCTAGTCGTTAAATTACTGAATGTGTAGCGTATAGTAGCAGCATGTGGAGTTTAAAATTTAGATTTATGTAATTTGTCATCATTAGCTTAAATTGGATGGTTGGGGGAATGATGATGTGTCTGATCTAGATCCCATGGTTCCGTCATCTCGGACTGTCGTGGTCCCTAGTCTACTTAGTCGAGGGGCGTAATTCAACCGAAGGATCCTTATCAACAATACATGAGTTACGTCGTCTAAGAAATCCTTGTAGACCTGGGGTGGTGTTTGTCTAAGGAGACAGGTTTAAGTCTACCTTAGCTGACAGAGGACTTTTTGCCCTATCAAGTATACCATATGGTTCACAACTCAAAGGGCAGAGCTATTGGGGAGCATATGGGCTACGATCGTGATCGTAATATAATGGAGCCTTACCATAAACCTCTCATCATAATTGCATCATTGACACCGGATGTCAGGGACATGAGCCACATCCTTATTGGCATGAGATTGATTGAGAGTGAACATAGTTGAATACTTGATTTGACATTGGCTCCTTTGTGAGCTAGAGTTTTCTTAATTTGTCACTCTCGATAAATAATTACGGAAGGTGGATAGATTGAATTTTGCTTTAAACTTTTAATGATTAAATTTCATTTAAGTAGTTTTAGATTGCTACTTAATTTGAGTTAATTTGATTTGAAATTAGAATCATATTTTTGATAGAAGTATCTCCTCCGGTTGAAATTACCATTCAACACAACCATCATAGGGGTAATTACTTGATTAATTTGAACATATTTGAGAACTTTAGATTTTTTCAACTCTGTTTAGCTTCTAACAGAGGATTATATCTACAGGCATATGATAGAATTAGCTTCTTAGATATTTTACTAAGCTGAAATTCTTATAATAGATTTTTAGATTTTGTTAACCCGTACCTAGTCCTAAGACTAAATTGGGAAGCAACCTATGCAGCATCCTCAGACACTTGAATTTAAGCATTCAACATAGTGTCGGGGCCCATGTAGGTGTATTTAAGAATGTCTTAATTAATGCCTTATGTTCACTTGTACGATGTGTTACGAATCCGGTGGCATTTTGTATCGCATAATTAGATTTATAATTGCACTGAAAATATTGTATCTTTGCTTGATTTGTTAGCAAACATTTAACTCTCCATTAATCATCACATTCAATTTTTGTTCTCTCCGAACAAACTTATTTGAATTCAAGCTTCTTTTAAATACAAGCCAACTATTTAGTAAGAAGCCTTGCCTATACTTGCTAATAGGTCATTCAGTTACAGTGAAAACCTCTTATGAATTTCATCTGGATCCTATTAGTTTTGAAGATAAACACTTAGATATATCACAAATCTCATTGTGTTTCAAATTTCATTTTAAATACAAGACCCAATTGGTTCTTTTAAAAGCTACATTCATGAATGATCATAAGTTGCCTAACTGAATTTGTGCTTATAAGAAAGCTACCAAATTTCTTACATACTTTATTCTCAATTTGGAATTAGACATTTAGACTTACCACCAATTATTTGCCTTTTAATATTCAATTGAGATCTTTACTTCATTTCAGATTAAATATGATTTGTTCACATAAAAAGGACTTCAAATTCAATATGAATTTATCCTCAACTCCAGATCAAGTTTCATATTTATTTGAAAACTAGAATTCAAATTTATTGTAAGTCTCTTATGAGTTTGGCATTTGCCTCCCCAAGTTTTAATTAAGGCTTGTTTAATTTTAAGGAATTTGAATAAAAGAGAACTTACTTTACCACTTCAATTTAAGCCATAGAGAATTACAATTAAAGCTTGTTAGTTTGGTGTCATCCCTTAAACCCATCGTCACACATGATTATTAAATTTAGATAAGGATAGGTTCTACATTGTTTCCTTCAATTTCTATAAATAAGGCTAAGAGGGGGGACATCTATTTTATTCCACTTATTTGAGGAGTTGGAGTGGTTGAAAGAGAAAGGTTAATTTTTTAGTGGGCTTTCAGCTCTACTTAGATAAATCTTGTATTTGCTTTTTTACCTCTTTCCTCTTTGATTTAATGCTTTACTTTTGTATTCATTGTATGTTCTTTTCCCTCCCATCTTTTTCTTCTTGTTTGATTCTTTTAATTTTAATTTAGCTTTAAGTTTCTTTATTTAGTGCTTTTAAGCCAGTTTCTTTTATTTTTTTGATTCCTCCATTTTTCTAAGTCCAAAAATTTGATGAAATTTTGCCAGCATTTCGGCTAGGGGAGCGACATCTAATAATTTTTGAAGGCCTTCCCGTCACGCCCTGATGAGCATGACGGTTAGTGTTCTGTAATACGTCGATCGATTTTCATCTCGTCACGCCCTGATGAGCATGACGAGGCCTTCAAACCTGCAAAGAATATATATACTTTCACATTCACATCACACATGTTCAGACTTATTTTCTGCGTGCTTACAATGATTGGCAAGGAGATGGAGAGGGAGATGCCAAAAACCAAGAGAAGAACCCGCTTGATGATAGTGTTCCTCTTTGGCTGCGGCAAGAGGAAAGGTCAGAAGGAGACAAAAATGATAGAAACCAAGAGAAGAACCCACCTGATGACGGTGTTCCTCTTTGGTTGCAGTAAGAGGAAAGGTCAGAAGGAGACAGAAATTGAGATGCCAGAAACCAAGAGAAGAACCCACCTGATGACGATATTGCTCTCTGGCCTCAATAAAGGAAATTTGAAGGGTAATTTAGAGATTGTGCGCTTGATTAGAGGAGGAAGCAAGGAGGTATACCGAGAGGAACCCGCCTGATGATGGTGTTGTCTCTCAGCTACCCTCACTTTTGAAAAGAAAGGAGGTCGGATAAGGGTAGATTGTAGAGTTCGACAAAAGAGAATTTCAAGTTTCGGCAAAGGAGATTGTAGATTTTGGCAAAGAAAAATTTCAGATTTTTGGCAAAGGGGAATTTCAGATTTTGGCAAAGGGAGATTTGGTTGGAGGAGTTTTTTTTTTGAGGAAATTTCGGTTTTGGTTTTGTGAGGAGAAGAAGGGGAAGAACAAAGAGGAATGGATTTTTGGTTTGGTGGAGGTTTTTTTTTGGTGGAAGAAGAAGAATGGATTTTCAGTTTTATGAGGAGAAGATGGGGAAGGAAGAAGAAGGAGGAGAAAAACCTACTTAGTTTGAATGAAAAGTAGATGTGAAGTTAAGCTGGATGAGAGAAATTGGAGAAGCCCTTGCCATTTTTGATTTTCACGAGGGAGATAAAAAATGAGAGAAGGAGATGTGAGAGTTAGCTTGCGGTTTGGACGAGGGAGAGAAGATACCCTTTTGGCTTGCAATTTTGGACCAGAGAAATGGAAGAAGAATCCCTCATCTTTTCGATCGAGGGAAGAAAATAGCCATGAAAGAGGGGGGAATGGTTGGAGGAGGAAGCGTGTGGTTACTCGAATAAACGAGGAGGGAGTTTTCGTGTGTGAAGGGGAGACGGCCGTGAGAAGCTTAGTTCCTTGAACAAGTCAGGAAGGAGACGAAGAGGGGAAGAATCACGCATGAAGGAGAGATCGAGAGGGTCAGATTGGGTTGGATGTGTGTGTGAGGGCCGAACCGAATGGTTTTAAGGATTTAGGTTAGTTATGATTAAATTAGGGTTTTTAAATGTATTTTTTATTACTTAATCAACTTTAATATGAACTTTACACTGATCTCAATATAGGATTGATATATATATTGATTCAAGATTATTCCAATGTTTCAAATGCAATGACGCAGTCCATTTCATAATCAGAGGTCGTTTGGTTCAAGTCGGCATCAAATTGAATCAATTTCAGCTCAAAATGCATGTTATCATTTCCTACAGCTTGATTTTTGTGCAAACTAGTCCAAATTGAGTGCGAATAGTCTTACTTGATATATTTCGATATTTTGAAACTAACGGTATAATCAATTTCATGAATGGAGGTCGTTTGGTTTAAGTCGATGCCTCATGATCTCGATATGCATGTAGGCGCGTTGATGACTCAATCACTTGATCGGTTGATCATCAAGTTGTGCAATATTTATATTCTAACCAGTTTTGACATTTTGAATGCAATGATGAGGTTCGTTCATCGATCGGAGGTCATTTCGACTGATTTTGGTGATATCTAGTGTATTTCAGCCTTGATTTATGTGTTGTCGCTTTCGATCATTCGATGTTTGCACAAACTCATCTGAATTGAGCATGGATAGTCTCATTTGGTAGTTTTTGATATTTTGAAGCTAACGACATAATCAATTTTATGAACAAAGGTCATTTGGACATCGTCGTAATTTCCCTTCCCCGATGTGCATGTCGGCACATTGACAACTTGATCACTTGATGGGTTAATCGTTAGGTTGTGCAATATTTATATTATGACAAGTTTTAATGTTCTGAACATAATGACAAAGTTCGTTCGTTGATCGGAGATCATTTGGACTGATTTTGGCAATGTTTGGCGTATCTCAGCTCTGATTTGTGCTCTAGAGCATCCAAAGTCAATCAAATTCACCTTATAAGCTAGATACGGCTTGTGTAGCATATGTGAAGGTCAAAAAATGCCTCCCAACAAATATGACTCACGCATGGAGTGAGTCGCATTTGTTGAAAGCTGGTTGACCCTTTGGGCTAGCCAGAGAACTTGGATCATTTCAGCTTTGCTTGCAATAACTTACAGAGCTTTGATAGGATTTATCATTAGTATGATGCCTTATTTAGGACATGCTAAATGACAGGATTGATCAATTTTTTAGAATCGACTTGTTAGATAGATAAGAGTTTTTACACCATTTACTCTCTGCTTCAATGACTTTGCTAGAGATCTCTTTCTTTTATGTCATTGCAGAATTGAGTTTCCTCCAACCCTAGCTCTATGCTTGGTTGGGTTTGATGGAGGAATTGATTTGCTTGTTTTGAGATTTAGAATTCCTTTTATCCTAGCTTTAAGCTTGATGGGCTTGATGAATGATTGACCTGATTTGTCCACATTGACTTATCAGGAAGTGTATGTACACCTTGAATCCTGTTTGCTTTGTGGATTTGTTGAAAGCATCTGACAGCCGCTTATACTTATTTATGTTGAGTTATCGACTAGCGATGCTTTAATAGAATAACTATAAATTTTTTTAGATCGGGCATCGACTTTGCATGAACTATAGAATTGCTCCCTCAGTCCTGTGCTTTTTGCTTTAATGGAGTTGATGAGGAAATTGGTTTTGATCTGTGTTTTATGCTTGATCAGATAATTTATAATATATTAAAATATCACCCTATGGCCAATATAAAGATTGACTTGAGGCAGCTCTGAGTTGAGAATTGTTTCCTCAGATTGTCTTGGTCTATCGATCAAGTTGAAAGATCTCTTGGATTCTAATTGCTTGTAATCACTAAGCTAGATCGGCAGATTGAGCAATTTATCATCTGATGAGTAGCTCTTTTACGCAACCTTTTCTTACGCTTGTTGAGTGAGGAAGCGTCGTGGCCATTTATAGGCTTGTTGACCTTTAGAAACTTGAGTCTTTAACTTAAGCTGTGATGGGTTGGTGGTTTTGTCATCAGACCGATGAACGGGGGCTCTTTCACTATGGCCTTTTCTTGTGGCTTATTGAGTGAGTGGAGCGTCAATAACTTGGCCACCTGTGGGCTTGTTGAGTTTGACCTTTAGAACCCATCCATGTCCTAGACTTCAAGATATAGAGGTTGATGTTTTTCCAACTCAGTTGATTGAAGCTTACAAAATTGGGAGTTCTTCTGACTTGATCTTTGACATTTGATGAATCTTGGAGAAACTTTTTTTGACATTTAGGGTTGTCTTTTCATGCATAAAAATAAATTCTTTTTTATTCCTATAGGAGCGTGCAACTTTAGCAATAATTATTATAGTTAAATTCAGGGATTCCGGTGTAAAGCTTCATATCAACCTGAATCAGAATATATTCGAGGATCTCGTCTTATAGCACAATGTCAACTCAAATAAACTTGACATAAACTAAAAAATGTTCATTGTCTTGTAGGGGGAATTCTAATGCATATTTAGAAGAACTTTTAAGATGAAATGATGCAAATACATCAATGTTTGAATTGATATGCTCTAAAGAAGATTTTAACATGTAACATTGATTTAATCTATGTATATAAATTTAAAAATGCCCCTATGTAACAGGGAAATTTTCACGAAAAAGTTTTTTCATCTTGAGTGAGTATATTTATTTAGGGATCTCGGTATGAAATAAGATGTTGACCTAAATAGATATACTAAAAAAATGCCCTCTGTCTTGTAAGGAGATTTTTTATTGTACCTCGAGAATGTATTTATCATATCTAATACTTTTTCAGGTAACGACCATTAATTGGTGATATTGGTCTTTCACCCTTTAGGTCCATGAGTTGGTATGCCCCTCCTCAGTACACTTTCTCAATGCCAAAAATGGCCCTCCCAATTAGGCTCAAATTTCCCACCAATTCTTCGATTAAGAAAAATTGGTCTTCTCAGCACTAAGACCAGTTCCCCTTTTTAGATTATTTGAGGTTACACCGTATGGTCAAAATCCATGGACATCTTTGCTCGATAAACTTTCAGATTTTGATGAGCTTGCAATCTAACTTTATCAAGCGCGTCGAGTTCCTCCATTCTCAGATGAGCATTTTGATCTTCAGCTAGATTGTATTGGATGGCTACTCGAAGTGACGATAATTCAACTTCAAGCAGAAGAACTGCTTCAGTTCCAAATACCAATGAATAGGGAGTGGCTTTAGTCAGCGTCTTGTAGGAGGTTCGATACGCCCATAGTGCCCCTATTAGTTTGGTATGCCATTCTCTTTTATTTTTAGTAAGGACCTTTTTGAGCAGCTTAACTAATGTCTTGTTGAAGGCCTCTGCCAAATCAGTTACTCTTGGATTGTATATTGAAGAGTATCGGCAATCAATTTTGTGTTCGATCGATGAATTTATAAATCTTTATATTTTCGAAAGCTGTGCCATTATCAAAAATTATTCGATGTGGCACACCAAATCTATAGACCACATTATGTGTGAAGAAGTTGATCACTCGATCAACAGTAACTTCTTTAAATGGGATAGCTTCAGCCCACTTAGAGAAATAATCGATCCTTCTTAGGATGAAGCGTGTCCGGTGACGATCAATTGGTCCCAATTACATATCTACCCCAACATTCAAAAGGCCAATATGTTGGGTGTAGTGGATTATATTCTATGTACTTGACATTCATGACACTTCTTAGCCTGTCATCCTTTGATCTTCTCTCATGTGCATCCAAGTCATGAACTTCAACCATCACTTCTACATCGCATTTAGGCATCGTAACCATATTTGTTTAAAGGATCTATGATATAGAGTGTTGTTGAAGAAAGCATAGTGCAACATTCTCTTCTCAATTTGAGCTGCTAGTGATTTATTATTTGGTAATTTGCCTTCTTTAAAGTAGTCTATGAAGGGTTGCCTCCAGTCATGTGGCTCTTATACAATAAAGGCTTCCCACTGCTTTTTTGAAGCAATGTCAGGCTCAGCTCTTCTCGGTACAACTTTCTTATTGATTTTGGGGAGTTTGAGGAGCAACCTGAGTCACATTTTGCTTGGTCAAATTTAATAACCGCTCTACCTATGAGGATTGATACTTTGCTAGCTCTAGAACTCATCGAGTAAATATGTCGATCATGACATAATCATCATTCATACTTTCCATCTCCTTAGCTAATTTTGCTAAGCAATCAACTTTACTATTCTCAGATTGAGAGACTCGAGTTAGCGTGACATTTGGTATCTTCTTCATAAGCTCAAGAACTCACTCATGATAAAAAGCTAACTCAAGCTTGTTGATTTTATAGAGCCTAATACTTGATTTATAATAAGCTGGGAATCACCAAAAATATGCAAGTTTTGAATGCCTATGAAAATAGCTTCTTCAAGACTTGCCACTAATGCTTCATACTCGGCTTCATTATTAGTTCTTGGCTTGGTCAACCCATATGATCATCTCATTATCCCTCCTTCTGGTGTTATGAAAATGATGCTGATTCCCGCTCTTGCCCTTGGAAAATTTAGAGGTTGGACTTGTTTGATCAACGAGTCTCCATCAAAGTACATTTCCCAAATTTGTGATTTTTCTCTTTCATGAATGAGTATAATTTGCTCATTAGGAAAATCTTCATTAAGAGAAGAGTCTGAAGGATGGGATGTGCAGCAAAAAAATCTGCTAAGACTTGTCCCTTCATTGCTTTTTGCAGAACATATGTGATATCAAATTATAAAAGTAATAATGTCCATCTTGCTAAGCAACCTGTCAACACTGATCTTATCATCAAGTACTTCAGCGAATCAATCCTTGAGATGAGGGTAATCTTGTGAGATAACATATAATGATAGAGCTTTTGAATTTAAGATCGGCAAACAAAGGTCTTTCTTCTATCGGAGAGTATCTCATTTATGCTCCTATTAATCTTTGACTGATATAATAAAGAGCAATCTCTTTACTTTCTTCATTATGTTGTACCAATAATGCTCCAAGAGACTCTTCTAATGCAACTGTGTATAGAATGAGGGGCTTCCTAGGAGTAGGCACTGCAAGGATTGGTAGATTTAATAAATAACTTTCAATACTATTGAAGGCTTCTTGGCACTCCTTATCCCATTTTAATGGAACATCCTTCTTCATCAACTTTGCAAATGATTGACAACATCCTGATAGGTTTGATATAAATCAATAGATTAATGCAAGTTGTCCTTGTAAAGAAAGGAGCTGATGCAAACTCTTTAGTGGAGGCATCTCCATAATTACCTTGATTTTAGCAGGATCGATTTCATTCCTCTGAGATATACAATATACCCAAGGAATTTTTCAGAGGATGCCTCGAATGCACATTTTAAAGGATTCATCTGAGATCATATTTTTTGATTCTCTCCAATATCATTCTTAAGCCTTCAAAGTGATTTTCATGATTTAAGCACTTCACCACCAAATTGTCAACATAACATTCCACCTTCTAGTGAACCAACTTATCAAAAATACACGTCATGGCTCTTTGGTATGTAGCTCTAGCATTCTTTAATTTGAAGCCCATGACTGTGTAGCAATAGATGTCAATAGATGTTTTGAACGATGTATGTCTTTCATCTTCAGGCGTCATCTTGATTTGATTATATCCCGATGATTCATCCATAAATGAGAACATATCGTAGTTGAAAGTATTGTCCACTAATAGTTCTGTTATTGGAAGTGAAAACTCATCTTTTGGGAACGCCTTATTTAGGTCCTAGAAGTCAATGTAGACACAGATTTGGCCGTTCTTCTTCCTAATTGGGATAATATTGGCTACCCAATATGCATACTTCTCATCTCAAATGAAGCCTGCTTCGATCAGCTTCTTAGTTTCTGCAATTACTTGTTCTTCAATCTCCAATCTCATTCACCTAGGAGCTTGCTTAATAGCCATCACATATGGTTTAATGGCAAGTTTATGAATTGCTACATCAGGGGATAAGCTTGACATTTCAGAATATGTCCTGGCAAAGTAATCCATGAATTCACAAAGTAGCATTTTTAGCTCTTCAACTTTCTTATCAGGTAGAAGGGCACTGATGAAAGTTGGACGAGGATCATCTTCAGCTCCTAGGTTGATTTCTTTGAGTTCATCCATAGTAGCTGTTTGTCCACCATCTTTGAGCTCTCCATGTGAAGCTTGGCTTCTACTTCTTCATCGTTTGTAAGAATAATTTCATGGAGATCATCTTCTTCTTCACTATTAGTTTTGATCTCAGCTTCTATTATATTATAAAAAAAATATTTTCTTTGGCTCCACATCCTTGTTTACCTCATTTTTAGGATGAGCTCTCAACCCCTCCATCTTAGACATAGGACTTCTTTTAGACACTAAGAGTCTCCTTAGTATTAAGACACTTCTAGTGATTAAGTGGATACTCAACCTAATCCTAGAGACTTAGAAGAGTTAGCCATAGGAATAGGTCATGCCTTAGGGGTGTTAGGAAAATTCGTCTACCCTACAGCTTGAACCAACCCCTCACTTCCTTCCTTCAAGTCAAAATCCAAATCAAGTCTAAACCAACTCCAAACTCCAAATAAAATCAACATCAAAACTTAAATCAATTCCAACTTAATTTATTTTCTCAAACTCAAATCAATTCCAAATGATTGAAGCTTATGATTGAAATTCCAAGTTGAAAATCTTTCCTAAGTCACTTTGATTATATCTTATGGACTTAGCCTAAATAAAATACAAATCAATTCAAATTCAAGAAATTTTCTCATAACCCATTTATATTCTCATTTACATTCACAAATATAAATGAAATTCAAAAATCAAAAATCTTGAACTTAGCCAAATCTAAATTCAAATTCAAAAATCAAATTCAAATTCAACCATAATTCAACCTAAGCCTTTCAAGTCAAAATCTTGAACTTAGCCAAATCAAATTCAAATCAAGCCAAACCTTTGATTTTTCTTCATGATTCAATCAATCCTTTAATCATGAATCCAAATATAAACATAAACTTCAATCATCAATCCAAAAATCAATTCAAAATTCAAATCCAAATTCAATCCAAATCCAACCTAAGCCTTTTAAGTCAAATTCTTGAACTTAGCCAAATCAAATTCAAATCAAGGCAAACCATTAATTTTTCTTCATGATCCAATCAATCCTTCAATCATGAATCCAAATATAAACATAAATTTTAATCATCAAACCAAAAATAAATTCAAAATTCAAATCCAAATTCAACTCAAATTCAACCTAAGTCTTTCAAGTCAAATTCTTGAACTTAGCTAAATCAAATTCAAATCAAGCCAAACTCTTGATTTTTTTTCTTCATGATTCAATCAATTCTTCAATCATGAATCCAAATATAAACATAAAATTTAATCATCAAACCAAAACTAAACTCAAAAATCAAACACAAGTCAAACTCATGTCCACCCTTTGAACTTGAAATTGTCAAGTGAAAAAAAAACCATTTGACTCTAAATCACTTAGAAATAGATTTATATTTCAATCATAAGTCAATATGTGAGTTCAACCAAACTTGAATCAAGCCTTGATTAAGCCAATTGACCCACTGTCGTGAAATTTTCAATATAGGAGTCGCTTTTCAAAATTTGTGGGGAGAATGTGAAAGACAAGCCTTTAAAAATTCATCTTTTTGGGAGTCATGCAGATTCACAGATATACTTATTAAGGTGAATGGATACAGCATTAAGAAAAGGTGTACTATCTAAAAATATAGAAATCACCACTCTACAATGGACCTAATCACCAAAATAAGGACTTCTAAGGATGTTGGGTCTTCGAAGTGTACTAGAGATTCTTCCCCTACTTTACATAAAAAAGTAAAGCAAAGTTTATTTTAAACCAGGTTCATTAAGTTCCCTATAGGGGCAAGCCCCCATAGTTAATTACATCCTAAGGAATGGGGATTCCTTAGGAAAACTCTCGATTAAGGTAAATAATAGTTGTTGCTAAAGATTTTAATAGGGAAATGACTATCAATCGATTAATTTATTTTAAAAGATCAAATGGGATTGATCGAAGAGAGATTTATTATCGAAGCCAAATGGGAATAAGTTGGAGATGCTCACGATGCTATGAAAACTAGTGAGCATCTCAAACAATCTTATGATTGGGCTTTATATTTTTGAAATTTTATTTAATTTGTTTGAGTTAGATTTTTCATTAGAATGCTAGAGCTTACAATTCCATAATACAAGGTTATAGAAATACCTCAGAGGTGAAGATTTATGCTTAAGTCCCACAAAGAGAAAAGTAATCTTATAACCTAAATCTAGGGAGCTTTGGCGAGAGCCAAAAGCATAATCTAAATTTAAGGCAAAAAATGGGTAATTGGTTTGCCTCCATAAGAGAGGACAAACCACCCGATAGCTTGGACTTACAACCGCCTAGGGGTGGCCACCAACTAACTCATCCTATGATTTTAAACACAAGTAGGCAAGTCTTTATGCTTAATGCAAGATAGCTAGGCTGTTATTATTTAGAAAGAGACTAAGTCCTTAAACTCACTCCTTAAAGAGACTAGATCATGTAAAGGTATGCTTCAAATGTCCTAAATCTAATACAATTCAAATTTCATTTTATTTTCATTTTGGACAATCATTTTGACTCAGGCTAATAGGATTCATATGCATAATGCATGAGAAATAAAATTATGGGCTAAAATCAACGAGAAGAGAGTAGGTGTGTTTCCACCATGGCTCTCACAGGTCAAGCCGAGTTTCTCTGGCAAAGGTGGAAGCCCTCCAATCAAGAGTGAAATAAGATGCTATTGTGCATGATATTATAAAAGAAATGCTCAACCAGCTAAGGGGTTGCTAATTCTTTTATCTTGATTTTAAATCTAAGCTTTAGGTGAGGTTATGAGTTGTTTAATTTTTATTTTGAGTTGTTAAGTTGGGTAAAAGATTTATTTTTATCTAAGAGCCTAATCCACATCCAGACCATACATAAAGCAAGGAAGAAACTAGGAAAAGCATGCCACTTAATGCACAAGCTAAATAAATCATCAATTAATTTATAAAGCTAAGCGTAAAAAGAATAAAAGGTCGTTGTTGTCGGGCACCACCGCACAAACTCAAAAAATATCAAATTGGGTAGTCAAGCTCTACCCTTATACAACCCAGATAATAAATGAATTACATTACAATTAAGTAAGGAACTCATTGTTATGGGGGTCTTCAAGCTTCATTCTTCATTCATTTTTTCTTCTTTCTTCTTCTTTTCTTCTTTCTTCTTTGGTTCTTCCTTTTGGATGGTTGGAAGGTGGATGCTCTAAGGCTTCACATGGTGCATAAGATAGAATCTTATGGCCAATGCTCATCTTAATCCCCATAACAATCATTCCAAAATCTTAATTGCAAAAAATTACATGAAAATGAAAGAATAGAAATCTAACTAACACCTATAAAATAAATGTTTGCTAAAATAAACCACACAAATTCCCAAGCATGTATAATGGACTTATCACCTTACACATGGGTGACTAAGTCCACCTGGCCTATGGATTATGCTTAGGAGTATAAAGCACATGGAAGCAAAAGTGTTTTATATTTTTATTTATGATAGCGCCCCTTAAGCATAATCCCCTACAAAAAAGAATGATTTGACTAAGAGCGTCCTACCATTCATTTTATGAGCATACACCCAAACATCCAGTCTAAAACATATATCATAAAATAAAATAAAACATCAAATCATGCACCAACCTAACCTAAAGCTACAAGTCGTGACTTAGGCTAATGTGTGTGCTTTGAAGGTTTGTGTGGTATGCTTAGCTATGGCTTTAGGTTCAAAATTTTTTAAGTGTGAAAACATGTTCAACTTAAAGGAAACTTTCATTTAAGTTATTTACTTATTTTGGGTTGATTTTATTTCATGTTTTGATTTGGTTCAAGTGACTCCTACAATTATTTACTAAATTATGAAGAGAGGGAAAGAGAAGAGGACTTCTCTTTTCTTCCCTAACCTATGTAATTTCTAAAGTAGATTCATATTTTTGGTTTTATTTAGTGAATATTTTGATTAAGTGTTTTGATTAATCCTAAATTTAGATAAACTCTAAACAAACCTATTCAAAAATAAAGGCATTTTAAGATTAAATAAAATGAATCAAAAAATCACATAACACACATTACTTCATTTCTTTCCCAACATGTATAACATGCATATGACTGAGTCTTAAGCAAATCTATACATATAAATGAGAACATTTAACACACTTTATGATGTATGCTAAGTAATCCATTTAGAAAAATTTGGAAGTTGAATATGTATGATTTTTCTTAAGTAGAAAAGGGTTTCTTTATCCTATCTTTCACATACACACATGAAAGTAAAAAAAGACATAAGTGAGTATAACGCCATTATTAACCAGAGGTGTAAGGTATAAAACCTACTTAGGGCTACATAAATCCTCACAGCCTCGGGGTTGTCCAGACTAATATACCACTTTTCTTAAATACAAACATGTGTATAAAAGAAATGAAATGGAAAAGAAGAATGCAAAAGTTACATTAATGGATTCATTTTATTTATGCAATTTATGTATGCAAGTATAGGTGACCCTTCTTAGGTGATAGCATAGGGATGAATAGGGTATGGAATTAGGTGAGTATTAGGTCTTTTTCAAATGGACCATATATCTCACCAAATTCCTATTCAAAGCTATATCAACATAAGAGAGAAAGGAAACCTATGCTAAGCATACCTTTATAATCTTTCACATGCAAGCTTATAATTAAAATATAAGTAGCATAATTTCAGATTTTTTAATTGATTAATAAGTTTTGAAAATAATTTGAGTTTAGTAGTGATAATAGCCACTCATATTTCTACTTTAGCCAACACATGGAAGTTTCACATAAAGTAAATGATTTTATTTTAAACTTGAATTTGAAAAATATGAATGCATGAAACCACATGACATACAAATTTAACATGTTGGGGAAAGACTCAAAGCAATGAAAGCATGTAAACATATTCACTTTAATTAAATCGTAAAGACATTCTTATGGAATGAGAAAGTTTAAAATAAATCAAAGTGTATTCAATGTGATTTTTGTTTAGTTTGAAGTTTGATTTAATTTTGAAAAGGTGAGATGAGTTTGCTAATCCTAACCCATTCTCATATGTGTTTGATATTTTTGTTTAATTTTTAGATGATTAGATTCATTTTTATGTATTGATTAGGTTAAGGTATGAATTAAGTAACTTAATTAACCCTTACCTACACCACCTTAGAATAATTAACCAAATAATTATGAGCCAATGAAATGACATAAAAAAACTCACAAGGAATTTAACTTTGCAATGCACCTAATAAGTTTGGCTCATAATTAAAGGTTAATTAAGCTAAGGGTTTAGCTTAAGTAATTTCAAAAACCCTTTCACACATATGAATTGAGTTTTAATTTCCTTAATTGAACTTAGGTTATTAAACACTTAAGAATCTACCCAAAGTAGATTAATAAAGTTATGGAACTTTTTAGAATTTTTAGAAATTAATTAAGGGGATAATTAAATAGATTAACCCTTAATTAAGAGAAGATTAAGGAAATAAAAGGGGGTTTAGGGAATATCTTAAGGGAAATGCCCCAAAATTATTCCCTAAGCCTCTTATCTACTAGAACTGACCTTAATAAACCATAATCATGAGTTAAAACCAATAATCACACCCTAATTATCCTTAATTATATAAGGAGGGTTATTAAGAAATCCATATGCAATTCTTCTAATCAAGCCTTCAATAAATCCCAAGAAAATTAAGGGAGGTAGAAGTCATCCCCTAAAATATATCCAAGAAATTTGGGATTAATTAGAGGCTTAATTAAAAAGTAGTTATCAAAATGAACTTTCCAATAAAACCTAAAATCAAAAAAATAATAATAAAATTCAAAACCCATTGAAATTAATTTTAAAATATTCTAGGTTGAATTATCTTTCCATAGGATTTTATTTCATATTTTTTTTGAATTCTATAAAGAGAGTTGTGAATTTTAAAAGATCCCTAGATTAATTAGCATTTAATTAAACATCCTAACTAATCATATAGCATGGAGGTGGCGGTGGTACGCTTTACACGCCGTCGCCGAGCCTCTCACTTAAGTTATCAAATCCAAAAGGTGGCTAACAACGGACGCGCTTTGATCTCAGCTGTCCGATTTGATCGGACGGCCAAAGATCTCCCCGTGGTTTTAAAATAGATAAGGGATTTTCTAAATGTGTGTATTATCTCGACCGTCCATCCAAACCACACAAATGGATGGCCAGAGATTCATCCCTGCCAAAGCCTGCGAGGAATGTGATCCGTCCAAGTTCTAGGGCATGATCCGAGCTCGATTGAGCTCGGATTAAGCTAGAATTTGGCCCACACCTTCCTCATGAAATTACCAATACATCCAATGGCTAAGATCCTATGAAATTAAAGTTCACTTCATAAAGGACCAACGCACAAGAGAATTGAGCTCAAAAAATGGCTAACCTCATCGGAGTTGATCACCGGTGCTTAATTCCCTTGGAGAAGCTTCGTCTAGTTGAGCACTTGAGGTTGAGTGGATTGCTCTATGGACCACCTCTTCCTTAGCTAACTTGTCGCTTTGATCGAGCTAGGTCTCCCTTGCCTTTGGAATTTTAAAGAAAGCTTGGGTGCACTCGACTTGCCTCTCTAATGGAGTGTGCAAAGGGAATTTGGTGGAAATTGAGTATGGAGAAAGTTGGCTCTTCGATTTTCCTCCCCTATTTTCACTATTCAAAAATTGAGGATGGTAAAATGACTATAGCTCTAGGAAGCAAGGGATCACACTCTGATGGCTCCTTACTCTCTCTAGTACTCAATCAAATGTGGAATTATTGAATTCAAACAGAATTAAGGGGGAGTATATCTCCCCCTTGAAGGATCAGACGGTCGTCCATCCACTTATTACTTTGATCAATGGAGCTTAGGCAGTGAGTTATTTTGTTTGTTAAAAGTGTGCACATTGTCGTGGTCTGTTTGAGGCCTTGAGTGGATTGCCAACCTCCCATGTGCATGAAATTGAGTGGGAAAAGGATTTTGAATTTGTCATTTTGACCGATAGGGTCGGGTTTGGTCTTGGGGACAATTGGGCTGACTCAAACCCATTAGGTTGGGTGCACCACTCTTCACTTGGGTCCCCTTGTGAAAGCATCAAGTGGATATGAAGAGGATATGGATTGGCCAAATTTTGTTCTATGGCTTAGGGGTAGGATGGTCATTTTGCTAATTTTTTTTACTTTGGATATGTTGGGTATGTAGAGAAACTTGGTTTGGTCAAGTTTCATGAGATTTGGAATTCATTTCATAGGGTTTGGCTCATGTTGACCCATTTAGGTCAAAATGGGTCAACTTGAGTCAAGTTGACCAATTGGTCAAATTGGGTCAAACCAAGGGTTGGGTCAAGTTCATATGACCATTTGAAATGTTTTGGTGGCATTTCAATTTGGTATAGTTTTGAATTTGGCTCATATGACTTCATTTAGGTCAAATGAGTCAAGTTGACCTATTTGACCCATTTGAGCTAGTTGGGCTAGGTCAAGGGTAGGTTTAGGTTTGGTTAGTCATATGGAGTGGATTGGTATCTTTGTTTCCAATCAATTTTGATTATGTTCAAATTTGGCTCAACATTAGGTCAAGTTGGGTCTAAGGTCAATTAGGCTAGTTGGTTGGTGAGGCTTTGGTCAAGTTCAACAAGTGATTTGGAATAAACTTGACCCATTTGTTTGACTCAATTTGGCTTAGATCAAGTTTTGACACATTTTAACCCTTTATGTCAAAATGGGTCAACTTGGGTCAAGTGGCCAATTAGGCTAAGTTAGGCTAAAATGTTGGCTTGGTCAAGTTCAAACATAGGTCATGAGTGAACTTAGATTAATGGTTTCAATCAATTTGGCCTATGGTGGATTTTGGCTATGTTAGGTTTCATTTTGGGTTAAGTGTTGACTTGGTCAACCCTTAGGTTTGACTTGGTTTGACTCAATTTGATTGATTGATCATCCCATGATGATTGTTGATCATGATGAGAGGCATGAATGAGTTTGGTTCAATCCAATTTGGTTAGGATTAGAATTTAGCTCATAAGGGTACTTTAGGTCACTTTGGGTCAAGTGAGCCTAAGTGGATCAAATGGCTTGGTCAAAGCTTGATTTGAAGTTGATTGATCTTGTTTATGGACTTATGATTGAAATATAAATCCATTTGCAAGTGGTTTGACATCAAATAGGTTTTGATACATTTAACAATTTCATATTCAAATGAAGAATATGAAGGGATTTTGGCTTTAATTTTTGAATTAGGTTTTGATTGAGTGATTGAAGTTTGAATTTATATATGAGTTCATGATTTTAGGGTTGATTGAATCATGAGAGAAAATCAAGAGTTTGGCTTGATTTGAAATGATTTGGCTAAGTTCAAGATTTTGACTTGAAAGGCTTAGGTTGGATTTTGAGTAGATTTGAGTTTGATTTTTGGAATTGGTTTTGATTGTTTGAATTTATATTTCATTTATATATGTGAATATAAATGAGAATATAAATGGATTATAGAAAATTTCAAGGATTTGAAGTGGTTTAATCATGATTTGGATTAAGTCCATCAAGAAGGATTTAAAGGACTTAGGAAAATTTCATGGAGTTTGAAGCTTGAATTTTTGAATATGGTTTGATTGATTTATATTTATATTTCATTTATATATGTGAATATAAATGAGAATATAAATGAGTCTTGAGAAAATCCCATGAGTTTGAATTGATTTGATCAAGGTTTTAGGCTAAGTCCATTAATGGAAAATTAAGGACTTAAGAAATATTTAGGTTGAGAATTTCATTTGAGGATTTTATATGATTATTTTATATTTATATTTCATTTATATATGTGAATATAAATGAGAATATAAATAAGTTTTTGAGAAAATCTCATGAGTTTGAATTGGTTTAGAGTTGATTTTGGCTAAGTCCATTAATGGAAAATTAAGGACTTAAGAAATATTTTTAGATTTGATTTTGAATTTTGAGGTTAGTTTGATTGGTTTGAATTTATATTTCATTTATGTATGTAAAAATATAAATGAGAATATAAATGAATTATGAGAAAATCTCAATGGTTTGGTTTGATTTAGATCATGGTTTTGGACTTAGATTTTGATGGATTGGTTTGGAATGGATTGATTGGGATTTCAATCATGGATTTTGAATTTAAATCATGGATTGAGTTGAGGAAGAGTGGAGTTTTGACTAATCTAAAATAAGTTCTTGCTAAAGTTCCTAAGGAGATGTGGCCAAAATTTCTAATGATTAACTCCAATGGATTAAGTCTCTCATTATGAGAATCATTAGTTTGATGAAGCTCATCTTAAGAGCCAAATCACATGAGTTGAATCACTATTTATCACATAAACTATAAAAGTACTTGAGAATTGGGTTTCAAATGATTGAGCTAAAATCACATTTGAACTTAATCATCATTTGAACTAACTAGTCCAGTGCCACTTGACCCAACTTGATCTAAAAAGTCAAAATGTGTCAAAACTTGATCAAAGCCAAATTGATTGAAAACAATGTCAAGTTCATTTCAAATCACTTGTTGAACTTGACCAGCCTCAAATTGGCCCAGCCAACTAGCCATGACTTGAAATTTGTTGACCTCATTTTAAGAATGAGCTCTCAAAACCTCCATCTTAGACATAGGATTCCTCTTAGACTTTAAGAGTTCATTAGTCTTAAGACACATATAGTGATTAGGTGGACACTCTCCTAGCCTAGAGACTTAGAAGGGTTTAGCCATAGGATTAAGTCATGCCTTAGGGGTGTTAGGAAATTTTCCGACCCATAGCTTGCACCATTCCTCACCTTTCCTTCTTTCAAGTCAAACTCCAAATCAATCCTAATTGATTTTCTCCAAATCAAATCAACTCCATCTAAATAAAATCCATATTTGAAATCCATGATCAAAATCCATCAAAAATTCCTAAGTCCAAATTTTTCCTAAGTCCTTAAACCTAAAATAATCAAAACCAAATCAAATCTTTGAGATCTTTCCATGATCCATTTATATTCACATATATAAATGAAATATAAATTCAAACCCATCAAATCAAATTCAAAATTCAAAATCAATTCATTAAATTTTCTTAAGTCCCTTTAATTTTACATTAAAGCACTTAGCCAAAATCAACTCTAAACTTTAATCAAACCATTTCAAACTCATGAGATTTTCTCAAAACTTATTTATATTCTCATATATAAATGAAATATAAATATAAATCAAATAAATCCAACTCAAAAACTAAATTCCAAATTTAAAATCCTTGAAATTCCCTTAAATCCTTTAAATTCCCTTTAATGGATTTAACCTAAACTTTGATCAAACCATTTCAAACTCATGAGATTTTCTCAAAACACATTTGTATTCTCATTTATTTATATTCTCATATATAAATGAAATATAAATGTAAATCAATTAAATCCAATTCAAAAATTAAATTTGAAATTAAAAATTTCCTTAAATCCTTTAAATTCCCTTTTAATGGATTTAGCCTAAATCATGATTAAACCACTTCAAATCCTTGAAATTTTCTCATGATCAATTTATATTTTCATTTATATTCACATATATAAATAAAATATAAATTCATACAATCAAAACCAAATCCAAAAAAATCAAACTCAAATCCATTCAAAATCAAATCTAAGCCTTTCAAGCCAAATCTTGAACTTAGCCAAAACACTTTCAAATCAAGCCAAACCTTGATTTTCTCTCATGGTTCAATCAATCCTACATATGAATGAACTTCAATCCAAAATCCAAACAATCAAAACCTCAAACAAACCCTTCATATTCTTCCTTTAAATATAAATAAATTCAAAATCCATTTTACTTCAAACCTCTTGTAAATGGAATATTTATAATCATAAGTCTATATACAAGATCAATCAACTTCATACAAGATCAATCTATCATTTGACCAAGCTTAGACTTAGCCCACTTGAAAGTGACATACTAACCATCCCAAATTGGATTAAACCAAACTCATATATTCTTCTCATCATGATCAACAATCATCATGGGATGATCAATCAATCAAATTTGGTCAAACCAAGTCAAACCTAAGGGTTGACCAAGTCAACACTTAACCAAAATGAAATCTTACATAATTCCACCATAAAATTGATTGAAACCATTGATCTAAGTTCATAACCTATGTTTACCTATTTTTTAATTGGCCACTTGAATTGATTTTGGCCTAAAGGCCCAAAATGTGTCAAAACTTGATCTAAGCCAAATGGGTCAAGTCCAAACCAAATCACTTATGGAACCTGAACAAAGCCAATTGGCCAACTAGACCTAGCCTTCTTGATTAGACCCAACAAAGGGGTGTTGAGCCAAAATGAACTTAACCCAAATTGATTGGAAACAAAGATACCAATCCACTCCATATGGCTAACCAAACCTAAACCAACCCTTGACCTACCCCAAATAGGACAAATGGGTCAAATGGGTCAAATGGGTCAACTTGACCCATTTGACCTAAATGAGTCATATGAGCCAAAATCAAATATACCAAATTTGAAGGCACCAAAATATTTTAAATGGTCATATGATCTTTACCCAACCCTTGGTTTGGTTTGACCAATTGGTCAACTTTACCTAAGTTGACCCATTTTGACCAAAATGGGTCAACATGAGCCAAACCCTATCAAATGGATTCCAAATACAATGAAACTTGGTCAAACCTATTTTCTCAACATACCAAACATACATAAATTGAAAAAATAGCAAAATGACCATTTTACCCCTAGGACATAGAACAAATTTTGGCCTAGCCCATGGGTATTTTGGTCATATACTCTTCACAATCACTTGAGGCTTTTCTAAAAGCTCAAGGGGACTTACTGATGAGTGGTACACCCAACCCAATGAGTTTGGGTTAGCCCATTTGAGCCATAGACCAAACTTGACCATATGGCTTGAAATTGAGTTTTCAAATTAACTCCTAAACTCAATTTCAGCACATGGAAAGTTGGCAATCCACTCAAGGGATCAAACCAACCATGTGCGCACTCAAAACCATCAAAATAACCTCTCTAATTCAGTGATTGGATCAAAACGACAAGCTTATACACCTTGATCAGCCATAGGAGATATATACAATTCAATGACTACACTCACTACAGGAGCCTTTAGCAGGAGAGCTTTCCCAAGGTCCCTAGAGAGGATTTGAATTCCTCATTCTTCAATTTTGCATAGTGCAAAATAAGGGAGGTGGAGTGATTAGCCAATTTCCTCTACACTCGATCTTCTTTTAATTCCTCTTGCACACTTGATCTTGGAGCTAAGTCAAATTGGCCTAAGCTTTCTCTAAAGTTCTAGAGGCAAGGAAGAGCTCAACTCAATCAAAGCCTCAAGGATCTTGAGGAGGAGTTGGTCCATAGAGCTCTACACCTAACCTGAAGTGCTCAAAACTTCAACAAAGCTTTGTCTCAACCAGACAAAGCTCCACCAAGGGAATTCAGCACCGGTGATCTCCTCTGGTGAGGTTAGTGATTTTTTGAGCTTAATTCTCATAGGTGTTGGTCCTTTGTGAAGTGAACTTTAATTTCATAGGATCTTAGCCATTGGATGTTTTGGTTATTGCATGATGAAGGTCTGGGCTAATTTTTAGCCTAATCCGAGCTCAATCGAGCACAGATTAAAGCCTATAAGGTGGACGGATCTCATTCTTCTTGAGCTTTGGCAGGGATGAATCTTTGGCCATCCATCCACGTTATTTGGATGGACGACCGAGATTATTCCCACATTTATATATTTGTTATATGTTTTATAAATCACAGAGGAATTCTCAACCGTCTGATCTTTGATCGGACGATCGAGAATATAAGCACGTGCGCCGCTAGCTACCCCTGTGACATGACAACTTAAGTAAAGGGCTCATCGCGTGACGTGTGTAAAGCATGCTAACCGTTGTCGCCACGCATCACACCGTGTGCCAAGGATTAGTTTGGGATTAATAAATGCTTAATTAATTTCTAATTCACTTCGAGAACTTGAAAAATTCATAACTCTAAATCAGAAAAATATAAGAAAAAATATTATGGATAGATAATTTCATCTATAATATTTAAAAAATGTTTTCAATAGATTTTAAATTCCCCTTTTCTCTGAATTTGGGTTTCTTTAGGAATCTTAATTAGCTAATTATTCCTTAATTAGGTCATCAATTAATCTAAAATTTCTATGATTCATTTTAGGGGATGACCTCTGCCTCTCCTAATTTTCTTGAGATTTATTGAGGGCTTAATTGGGAAAATTGCTAGCTCATTCCTTAATTACCCCTTTCATGAAATTAAGGGTAATTAAGGTATAATTAGTGGATTTATCATGTGATTAAGTTTGATTAAGGTTAGATTGAGTGAGTAAGAGTTTTATAGAATAATTTTGGGGCATTTCCCCTAAGTTATTCCCTAAACCCCCCTCTTCTCTCCTTAATCTCTTCTTAATTAAGGGTTAACTCATCAATCATCCCTTTAAATAATTTTTAAAAATTCTAAAAAAATTTCATAACTTAATTAATCTACCTTGGGTAGATGCTTAGGTGTTTAATAACCTAAGTTCAATTAAGGAAATTAAAACCCCTTTCATAAGTGTGAAAGGGGTGTTTTAAAAGTACTTAAGCTAAAACCTCTTAGCTTAATTAACTTTTAATTGTGAGCCAAATTGCATTAGGCATTTTCATTATTAGGCGCATTGCAAATTTAAATATCTTGTGGGTTTTATGTCATCTCATTGGCTCATAATTACTTATTTAATCCTTCTAAGGTGGTGTAGGTAAGGATTAATTAAGCCACTTAATTCATACCCTAACCTAATCAACACATAAAAATGGATCTAATTGTATAAAAATTAAACAAAAATCTCAAACACAAGTGGGAATGAGTTAGGAATAGCAAACACATCTCACCATTTCAAAATTAAATCAAACTTCAAACAAAACAAAAATCATTTTGAAATTCACTTTGATTTATTCTAAATTTTCTTATTCCTTAAGAATGTCTTTAGGATTTAAGTAAAAGTGAGTTTGTTTACATGCTTTCATTACTTTAGATCTTCCCAAACATGTTAAGTTGTATGCCATGAGATTCATGCATTCATAATTTCATGTTTCAAATTTTAAAATGAAAATTGTTTGCTTTATGTCAAATGTGCATATGTTGGCTAAAGTAAAATATGAGTGGCTATTATCACTAGTAAATCCAAAATATTTTCAAAACATATAAATAAAATATCAAATTTGAAAGTGTGCTATTCTTATACTTTAATTATAAGCTTGCATGTGATGGATAGCCTTTTCTTTCTTTCTTATGTTAGCATAATTTTGAATAGGAGTTGGTAAGATGTAGGGTTAATTTGAAAAGAACCCAACACTTACTAAATTCTATACCCTATTCATCCCTATGCTACCATCTAAGAAAGATTGCCTACACTTGCATGAATAAATTCCATAAAGAAAACAAATCTATCAAACAACTTTTGCATATTCCTTTTCCACTTCATTTCTTTTATATGCATGTTTGTATTTAACAAAAGTGGTATATTAGTCTGGACAACCATGAGATTGCGAGGCTTTAAGTAGCCCTAAGTACCTTACACCTCTCGTTAACAATGGCGCTATACTCACTTATGCCTTTCTTACTTTCATGTATGTATGTGAAATTTTGGATAAGGAAAGCCTTTTCTACTTAAGAATATCATACATGTTTAACTTCTAAATTATCTTAAATGGATTACTTAGCATACATCATAAAGTGGGTTAACTACTCTCATTTTCATGTATAGATATGCTTAGGGTCCATTCATATGCATGTTATATGTTGGGAAAGATATGAAGCAATGTGTGTTATGTGAATTTTGATTCATTTTATTTAATCTTAAAATGCCGGTCTTTTTGAATAGGTTTGTTTAGAGTTTATCTAAACTTAGGATTAATCAAAAGATGTAATCAAAACATTCACCTAAATGAAACTAAAATGTGAACCTACTTTAGAAAATTACTTAAGGATTAGGGAAGGAAAGAGAAGTTCTCTTCTCTTTCCCTCTCTTCATAACTTAGTAATTAAGTGTAGGTTTCACTTAAACCAAATTTAAATATGAAACAAAATAAACCCAAAACACTTAAACAACTTAAATGAAACCCTCCTCTAAGCTGAACATGTTCTTCACACTTAGAAAATTAGAACCTAAAGTTCTAAGCTAAGCATACGCACACACACATTATTACCAAGTCTAGCCTTAGGTTTGGTTGGTTTGATGTTATATTTTATTTGGTGATATATGCTTTAGACTAGATGTTAGGATTTATGCTCATAGAAAGAATGGTTGGATGCTCTTAGTCTTACTATTCTTTTCTACAGGAGATTGTGCTTAAGGGGTACTATCATAAATAAAAATATAACTGCTTCTTGCTTGTAGGTGCTTTATACCCCTAAGCATAATCCATAGGACAAGTGGACTTATTCACCCATGTGTGGGGTCAAAAGTCCAATATATATGCTTGGGATTTGTGTGGTGTGATTTACTAACCTTTGTTTTGCAAGAGTTAGTTAGATTTCCACTTTTCTTTTTCATGTAAAAATTTGCAAAAATAGGATTTTGGAATAATTTGTTATAGGGGATTAAGATGAACATTAGTCATAAGATCTCATCTTATCTACCATGTGAAGCCTTGGAGCATCCACCTTCCAAACATCCAAGAAGAAAGAAGAAAGAAGAAAGAAAGCCTGAAGACTCCCATAACAATGAATTCTTTTCCTTAATTGTAATTTAATTCATTTGTAATCCGGGTTGTATAAGGGTAAAGCTCGGCTACCCAATTTGATATTTTTTGGATTTGTGGGAGTCCACCTTCCAAACATCCACAATGGCTTTTTATTCTTTTTGTGCTAATTTCATAAATTGATTGATGTTTGTTTAACTTGTTCATTAAGTGGCATGATTTTCTTAGTTTCTTCCTTGCTTTATGTATGGCCTAAATGAGGATTAGGCTCTTTAGAGAAAAATAAATCTTTTACCCAACTTAATAACTCAAAATAAAACTAAAATAACTCATAACCTCACATAAAGCTTAGGTTTAAATCAAGATAAAAGAATTAGCAGGATGAGCATTTCTTTATAATATCATGCACAAATGCCTTATTTCATTGATTGGAGGCTTCCACCTTGCCGGAGAACACTTGAGGTGATGGAAACTCACCTCCTCCTTCTCCTTTTTTGGCCAATAATCTTCTTTCTCATGCATTAGGCTTAAAAATCCTATTAGCCTGAGTCAAAAACTTGCCCAAAATGAAAAATAAAATGAAATTTAAATTGTATTAGATTTAGGACATTTGAAGCATACCTTTACATGATCTAGTCTCTTTAGGGAGTGAGTTTAAGGACTTAGTCTCTTTCTAAATAATAACAGCCTAGCTATCTTGCATTAAGCATAAAGACTTATCTACTTATGTTTAAAATCATAGGATGAGTTAGTTGGTGGCCACCCCTAGGAGGTTATAAGTCCAAGCTATCAGGTGGTTTGTCCTCTCTTATAGAGACAAACCAATTACTCATTTTTTACCTTAGATTTAGGTTGTCCTTCCGGCCCTAGCCGAAGCTCTCTAGATTTAGGTTCTGAGGTTGTTTTTCCCTTTTGTGGGTCATAAGCATAATTTCACATCTCTTAGAAATTTCCTTAATCATCTGTTATGGAATCATAAGTCCTAAATTTCTAATGAAAAATGTAACTCAAATAAACTAAATCAATTTCAAAAACTTAAAGCCCAATTTTAGGATAGTTTGAGATGCTCGCTAGGTTTCCTGGCATCGTGAGCATCTCCTACTTATTATCATTTTGGCTTCGATAATAAATCTTTCTTTATTCAATCTCATTTGATCTTCAAAAATAAAACTAATCGATTGATAGTCCTTCTAATTGAAATCTTTAGAGACAATGATTATTTGCCTTAATTGAGAGTTTTCCTAAGGAATCCCATTCCTTAGGATGTAATTAACTATGGGGGCCTACCCTGTAGGGAACTTAACGAACCTGGTTTAAAATAAACCCTGCTTCACTTTTCCATGTAAAGTAGGAGAAGAATCTCTAGTACATATGCAAACCCATCATCCTTAGGAAAATTAAATCGAGTTTGTTAAGTTCCCTACAGGGGCTCTCTAGTTAACGAATTTTGCTGGCGACTCCGCTGGGGATGGTTCCTATCTCCATCTCTAGTAAATGATCATTGTCTTTGAGTATCGATAGTGGATTTGTACTTTGGTATGAATCCAAGAACTATCCTTCTTTCCGTTGGCACTTAACTCATTTCATTCTTGAGTTGGGTTAGCCAACATCTTTAGGTTTTAGGACTGTATTCCTTGTTGGTCGTAAAACTCCCGTTTGGTCTCCCAATGGGTAAAATGAAAAGATCTAAACAAAAAAAATATTTTAAAGACTTCCTCCTTATCATTTTCATGATAAGGAAAGGTTCATCCTAAAATAAATAAAATCTTCCATAAAGAACTTGCCTTTTCAAAAAGCATCTTTTCAAAAATGCACTTAATAAAATATTTTCCATAAAATTTTGTTGCCCTCATTTAACAATTCCCATGATTGTTACATGTAGGGATTTAAAAAAAAATAAAACTAACAATATCTTTCCAAAAGCACAAATGAACATCTTCTTTCAAATTACTTTGATGAGGATTTCATTTTCAAAATAAAATGAACAATCATCTTTCCAAAAATTAAAATTTTCAAAAAGCACACATGGACCTTTCCATTCAATATACCTACACTTATTGAATGGAAGTTTCATTTTTGAACAAAATTAAACTTTCCAAAAAGCACAAATGAACATCTTTCCATCAACTTACTTTGATGAAGATTTCATTTTCAAAAATAAAATGAACAATCATCTTCCTAAAATCAAAAATTAAATCAAAAATTTTCCAAAAGCATAAATGAACATCTTTCCATCAATTCACTTTGATGAAGATTTCATTCTCAAAAATAAAATAAACAATCATCTTCTTAAAATCAAATTTCAAATCAAAAACTTTTCAAAAGCACAAATGAACATCTTCTTTCAAATTACTTTGATGAAGATTTCATTTTCAAAATAAAATGAACAATCATCTTTCCAAAAATTAAAATTTTCAAAAGCACACAACACCATTCAATATACCACTTATTGAATGGAAGTTTCATTCAAATTAAACTTTCCAAAAAGCACAAATTAACATCTTTCCATCAATTCACCTTGACGAAGACTTCATTTTCAAAAATTGAAAATCAAAACAAAATTTTTCAACAGCACAAATGAACATCTTTCCATCAATTCACTTTGATGAGGATTTTATTTTCAAAAATAAAATGAACAATCATCTTCCTAAAATAAAAAATCAAATCAAAAATTTTTCAAAAGCACAAGTGAACATCTTTTCATCAATTCACTTTGGTGAAGATTTCATTTTCTAAAATAAAATGAACAATTATCTTTTCAAAATAAAAATCCAAAAATCAAATTTTTCAAAAGCACATGTGAATTTTTTCCATTCAATACATTCACACTTATTGAATGGAAGTTTCATTTCCAAAAATAAAATTAAAATTTTCAAAAGGACATGTGAAATCTTTCCATTCAATATACTCACACTTATTGAATGGAAGTTTCATTTTCAAACAAAATTAAACTTTTCAAAAGCACATATGAACATCCTCATTCAATATACCCAAATTTATTGAATGAAGATTTCATTCTCAAATAAAAATAAAATTTGGAAATCCCACTTAAACATATCCCACATATGTTTTAAGTTGGAATTCCTCTCTTTCAAAAAGCAACAATCACACACAAAAATTTTACATTCCAAAAATGAGATTGATCTCCATTCTACATACCTAAATTTGTTGGATGGAAATCCTCTCTTCCAAAATCAAAAATCAACAATAACATTTCAAAAATTTTCAAACAACCTTTTGGAATTTCATTTAACATACCTAAATTTATTAAGTGAAGTTTCCAAACCCAAAATCTAAAAATTTTTCAAAACATATTTTTGAACTTTATTTAACATACCCAAATTTGTTAAGTGGAGTTTCCAAATCCAAAAATTCCAAAAATTTTCAAGCACTTTTTGGAATTTCATTTAACATACCCAAATTTGTTAAGTGAAGTTTCCAATTCCAAAATTCAAAATTTTTAAATTCACATTTGGAATTTCATTTAACATATTGTGGTGTTTATTTTTGGGATGTGGGACACCACACAGTTCTTAGAAGGTACTTATTGAAGTGCTCGGGTACAACATTAAGGAATGATGTACTATCTCGAAAGATAGAAGTCACCACCCTATAATAGACCTAATCACCTAATAAGAACTCCTAAAGCATGATGGGTTTTTGAATATACCAGAGATCTTTCCCCTTCTTTACATGGAAAAGTAAAGTAAGGTTTATTTTAAGCCGGGTTCGTTAAGTTCCCTATGGAGGCAAACCCCCATAGTTAATTACATCCTAAGGAATGGAAATTTCTTAAGAATACTCTCGATTAAAGTAGATAATTAGGGTCTCCAAAGATTTCAAGGTTAAGACTATTAAAGGATTGACAATTTCAGAAAATCAAATGGGATAGATCAAGGAGAAGACTTATTTTTGGAATCCAAAGGAGAAAGTAGGAAATGCTCATGATACTAGGAAGCCTAGTGAGCATTCCAATCTACCATATAATCGGACTTTATATTTTTAAAATTAAAGAGAGTTAATTGTTTGAGTTGATATTTTATTAGATTGCTAGGGCTTATAATTCCACAACATAAGATTATGGAAATGCCTAAGAGGTGAGGATTTATACTTATAGCCTGAAGGAAATAGCTATCTCAGATTTTAAGCTATGGAGCTTTGGCGAGGGCCGAAGCACGACCTAAATCTAAGGCAAAAATGGGTATATGGTTTACCTCCACAAGAGAGAATAAACCACCACTTGACTTGCTGGAATTAACTAGCTAACTCCTCCTACGCTTTAAATCCATGTAGGAAAGTCTTATGCTTTGCAAGATGGCAACGCTATTGTTCATTTAGAAAGGAGACTAAGTCCTAAAACTCACTCCCTAAGAGACTAGAGCATGAGTGGTATGAATTCATGACTTAATCTAATGCAAATGTTATCAAAATTATTCGATCCTTTTGGACTCTTTATTTTGACACAGGCTATGGGATTTTGTATTCCTAAATGCATGAGAACTTGATTATGGGCCAAATCAAGAGAGAAATGGGGTGTTCTTCCATCAAAGGCTCCCATGGGTTAAGCCTTCATTCTTTGGAAAAGATGGAAGCCCCCTCTTAATAAGAGTGGAATAATATGACATACTATACATTTATTCATCCAGCTAAGGGGTTGCTAAAAATTTTATTATCTTGATTTAATCCTTAGGCTTTTATGTGAGGTTATGAGTTATTTTAAAATTTTAGTTATGAGTTGTTAGTGGAATAGAAAATTTAATTTTATCCTAAGAGCTTACCGCATCCAGGCCTCACATTCAAGCATCAATCATAAAGAAACTATGAAAAGCATGTTGTTCTAATGTGCAATCTAAACACAACATCAAATAATTTTATAGACTACCATAAAAGAATAAAAGACAGTCGCTGGTTCATACTGCAGAAAAAGAGAAAAAAGATGGGTAGCTAAGCTCTACCCTTATATAACCCGGATTACAAAAAATAATACATGCTATGGGGGTCTTCTTTTCTTCATTTCTTCCTTCTCTTTCTTTTGATTTGATTTGCTCCAAAGGCATCACAGGGCACCCTAGGGACTAAGCCTTCTGGCCACTGCTCATCCTAATTTCCCATAACACTAATCCTCCTAATATAAAATTACATCAAAAATAGGAAAAGTAAATCTAGCTACACCTACAAAATAAATGTAAGCTAAACACACCATACAACCCAAGCAATTATATGAATAATTTAGGCTTAGCACCCCACACATGGTAACTAAGCCCACCAGTCCTAATGTGAGTTATGCTTAGGGGCTAAGCAACCAGTACAACAAACACATTTATATTTTTTTTTACAACAGCCCCTTAAGCACAACCCCCTGTAGAAAATATGATTAGGCTAATAACGGTCTAACATCAACATCCAGTCTATGAGACATACACTCTAACATCCAGTCTAAAATATTACATCACAAAATAAAATATAACATCATACATACAATGCCCTAACTTAGCACTAGAAGTGGTGACTTAGTATTCTATTGTGTGTGCTTAAGGCTTGTGTGGCAAGACTTTACTAGGCTTCTTTAGTTTAAGTTTCAATTTGGAGTTTGAATTTGTTTAAATTTTACTTTTGGGTGATTTCAAATTAAATGATTTAATGATTTTTTTTTTATTGATGTTTAGATTTTCAAGGATGAAGAGTAGAATGAATTCCATTTGTAGATGCAACTCACCCTATTCTACATCTTAATTCCTAAAGAATCTAACTAAGGTCCTTAAGTATCTTAATTAGCCCATTTGAATTTGTGTAATTTATTTGATTTGATTTATGGCTTAGAATTTTAGTTGGTTTAATTATTTGATTGATTGATTTTGATTTAGATGTTTTGGTTTAATTACATCTTGATAATTCAATATCCTTTATATCTAATGAAGTTTAAGTTTGTTTAAATTCATGTATTTTTGATTGATTAATTTCAGATTATATGTTTTGGTTTAATTAAATCTTGACAATTCAATATCCTTTTAAATTAATATTTAATTCTTTTCTTTGATTATGATTATGTGACTTGAATTTATGTTTATTTGATTTGATTATGGTTCATTCATTTGTAGTTTGATCAGATTAGATTAATTGAAATTTTATTTTGATTTTAATTGAGTTTGATTCATTGTAATTAGGATTTTATCTTTTAATCTCATCTATTTGTCATGTTTATCAAAGTTTGGTTTGCATTTTGATTTCAAATATTGGAGAGTTAATTAGTTTATCTTATTTAAGTAGGTTGAATGAGATTTAATTTGATTGTATATTAAATTGATGAGATTCTTTCTTAATTTAATTTAATTTGATTTAATTTGATTTGATTAGTTTTATTAGTCTATGAGTTTGTTTAGGTTCAATGGGATTATGTGATTAGTTTAATTAAGAAGTGTATTTATGTTAATTATAAATATTTGTTTAATTTTCAATTTGATTTCATATTTGTTTAGGTTAATGATATAATTAATGACTTAATAATTTAGGTTTAATTTAGGTTTTGATTAGTATTTAATTGCATTTATGTTTGATTAAGTTTAAGTTTAATATGATTAAATTGATTAACTTAATTAGTTTGTTTAAGAGGTGTGATCAATTATTAAATAAAATAAAGATTTATTTAATTTTTAATTTGATTTCATATTTATTTGGGTTAATGATGTAATTAATGAGTTAATGATTTAAGTTTAAATTAAGATTTGATTAGCATTTAATTGCATTTTATGTTTGATTAAGCTTAAGGTTAATATGATTGATTTAATTGACTTAATTAGTTTATTTAATAAGTGTGCTTAAATTAATTAGTAGATTAATTAAGTGTTTGATTTTAATTAAGTTTAATGTGATTTATAAAATTAATTTGATTTATTAAGATGATGGATCAATTTATTAAGTTTGCATTAATTAGATGTTTGATTAATTAAGTTTGATTAAGGGTAATTAAAAATTTTAAATTATTAGAATAATTAAGGGTTTGTTTAATTAGAGATTAATGACTTAATGATTTAGGTTTAATTTAAGTTTTAATTAGTATTTAATTGCATTTAATTATGTTTGATTAAGCTTAGGTTTAATATGATTAATTTGATAAACTTAATTAGTTTACTTGATGGGTGTGATTATTAAATTTAATTAGGGGTTTGATCTAAGCTTAATTTTAGAGTTAGCTTTAATGTAACTTATTTAAATTAATTTGATTAATTAAGATGATGGATTAATTCATTAAGTTTGCATTAATTAGATGTTTGACTAATTAAGTTTGATTTAGGGTAATTAAATTTTTAAATCATTAGATTAATTAAGGATTTATTTAATTAGAGGTTAATGACTTAATTTCTCACATGTGAGTGATTTGATTTAGTTAAGTGTTTTACTTAAGTTTGATTTGATTAAAGGATTATTATTATTACCATCATTATTATTAAGTGAATTAATTGTTTATTTCATTTCAATTAAGTTTGATAATTTATGATTAGAGTTTTATTTGATTTGATTTATTTATTATGTTTATTTGATTTAAATAACATGTTTGATTTAGTTATTAGGTTGAAATATTTAATGGTTAATTAATTATCTTATTCCAAATGGATGTGATTTAATAATATGTTAATTAAGTTTACTTAAACTTTATTTGGTTTAATTCGATTAGTATTAAATGATTATGTTGAATTGGTTTGTTAATCAATTTGATTTTTTGTTTATTTAATGATTAATTAGTTTTAGTTTATTTATACTCATTAAGGAGTTTCATATGATTAAGATTCTATGCTTAGTGTAGGTTTAGTTATACTAGTTTGACCAATGTTAAAGTTTCCTAGATTTGTTTAATTTTAAGTTTGATTTAAGATTTAATCATTTAATTGAGTTTTATTAACTTAAATAGGTTTAATCATATTTAATTTAATTTCCTCTAAGTATGATATTTTTCTGATTTGAGGTTTGATTATGATCGCTAAAGTGCTATTTCATTTCTAATTTTGATTTGATATTTAAATTATTTTTAGATTATATTTTAATTAACTTCTTATTTGATTAAACTTTAATCTTAAGTGTTTATTTGGGTTCATTAGGATTCAGAAAATCACATTATTTTCTTGAGAGTCCTAGATGTCAATTGAAGTGATTTAAGGTATTTTGAAGATTTTTGTAAATTTTTGAATTTTTTATTTGATTTATTTTATTAAAATGGACAATCTAAATTTCAAAATTTAATTTCTCCCGATCCATAAGGTCATTTTTTCTTGAAATTTTTATTATAACTGTGCTTTAACTTAAATTTCAAACCTTGAAATTTTCAACTTAATCTCACATATATTTTTGATTTTATTAATAAAATTTAATTTTCATTAAAACTCAAATTAAGCTCAAAATAGTTAATAAAATTTAGGAATTTTGGGTTTGATGGATTTCTCTCGGAAAGACAAATCCAATGAGCACTTATTTGTAATTTTTTGTTAAGTATTTTATTTTCTATGAATATTTGAAATTTCAGGTGATTTAAATTAATTTTTTTAATCGAGAAATCTGCGCGGTGCCGACATGACGATGCGGTGTCACGATTCGACGCGCCGTGCTCATGTGATCGGCCCGCGACGGTGCCATAAGTGTTGAAAGCGAAACGGGTCAACGCTGGAAAGCGACGGTTCACCCCGACCGTCCGACGCCGATTGACGGCTCGATCAAATCGCGATCCAAACGCCGATCGCGATCAACAATTTGTGCCCCGATCGGTTAACCGGATCAGCCGATCAGCATCGCGCGATCCGGCTGGCTCATCGGATATGAGCCGTCCGATTCGAACCGGATTGAACCGCGTAGCCTCGCCGACGGAACGATTTTCAGCCTTTTTATAAAAAATAAGAGTTTCTAAGCCAAAACTTGTTCAAATGGACTCATTTTTGCGTCAATTTGCATCAAAAAAAAAATTCTATTTTCTAATTTGGATGATTTAAAGTAAAAAAATGCGGGATATTTTAGGGGAAATTTCTAAAAATATAAGAAAATTAACACAAAATGCACAAAATCCTAAGGCTGGCTATGATTTGGCAAAATTTATCTCGCGGGGAATGATTTTTGGGAGCGGTGAAGATCCGAGCGAACTCCTAAGTATGTGAGGAAGCTTTGGAATGATCTTTAACCCTTGCCTCCCTTCGGAATGTCTTCTTCTCTGATGTTTACTGTTGCCTCACCGGAAGAGCAATTATTTGTATTTTTGAGCTCAAAAATGGCTCAAAGAGGTGGGGGATGGATTCCTTTTTGCTTTGGGGAGCTTTTGGAGGCTGAATGGTGGTGGGAGAAAGAGATCTAAAGCCTCATCTCTCCCTCCTTTTATAATGGCCAAAAATCTAATACTTTTTGAATTTTTGGCTCCAAATTGATTGTCATCTTGCTTGGGATAGTTAGGATAGATGATGGATTGATTGAGAACTTTAGATTTTTTTCTTCAAAGTCCTCTCTTGCTGCCATATTATCAGCGTTATTCAATGCAAATGTTGGGGAGGAGTTAAGTGCATGTGATGGGGGAGAATTAAATGAGATTGGGTGGAATCCTATATGGGGGAGAATCCATGAAGGGTTTAAATGGGTTGGGTTTATTTTGGGCTGATCCCAAATGGGTTTGGGTCAGATTTGATCAGCCCCTAATGGGTCTTGGCTTGGTTTCAAGGGATTTGGCCCAATTTAGGTCATATGGATCATATTAGGTCAAATTGACCCATTTGACCAAAATTGGCCAAATTAGTATAGGTTATGGGTTGATTCATGTTCAATTCAATTGGATGAATGAATGGGGTCTAGTTTGACTTAATTTGATTTAGGCCAAATTGACCCTTTAGGCCAATAATTTGTTAAGTTGACCAATTAGGCTTGATTGATCAAATTGGGTTTAATTATGGCTTTGCCAAGTTTAATAAACAATTTGGAATGAACTTCAACCATTGGTTGCAATCAAATTGGGTTAGATCATGATTTGAACTGATTTGATCCTTTAGGCTAATTTGGGTCAATTTGGATCAAATGGCCAATTGGGCTTGGTTTGGCCCAATTGATTGCAATTGATAATGATCAATGATCAACAATCATGGTGGAAGGTTTTGGCGAGCTTGGTTCAATCCAATTTGGGTTGGATTGGAAGTTGGCTCAAATGGGTCCTTTAGGTCACTTTAGGTCAAGTGGACCTAAGTGGGTCAATTAGTTTCATTTTGGTTTGATTTGAGTTTAGTTGAATTTATATATGAGCCCTAGATTGGAATATAAATTCAATGGAAATCAATTTGGAGTCTAAGGGATTTTGGCTCATTTGAAATTTTCAAGTCAAAAGGGCTAGGTCGAGTTTGACTTAGGTTGGCTTCAATTTAGTTTGATGATTGTAGGTTTCATTTATATTTGGGTAGATAATTGAATGAATGATTGATTCAAGAGAAAATTCATTAGTTTGGATTTGATCTCGATAGAATTTGGCTAAGTCCAAAGAATTAGCTTAAAGGGTTTAGATTGAGTTTGGATTTGATTTTCGATATAGTTTTGGTCATTTGAATTTAGATTTCATTTAAATTTGTGAATATAAATGTAGGAATAATTAATTTATAAAGAGATTAATTGAGTTTGATCTGATTTAAGGGGAGTTTTGGCTAAGCTTATGAATGTGGTTCATATGGCTTAGGAAGGGTCTTAGGATTTGAATTTGATTTTGGGTTTTAATCATTTGGAGTCAAATTTGAAATTAGATTTAAAATTTGAATTTGAATTTGAGATTTAGTTTGAGAATTAAATCTGGGTTTGATTTAAGAAAGTGTATGTAGATTGGATTTAGGCTATGGGATAGGTAGTTTTCTTAAGCCCTAAAGCATAGCCTAATCTTATGATTAATATTTCTAAGTCTCTAGGCTTAGGTTAAGTGTTCACCTAATCATAAGAAGTGTCTTATGACTAACTAGTTCTTAGTGTCTATAAGAGTCCTAAGTCTAAAAAGAGGAGGTTAAGAGCTCACTCCAAAAGTGATGTCAATAAAAGGACCCCTAATAGGTGTGGTGTAACTAACAAGGCACACCGCACGTATTGGCGTTGACCGAAATGATAAAAAACAACCAGAAGATTGCAACAAACAACGGAAGTGATTTATACATAGAATCGAAAGGTAGATAGAATCACGATGTGCAACGACGGTAGATAGAATCATGATGTCGGCCTTGACCTGTCTCAGATTTACAAGTCCAAAGGGGTAGTCTACCACAAGGACTATCCAGCCTGGGGTTGCCTTCGGTGCAATGATGGTACTAGGATGAAAGCGTAGCAGACTTACATCTTCCAAAGTAGGGATCAGCTGTTGGGGTGATCTGTTGATGGTGCAATAGATCAATCCCGACATAGGGTGACTATTTGAGCGAATGCCACTGTGGAATCATATCGACTAAGAATAGTCAGAATTAATTTAATTTTAGATGGACCCTATCGATGTGGGATGGATCTACTAAAAAGGAGCTAATATCAGCCTAGACCTATCATAGGTTTACAAATCCAAACGGATAGTCTACCAGCCGTTAGGTAGAAGTAAGGCAACCTAAGGGGTGCCTTTTAGTTTACAATGGCCATGTTAGGAAGAAAGCGCAGGGACTCACATCTTCTTAAACAAGGAACCACTGGGGTGATCGGTCGCTTGCACAATAAACTAGACCCGACTTAAGGCTGCCCATCAGTTTGCAACGATCGTGCTGAAAAGAATGCGTAATAGACTTATATCTTTTGAAACAAAGATGATCGTCAGGGTAACTCATTGGTGGCACAACAAGTTGAACCTGACCTAAGGGCGACTACTGAGAGAGTACTGACCTGTGGACTTTCTTAACTCAAAGTAGTCAAGCAATTCCTATAGGGTGTTTTGTTGACACTACCCTAAAGATAGGATGCCTGCTTGGGAAAGGGGCCACTGGGGGCTTGAATTCCTAATCCACAAGCGAATTAATTTTGTTTATTTATTTAGTTTATTTTAACATGGACCCTGTTGGTTTGTGAGGGATCAAACTGAGAAGGAGCTTATATCGCCTAGACCTTTCTATCAACTGGGATAATCCGCTGAACAAATTCTCCAACCATGGGGTGGTTACTAGAAAAGGGGACCAATCCAAAAGTAACTAAAAAATGGGGTCGCAAAGGACATGATCCAAATAGAATGCCCGTAGGGGATGGGGCCATTAAAGGCTTAATCTAACACCCTGGAGAAGATGACATGGCTAGTCATATATCAAATAGGTATTTGGTGGCCAACTCAAGGAGAAAGCACAAGGACTTACATCTGCCAAGAGTGGTGTATCCACTGGGTGAGTCGCTGTCAGCATAGCGAACATCAACCAACCTAAGGTTCCAATCAGATTGCAATAATCAATCTAGAAAGAAGGCGTGTAGGCTTACATATTTCTAAAGTGGAACTGATCACCAGAATAGTCTGTCTTTAGCTCGACAGGGACCATCTGACCTAGGGCAACTACTAAGCAAGGAGTCTTGTGTACGAACTAGACCCAAGCCTAGAGTAGTCAAGAGGAATGGAGCCTTTAGGGGACTTACCCTAAACCTCAAATATACTCAACCTAGTTAGTGCATGATGGCTAGTTCAAGAAGAAAGCATGGGGACTCACATCTCCTTAAGCAAAGTCAACATGAGGTAGCTCACTGGCTGGGCAGTGAAATCTACCGTACTAATAAGGCACTCGTTGGTTTGCAATGGCCAAGTTAGGAAAAAAGCACGGGGACTCACATCCTCTAACAAGTGACCACTGGGGTGACATAATGAGGAAGCATGTAGACCCGACCTAGAGTGGCTAATGAGTGAGTGCCACAGGGGGCTTGCTCCCATATCAAAATAGCCAGAGGCAAAAGATATATGTTTATTTTTATTGTGAAAGAGAAAATAGGATGCCGCTTGGGTTCTCTTACACCTATCCTAATAGCATTGTAGGGTCATTTTGTAGTTTGTGTTTTTATTGTGGAGGGATAGGATGCCTCTTGGGTTCTCTTATACCTACCCTAAATACATCGTGGTAGATTCGTAAGTAAAAGATATTTCTAACATAGAAGAAATCAAATTTGAGATGAAAAGAAGTTTTATTGATAATTATTTTCAAACAAGATTTATGATTAATATTTCTTTAAGTATAACCCATTGATTAGAAGCATCGGGCGCTCTCCTTTACAATTTATGAGTTGATAAGACTCTCCTTGGTAGGCCTTCTCTATGGCATAAGGGCCTCCCCAAGTGGGTTCAAACTTGCCTCCTATCTTTCGACAAGCAATAATTGGCCTCCTTAGAACTAAAATAAGCTCTCCTACTTGAAAAGCTCTAAGACTGACCAACTTGTTATGAGCTTGAATCATCTTAGCTTTGTATAACTCGAGGTTTTGGCATGCCCATAGGCATCTCTCCTCCAAACCTTTGAGCTCTTCTAACCACAACTTGGCATTCTATGTTGTTGTAATTTTGCTACCCACAGCTATCCTTAGTGATGGGAGTTGGACTTGTTATGGTAGAAGACCCATACACAAAGGAGAAAGGGGTAGATTGAGTTGGAGTTCTATATGTGGTGTGATAGGCCCATAAGGCTTCAACCAACTGTTCATTCCATCATCGTTTGTTATCATCTAGTGTCTTCTTCAGTATCTGAATGAGAGTTTTGTTGAAAGCTTCTGCTAACCCATTTGCCCTTGGATAGTATATGGTAGAGTACCTCCAATCTATGATATGTCTCTGGGAAAAGCTATTGATTTTAGTGCTCTTGAATGTAGTATCATTATCGGATATAATTCTTTGAGACACCCGCACTATATATATCTTGAAAATTGGAGCATATGTCGAAGCTATGACCTCTTGGGATTACCGGAAAAGAGTGAGAATGAATCGATGACCTTTGGAAGAAGGAGGATTGATCGGGCCCATAATGTCAGCACCCCAACACTCAAATGGCCATGAGGCCAACATAGAATGTAGAATATTAGGAGGTTGATGTAGGACCACACCGTGTACTTGACATTGATGGCATCTCCTAGCTACGCCATGCATGATCATCAAGGCCGAGTATCCTAGTCTCTTGATCTTAGCTTTCATCTGAATTGAATTGATGTCTCCACATACCCGAGTGTACCTACCATGATCATATGGGCTTTGCATTTGTCCAGACAACGTAACCACATATGATCGAAGGACTTCCGGTATATGGTGTCGCCTACAAGAGTATAAGACCTGGTGAGCTAGTGATTTCTTTTAAGTCGTTTGCCTATATTTAAATAATCTATGAATGGTTTCCTCCAATCTGACTCCTCATCCTTTTAAGCAATGTCAACCTCCCCTTCAAGAGAGAATCTCTCGATGAGTTCAGCATCAATAAGGGATAAGACTTGTCTATTTTGGACTCTTATTAGAACTGATCTTCCGACATGCCAACTCTTGGCTAATGCGCTCATCTATTCTCTCCTTGAGAAATCTTGTAGATGGTAACCTCTAAGATTTGGGCCAACAACTCCATAGTGTTCGGTGGTAATGATGGAGCTTGCTTTAGAACTTTGTAGACCCAACATTTGTTGATGACTAACGAGAATCCCCAAAGATGTTGAGACTCGATGCATAGATAATGACTAACTCCATCGGTAATCGAGCCATATTCGCTTCATTATTATGCATGATGATGACTGATATGAGAATCATCACATCACAAAGTTAGAGAATTATTATTTACCCCCGCCTTCGATAGTAAATTATGGATCTTCTCCTTGAGAGGAAGATGCACCATTAAAAGTAAATCTTCTAACGCATGGCACAAAATTCCCTAAGTTCATGATTTGTTCATCGTGAGTCATCGTTAGAGTCGAGGCTGGATGCGCTAAGAAATCTGCAAATGCTTGTCCTTTTATGGCACGGAGGGGTACAAATGTTATGTCAAACTGAGATAAAATTATCGACCAACGCACCAACTGTCCAGATAAGGTCGACCGTGTCATGAGATATTGCAATGTTGACTCTAAAGATCAAGTTCACCTTATGAGAAAGCATGTAGTGTCATAGCTTTTGGGATGCAAAGATTAAAGTTAGGCAGTGCTTTTCAATAGGTGGATAGTTTGCCTCAGTAGGGATTAGACAGTGACTAAGATAATAAAGAGCATTCTCTTTCCCTTCATCATTGGTTTGAGCCAACAAAGTGCCAAGGGAGTCATCTAATGCAACGATGCTATAATATGAAGCGGCTTGCGGGATGAAATTTCTTAAGTTGGCGACATCAAATATTGCTTGATGTCTTCGAAAGTATGTTAGCACTTTTCATCCCATTTGAACTTAGCATCCTTTTTGACAAGTGCTGAGAATGGTTGGCATCTTCCTGATAAGTTGGAAATGAAATATCTTAGATACACCAACCACCCTTGGAATGACCTGAGTTATGTTAGGCTTTTAGGGGGTGACATTTATAAGATAGCTTCGATCTTCTCCGGATCAATTTCTATTCCATGGTGTCGAACAACAAACCCAAGGAATTTCCCGAAGCTACTCCTAATGCACACTTCAGGGGGTTCATTTTGAGGTTATATTGTCATAACTATTCGAAAACTACTCACAAGTCAAAGAGATGGTCTTCTTTTTCTTTACTTTTGATAATGAGATCATCAACGTAGAATTCAACTTGATGATGAATGAGTTCATCGAAGATTCGAGTCATGGCCCACTGGTATGTGGCACCAACATTTTTAAGGCCGAAAGGCATGACCTTATAGTAATAGATTATGATCAGGGTTCGAAAGGCAGTGTTTCTTTCATCCTCTAGGGCCATCTTAATTTGGTTGTAGCCAGATGATCCATCCATAAAAGAGAATACTGCATGAGATGAGGCGATGTCCACCATTAATTATGGTATAGGAAGTGGAAATTCATCCTTAGGACATGCCTTATTTAGATCCCTAAAATCAACGCATATGCAAATTTGACCATTTTTTTAACTGTGACGACACTGGCCAACCAGGTAGGATATTTTTCTTCCCTAATAAAGCCAGCATCGATCATTTTCTTGATTTTAGAAGTGATCTGCTGTTTAATGTCTAATCGCATACGTCTAGGAGCTTGCTTGATAGGGTTAGCATTAGGTTCTATTGTTAGTTTATGGACTGCTATATCAGGAGATAGACCAGACATCTCTTCATAACTCCTTGCAAAGCAATCCCTTCCTTTCATCATTGGTTTCTTTTTTATTCAATAGAGAACTGATATATGTTGGGCGTGGATCTTCTTCAGTTCCTAGGTTGATTTCTTTGAGCTCGTCAATAGTTGATCTGATCTCTTCTTCGAACTCTGGCATTGCATCCTTGACTTCAAAGTCATTTGGATCATCTGAAGTTTCTAAGCATACCTCCTCATATGAGTTAGCATGATTTGAAAAGAGCCGATAAGATTCCAAATGATTGGTGATGATTAAGCAGTAATTGTCATCATCAACTGGACCTACTGTACCAAATCCTAGTCTCGATCTTGATTGTGAATGTCTGTAATTATTGTCTCATAACCTTTCAAAGTAATCCGACCTGTGTTTAGACCAAGCATGTGGAATAAATCTTTTCTTTGCTAAATTAAGAACACAAGGAGAGTACCAATCAAAAGGCAATTCTATTAAATATTTATATGAATCATCCTCAAGTTCTACATTAGCTTATTGACTAATTTCTGAAAGGTTTTGATTGTAAATCCCTTGAGCATGAAAGCAATCGGGCCATAAATATTCTTGAGAAGAATTTCTATAGCATGCTGTTCAGACAACTGTGGTTCACATTTCATACTCAGGTTTCACCACTTGAGAATATAATCAATAAGGGACTTATTTTGAATTTTGTTGCACCATAAGGAGGTCACCCACAGTTACCCTTTGATGGGCTCCAGCAAACCTCTTGATGAAGAGGTGCTCCAACCCAGCAAAAGCCTTCACTGAACCATTGGGTAGTTTAGCATACCAATTAAATGTGATGCCTATGAAACTACTGATGAAGAGACGAAATAAAAGTGTGTCGCAGCCACCAGCATTGCAACATCCGGCCCTGAAATGTGTTATGTGCTATAGGGGGTTCCCACTGCCATCAAAAATTTTGAAGGAAGGAGGCACAAAACCCTTAGGATATTAGACACCATTAAATTCCTTTGGGTAGGGTCTACCCTTTGGAACATATGAGCCACCTCAGGCTTGTGCCAATGTGTCCTTCACTTTCTGCTCCACTAACTACTTGATATCTTTCTCTTGCATGGATGTGATGTCCACCACCTTTATATGTAGGCTGCCATTATCTTGGTCCACAGGAGATGTACTCTTGGGCTGATCCATAATATGTAACAACTCAGGGTGGTCAGCCTCTAAGGGAGTAGGTTGTACTGATGGAGCTTAGCCTTGAAGTGCTAGGACTGCTGCTAACAAATCTTCAACTCTTTTCTCCATCTTACTGGCATGCTCATTTCGCTCAATTATTGAGGTGGTGAATGTTGAAATGGCTTTTTTCTCAACTACAACACCCTCCTGGCTATGCTGATCCCTAAGGAGGGAACCCTTAGTGTCGACCATATGGACTTCCGCTGACTCCTCCAAGAGATCATCCTTATCTGGATCAAAACTGACCCTAGCATCCTCTTCATCAGTGTAATCACTCCAAAAGAGTTTCTTCTTCTCAGTGAAGTACTGAGCGACGATCACATCTGAAGAGTGGCCTAATTTTGCAGGGACAAACACTCATCGTTGAATGATGGAGGGGCTGTGCTCAATGGAGATGCACTTAACACCACCTATCATTGAAGCGCTGGCTCTGGAAGGGTCATGAATGCTGGAAGAGACATGCTCATGGTTGCTCATGGGTGGAGTGGTATCCCTAGGGAGATCCACTATCATGGGGACTGTAGAACTGTCACCTTCCCCTTCTATGGTTGTTGCAGTCACTACCTCTGATGGTGGTGGTTATGGTGGTGTGACTACGATGCTCCGGGTTCACCACTTCTTCTTCACCAAGACTGAAGTAGGAGGTCGAGTAGGGGAACTTGCCCTTACCTCAGTCAGTGGAGTAGATGAAGTGGGACCTTTTGGACGTAGCTGGATCACCAATGGGGCTTTCTTCTCCCCAGATATTATCTTTTATGCCTTTGTAGGCACGGTGGATGGCGGGACCTGAATAGGTGATGGTGGGCGAGGAGTGGATCAGTGTGGTGGAGGCAACACCAGCTTTCTCTAGGCAGGAGCTTCTCTTCTATGGTGGGTAGTACCCGTCAGTAGAATGATATCAGTATGATCGATGCGGGTAGCACGTCGATCGGGAAAGTCCATGAGGGCTGAGGCCGCTGACTGTCTAGCATACCTACGTCTCACACTACTAGTAATTTGTACTGATACTTGGGCCTCCCTGGCCCTCTCCTGTATGATGTGCATGCTTACACTACAAGGGATGACATAACATGAATCAAATTAAGCTCTAGGCTCTGATCATCCTTAAGCTCTGCCAACTCAGTGCAGAACTGATCTGAGGCTGGCATACAACCTCTCCTATCACTGATAGGAGCCTCAAAATTAACTGCAGGCGGAGGTGAAACTGAGATTCTTCTAATGTCTTCCTCTCCATCGGAACCAGAGAGACACTGAAACTTATTCTTTGTGATAAGAGGAGACACAATCCTTGGTAACTCCTCTGCTGCATATTGGGAAGCTGCCTTTAGCTCCTTGGCTATGCGATCATGATGCTTCTTGATCTTGCGACATCAGTTACAACACTGAGTCCTACTAGGAGGGGCAGCATGAGAACTAGACCTAACCTCATAGGTGGGAGAGACTATCTCTGAAGATAGGGCAATCTTCCCCTTGGAAGGAGCCAATGAGTGGGTGCTAGCCTGTACTGGGGCAGAAAGGGGAACCACTGAGTGCACTGGAACTGGAACTACAACTACTGCGAGAACTGCCACAGCTTTCCTCTTCAGTGAGGGAAACTCTGAGTCAGACGACATCTCAACCTGGATGACCGGCCCCGGTCATCACACTGATAGTTGTGAGGGTGGTCCCCTCACAAGTGATCCTAGCCCCCTCAAAACCTCGGCCAAAATGAATGAGGTGGGCAAAGTCAGTCTGCGGGAGGTTGGCCTGATCCAAGGCCAAATCCATCCTGAAAGAAAAAGTAAACACGTACTTCTAAGCTGCCATGTGTGAAAACTTAAAAGACTGCACTGGCTGATCTGAGCTGAATGTCAGCATTTGTGGAAATATAACTTGTATCAAATTTCTGCCATGATATTTGTTCCACACAAATAACAGAAGTCTAGAGTTTTGAACCCACACTCAACGATTCAAATGTGTTAAGTGGGGTTCGTTGGAGAGAACCCACACCCAAATTTGTTAAGTGAAGTCTCCAAATTCAAAATCTAAAAATTTCTAAAACACATTTTTGAAACCCTTATCAATGACATAAATATTTTTATATCTTTGTCCTACTAACAAAACATTTTCATTACTTTTTATAATGCAATATGATGCATGGAATACTACATTCAAACCCTTATCACATAATTGACTAATAGAAATTAAATTATGTTTTAATTCTTCTACTAGAAAAAGTTTATCTAAAGTGATAGAATTCTTACAAATAGAACCAATGCCAATGATCTTTTCCTTTGCATTATCTCCATATGTAACAAATCCTCCATCACTTGGTTCTAAAGTTGTGAATTTATCTTTATCTCCCGTCATATGTCTTGAATATCCACTGTCCAAGTACCACATGCCTTATTTGATTTTTCTTTGAAGGCATTCCTACAAAAGAAACTCACATGTTAACTTTTGAAACCCAAACATGTTTGGGTCCACATTCTAAATTTGAAGCAAGATACTAGCATGCATGGTTTGTATAGTGCTTGTACCTTTTGGTACCCATACATAAGATGATCACTTAGTATTTTGTAATTTATGTGCATAACAATCAAATTAAATATGCCCTTTTCTATGACAATAGTTGCACCAAACATTAGTATTTGCATATGACTTAGCATGATAATTATAAGGTATATGAGTGGGATGTGTGTGATGCAAATATGTTTATTAAATGTTTTTCTTGATGAAGTATTATAATGAACTTGTGATTTCAAACATAATTCTAATCTTACTTTTAATAAGATATTCTCTCTTTCAAGTTTACATACAAGTAAGGAACAATTTAATAAAGAAGCATTTTTATTTTTTAAATTATCACATTCATTTTTTAAATCATAAAAATGCATATCTAGATTTTTATGTTCTTTTTCTAAGGTTTTGTATTTTCTTTTTAAATTTTTTATATTCAATAACTAAATCATTAAAAGCATCATCTAATTCATCATAAGATATATCATTACATACCTCTTGAGAATCTAAGTCAGATTCTCCATTTTCCATAAGACATAGGTTGACCTCTTCATCGGATGAGCAAGTACTAGATTCTTTTGAATCTGGATTGGCCCATAAAGCCGTCTTCTTCTTCTTATGGTACTTTTTCTCCTTCATATTTTTTCTTCTTTTCACATCAATCTCTTTCTTCTTTGATTCCACAAGTTCTGAACAATCACCTCTTATGTGTCCTGGCTTTTTAGAATGGTAGCAAATGATCCCTTCACCTGTAGGAAACTTCTTAGTTTGAAATTTATAGTTTTTAGATTTTTCTATACCTTTGATTCTTCTTCCTTAGCAAGTTCCCAAGCCTTTTGGAAAGCATGACCACCTCATCACTATCACCATCTGAGCTTGAAGTTTTATGCTCATCACTATCATCAACTTGTAATGCAATAGCTTTTCCTTTCTCCTTCTCCCTTTTGGCTGAGTTATCCATCTTATCCCTTTGAGCAATAACCTGTTCATGTGCTATCAAAACCCAAAAGCTGATCAAGTGGATAAGTAGATAAATCCTTAGCTTCACTAATAACTGTTACTTTAGCTTCCCATTCTTTTGGAAGACATCTAAGAATCTTATAGACTAAGTCTTGATTCCTATATATTTTTCCAAGAGAATGTAATGTGTTAATTATTTTCATGAAGCTAGTATACATATCAGAAATAGATTCAGAAGGAGACACATAAAATAACTCATATTCATGAATAAGTCTATTTATGTGAGCATTTTTAACTTCACTAGTTCCTTCATAAGTTATAATGAGTTTATCCCATATTTCTTTTGTTATACTTAACATAGAAATTTTCATGTAATCATCAAGTAATAAAGCACAATATAAAGTATTACAAGTCCTAGCATTTAATTCATCAAGTTCTCTTTTAGCTACAGACCATTCCTCAAAAGGTTTTTCTATTTTAATGTCATTTACTTCTACTGCGGGTGTATGATATTGATGTGTCAACATATACCACATGCGTGTATCTTGACCTCTTAAAAATATACTAATTCTATTTTTCCAATAATCAAATGGTACACTATCTAAAAGTGGAGGTCTATGAGTGGATTGTCCCTCTGGTAATGAACCCTTTGGGAAACCTTATGCCATAGTGAAAAGATCTGCTCTTGGATGTTAAGAATAAAAGAGCCTAGCTCATACCAAGTGAGTTACTATAGCCCAAGAGGAGAGGGATGAATATGATATTAAAAATTTTAAAACTTAAATCTTAAATTTTAAGTTTTAGTAGAAAATTAATTTTGATTTTGTAATGATAAGATACAATTCTTAATGCAAAAAATAAAAGTACAAGAAAGTAAAGAGACAATAGGCACATAATTTTGATGTGGTTACAAACCCCAAAACCCTCGCCCACGCTAGCCACCCCTGCTAGGAACCCATTAAATGCAAAATAGCTTACAAATACTCTCTATGATGAGTACCCCCTACAATAATATGTGCTCCTACAAAGAGAATACAACCTCAATATAAATTTTACAGCACAAAAGAAAAATACAAAATAATAAATTTTGATAAAATAAATCTCTCACAAATATACCAAGCTATCCAATTCAAAAAATGATCTCACAACTTACAAATGATCACTTAAAAAATTTTGGCAAGATAAAATACTCCCTTAATATTGATAAGAAATAATAAAATAAATTTCTTAAAGTGATTTTACTAAGTTGTTTATATTATTATAATTTGTAGACTAATATAAAAATTATTTTAAAATAAATTCACAATATTCTTTTGCACAATAAAATAAATTTCAGCAATGAATAATTTGGTTTATTTTAACCAAAAAGATTCTTTCAATTAAAGCTAATGATACAAAATACTTAAATAAAATGAGTATATATATAAAGTAGTAGTAAGTTTTAATTAAAAGAGAGATCTAGCAAATATGAAAATAATTTCAGCATAATAATTTAATTTAAAATACTTAAAATATACTTCTAAAATAGATCTAAGAATAAATGATCTTTCAAAATGAGATTAATGAAGAAATATTTGAAGAAACCAAAAGAAATTTGTAGGAAGTTAAAAATTTCAACAAGTTGAAATAGATCCTACAAACTATCACAAGAGTTTTTCACAAAAAGATGATTGAGAAACTTTGATGTGAAAAATGATTGCCAAATACTAATCCACCAAAAAAGTGTAAATTGGAATGAATAAATAGATGATGAAAATAGCATGAACAACTAAAAAGGATTAAGATCGAGAAAACAAACTCAAGTAATTTGAGAAAGCTTGTTTAGTTGAAGATGTTGAAGCTTCCAAACCAAGGATTTGATCTTACAATATTTGGAGAACACTTGGAAGGAAAATCTAAGAAATTTTCTCTTAGATTTGGAGGGATTTTGAATTTTGAATGAGGAATGCTGAAGAGAATGAGGCTATTTATAGGCAAGAATGTCATTTTAAATTATTTCAAAAATATATATTATTCTAACCTCATGCTATCCTGTGATAATTTAATATTCAATAAAAATATAATTTATATTAAATAAATATTAAATTAAAGCAGCCAAAATTTGGCTATTCACATGGGCAAGTCAAAAATGATCAAATATGGCTCTTAATATATTCAAAGCATATAGCACGCGTTCATTATTAAAATCAGCTAATGTTTGAAAAGTCATAATAAATTCAATTTTAATCAAACGCGTTACCTATCAAATTAAAGGAAAAAATCCAAAGAATCCATTGGAGATGAAATCGATATAAATTCCTTGATTATAAAATGACTTTGGCTAAAATACAAAATTTCATATATTTTTGTTAATTTTGACATGTGACATTTAAATATTATGATATAATTTATATATAATCATACATATGTTAGTTATCATATAATCATCAAATTAAATTAAAATATTTAATTATATTAAGTAAATAAAATAATTACACTTAATAGTCATTATGATTTATTGTTTTGACAATTCAAATGTTATGTATGAAACATATAATTGAATGTTAATTAGATAGAGATTTATATAAATTAACCTCATTAAAATAATATGTTAAGTTGTGAGCAAATTGATTCATGCCAATGAATAAATGCATATAACATAAAATATTATATTTTGAGCTTCACATTATCCAAATCTATCTTTCACTCTTCTACTCTTGCAATTTCCTCAAACATATTATGAGATATATTGGATATGTAATTAGAATTGATATATAAACACATAATAATATTTAGAATATTCAAGCATTCGTATCATGATTGACATGAGGCTCATTAAGCCAACATAACATACCCAAATTTGTTAAAAGAAAGGGTCCTCAAAAATCAAAAATTCAAATTCAAAGCAAACATGAACCTTTGGAAGCATCCTTCTTAAAAATTTTGAATCCATATTTCAACATACTCAAATTTGTTGAAGTTGGATTCATATTCAAATTCCTCTTTCAATCAATCTTCTTAAATCTATTTAAACCCCACTTAACACTTCCAAGTTGTTGGATGTGGGTTCAAATTTTCAAAAAAAATCTATGGAGACAGAAAACTAATACAAGTTCATTGCTCATTGCATTCTTTTCGGCGACATTCAATGTCGCTTTTACTACGTAATGGCCGAAGTTTGTCTTTACCTTCCCTCACGGCATAGACCTTGCTTTAGATCAGGCTGATTTCCCTCATTTGGACCACACCCATCTGATCTATTTTGGCTGGGGATTTGAGTGGGCCAAGATCACTTGTGAGGGCATTCCCCTCACCATAATCATCAGGAAGAAGGTGGTCAGGCAGAAGCCGGCCATCATGGTAGACTTGCCCTCTGATTCAGAGTTATCTTCACAGAAGAGGAAAGATGAGAAAGTACCATAGACTTCAGCAGTTACAATACCGACAGTACTGGCAGTTCTAGCTCTAGTGGTAGTTCATCTCAGAGTTGCACATGTTTCCCCAGTGCATGCTAGCACCCCTACCATCTGTACCCTCCAAGGGTAAGGCTCCCCTGGTCTCAGGGCTTGCCTCCCCCACATTTGAGTATGGGTCTAGCTCACACTCCTCTCGTCCTACTCGCACTCAGCGCATGAACATGAATCGTATGGTCAAACGGTTTCATACTCGGATAGCCAGAGAGCTTGAGGTAGCTGCTAGATCAACCATGGATGAGTCTCCCATGATCACTTCACCACTGATTACGAAAAACTAGTTTCATTCTCTCTCAAGATCGATAGAATGCCGAGGATCCGTCGTCACCTCCGTGGTGCGACCATCGGTTTATGAGTAAGAGGTCGTATGTTGGCCTCCACTCTATTCTATGCTAGGCGAGCATATGGGCTCGAGTCCTGCACCCGTCGATTCTGATCATATCCCGTAATGTGGGAGCCGATTCGTGAGAGGACCGTGAGGCCCATACATCACACATCACTAGGGGAGGAGGTTCCGTCGGTCGCTTCTACTTGGTCGATTTTCCATCGCTACTGCCCCCATCTGATAGTATTTTTTTCACAGGGACTAGCCACCATAGGAGGGCAGCTCCTGTGCATAGAGAGTCGGTGGTTTCTCCACCCCACTGCTCTATCCCTCGTCCGCCAGGTTTCAACATCTCCCAGTCCATCTAAGGCCATAAGGCCACATCTGAGGAAAAAATGTACCCCGTTGGTGATCCAGCTATAGCCAAGAGATCCTAACCCTCCTACACCACCCTTTATGGTAGGGTCGAGCTCTCCTGCTCGATCTTCTACCCCAGTGGTGGTGTGGAAGGAGTGGCGACCCCAAAGTGTCGTGGTCGTACCTTCACCAACTCCACCTGTTCAGCCAGATGTGGAGATGGTGATAGTTGTTTTAGCTATTCCAGATGATTGTTCAGCTGCATCAGTTACAGTGGAACCTCCTAGGATTGCTACCCCTATGTAGCCAGTAGCAGCTAGGATTATCATTCATCTAATGAGTACAATCCCCACAGGATTGACTCCCCAGTCCGAGGTGAGGTCCGGTGCCTCTTAGTTCACGATAATGATCACACCGGTCAGCCTAGATCATTCATATCTATTCAGATGAATCATTCCATAGATGAGATAGTAGCCAATTATTTCATGCAAAAGAATGAGATCCTAGGGTATGAGTTATCAGATGAAGAAAGATTCAGTTTGATTCCAATGAAGATGACTTAATGGGGTATTCAGCTGGTGTATGCATGGTTGAGAATAAAGGTTCTCTTCTTAGGGAGCAACAAGCCATGGAAGGTGATGAGGTTGATCGAGAGGATACCGCATAATCAGTCCAACACCTTTAACATCATTTAAGGCAGAAGGATGAGCAGATTGATAGGATGGCATGTCAGTTACAGGACTTGTTAGTAGTAGTGGTTTGAAACAAGCCCCTTGTTCATCCTAAGATGTCGATGACAACCCGAGCTAATGCATGTCTTAGAACCGGTTAAGACTCTACCTCTAAGCAAGGTAGCTTTATATAGGAAGGTGGTGGAAAGTACCTCCATACATGAAAAAAATCTAAAATCTATGGTTGAGCAGCAAGTGAAGGAAGCTTTGGCACAAGCCTAGGGAGGATCATCAGTTCCAAAAGGTAGACCCTACCCAGAGAAATTTGATTTCATTCAATATCTCAAGAGTTTCGTGCCTCATTCCTTCAAAAGCTATGATGATAGTGGAAATCCAAGGCAACATATAGCGCATTTCAAAGCCAGTTGTTGCAACACAGGTGGCAACGATACTTTACTCTTTAGACTCTTTATCAGTAGCTTAGCGAGTATTGCTTTTGATTATATGTATCAACGTTCAAGAAAGACATTCTTGAGTTAGTGCAACTCTTTATCAAGAGGTTTGCTGGAGCTCAGCAAAGGATTACTATAGGTGATCTCGTTGTAGCACAACAGCACCCCAATGAGTCCCTCATTGATTATATTCTCTGATGGCATAACTTGAGTATGAAATCTGAACCGCAGCTGTATGAACATCATGTCATTGAGATTCTCTTGAAGAATATCCATGGCCTAGTTGCTTTCATGCTTAAAGGGATTCACTATCAAGCATTTTAGAATCTAATCAAAAAGGCAGCTAATCTACAAGGAGAGGCCAAACAGTTTCCTTTTCAAGATTAGTTGCCAAAGAAGAAATCCCAAAACATATATGAGAAGAAACCTGGAGCAATGGCAGCGGTTGATAAGGGAAAGAAGCCAGCTAGAGATCAGTCTGAGAGACCACGACCTCAGCAGACTCCACCTCCTTTGCCACCACTGAGGCAGCCATTACCAACAGTAGCCTCCACGGCCAAGATACTAATACCAACAAGCATGCATACCGCAGGTAGCTATGGTCCACCTACTCTTTTAGATAAGTTAAACAAACCTTATTCTTTTATGAGGGAGGTAATTAGAAAAATCTTTAATAATCTTTTAAAGAAACATAATTTCCTGTTACCCGAGCCTGGGAGACTGGAGAAAGTTAGCAAAAGTCATTATCCAAATTTTTGCCCTTACCACAATATGCTAAGCCACATTTTGAAGGATTGCTTTACATTTAAGGACTGGCTTGAACATAGTTTCAAGACCAATGTTATAGTTATCCTAAAGGAATACCTTATGGAACAACCTTCCAGTTCCATTAAGGTAATCCTTGGGAATACATGTGATCCTACCAAAACCAAAGAAGGTTGGGATATCTTTTTATCCCGTACCTCTAAGAAGATAGTCCAGAAGATCAAGAAGCTTTCCTTGCAGGTGCCTAAGTTAGCTCAAACCTCCATAACCAAGGAAGGTTTGCAAGTTACCAGTGCTAACTCTAGGAAAGGAGGAGCTCAGCAGCAGCAGCAGCAGCAGCATGTGTCAGCCCGGGATAACCCTTTAGCATAGCCACTGACCGTGTCTAGCCTCCAGCCTTTAGTTGTAGTTTCCACACTAGTAGCTTCTTCCATTTCAGCTAGTTCTTCTATTTCATCTACTAGTAGAACTCTTGTATCAGTGGATAAGGGCACCAAATCCCTTACTCTACTCACTCTACTTGATTTCTACTTTGTACCTCCAAAAACTTCCAAGAAATTGAAGAATAAAGATGATTTGAATTACATCTGTGTCACTTCTGATGGGTTATCTTCTTATATTCTAAATGATAACTCTTCAAGTCTAAATAACTATAATAATTTTGATCTTCCTCTTTCTGATTCAGAGTTGGACTTTCCAACTCTGAACACTATGGGTTCACCTCTTGAGATAAACTTGGAATCATCCGATTCTGAGGGTCCCATAGGAGAAGCTATAGGTGAGCCTGAAGTGTAGGTAGAACCTTCCACTACCTTGCCTCAAGAGATCACCGAAGTCAACCTCTGTAGTGGCAAGGTTCTACCTCCTAGGGTAGCACCTCAAGATAGAGGAAAACAAGTCATTGAAGATCAAGATCAAGCTTCAGTGATGCTCCACCCTTGGATTTGCTTATGAAAGACCAGTCGAAGGTGGATTACAATATCATTTCTCATCTAAGAAAGTTATCATCTAAGCTAAGCATATACGATGCCCTTATCTTATCCAAAGAGATGAGGGAATCACTAATCAAGGCTCTCCTTGATCCTGAGATATGCTTAGCTCAACTGACCGCTATAGGTGAGGAAGCACACTATACAAAAGAAACCCAAGGGATTACTGTGGTGTTTATTTCTGAGGATGTGGGACACCATACAGATCTTAGGGAATACTTATTGAAGTAATCGGGTACGACATTAAGGAATGATGTACTATCTCAAAAGATAGAAATCACCACCCTATAATGGACCTAATCACCTAATAAGGACTCCTAAAGTATGATGGGTCTTCGAATATACCAGAGATCTTTCCCCTACTTTACATGGAAAAGTAAAGTAGGGTTTATTTTAAGCCGGGTTTATTAAGTTCCCTATGGAGGCAAGCTCCCATAGTTAATTACATCCTAAGGAATGAGAATTCCATAAGAATACTCTCGATTAAAGTAGACAATTAGGGTCTCCAAAGATTTCAAGGTTAAGACTATCAAAGGATTAGTTATTTTAGAAAATCAACTAGGATAGATCAAGGAGAAGACTTATTTTTTTGAATCCAAAGGGAGAAAGTAGGGAATACTCATGATACTAGGAAGCCTAGTGAGCACTCCAATCTACCCTATAATTGGGCCTTATATTTTTGAAATTTGAAGAGAGTTGATTATTTGAGTTGGCATTTTATTAGATTGCTAGAGCTTACAATTCCATAACACAAGATTGTGAAAATTCCTAAGAGGTGAGGATTTATGCTTGTAGCCCAAAGGAAATAGCTACCTCAGATTCCTAAACTAAGGAGCCTTAGTACAAAACAAAGGCACAACCTAAATTTATGGAGAAAATGGGTATATAGTTTACCTCCATAAGAGAGAATAAATCACCCGACTGCTGGACTTATTATCTCCTGGAGTGGCAGCCAGCTAACTCCTCCTACGCTTTAAATCCATGTAGGCAAGTCTTATGCTTTGCAAGATGGCTAGGTTGTTATTCATTTAAAAAGGAAACTAAGTCCTTAAACTCACTCCCTAAGAGACTAAAGCATGAGTGGTATGAATCCATGACTTAATCTAATTCAAATTTTATCAAATTTATTTGATTATTTTGGACTTTTTATTTTGACACAGGCTATGGGATTTTGTATGCCTAAATGCATGAGAATTTGATTATGGGCCAATTCAAAAGAGAAAGGGGTGTCTTCCACCAAAGGCTCTCATAGGTTAAGCCTTGATTCTCTAGCAAGGATGAAAGCCCCCTCTTAACAACAAGAGTGAAAGAATATGACATGCATGATATTATACATTCATCCATCCAGCTAAGGGGTTACTAAAAATTTTATTATCTTGATTTAATTCCTAGGCTTTTATATGAGGTTATGAGTTATTTTAAAATTTTAGTTATGAGTTGTTAATTGGGGTAGAAAAATTAATTTTCTCCTAAGAGCCTACCGCATCTAGGCCACACATTCAAGCATCAATCATAAATAAACTATGAAAACATGTCTAATGCAAATCTAAACACAACATCAAATAATTTTATAGACTACCGTAAAAGAATAAAAGGCCATGCCAAGTTTCATAGATAATGAAAAAAAAAAAGATTTAGCTCTATCCTTATACAACCTGGATTACAAAAAAAAATAATACATGCTATGAGGGTCTTCCTTTCTTCGTTTCTTCGTTCTTTTTCTTTTGATTTGATTTGCTCCAAAGGCATCACAGGCACCCAGGGACTTCCACCACTACTCATCCTAATCCCCATAGCACTAATCCCCTTATGCAAAATTACATCAAAAATAAGAAAAGTAAAGTAAATCTAGCTACACCTGCAAAATAAATGTTAACTAAACACACCATACAACCCAAGCAGTTATATGAATAATTTGGACTTAGCACCCACACATGGGTGACCAAGCCCACCTGTCCTAATATGGGTTATGCTTAGGAGCTAAGCAACCTGCATAGCAAAAGCATTTATATTTTTATTACAGCGGCCCCTTAAGCACAACCCCTGCAGAAAATATGATTAAGCTAATAACGGCCTAACATCCAGTCTACAAAATATACACCTTAACATCTAGTCTAAAACATTACATCACAAAATAAAACACAACATCATACATACAACGCCCTAACTTAGCACTAGAAGTGGTGACTTAGTATTCTAATGTGTATGCTTAAGGCTTGTGTAGCAAGACTTTACTAGGCTTCTTTAGTTTAAGTTTCAATTTGGAGTTTGAAATTATTTAAATTTTACCTTTGGGTGATTTTAATTTAAATGATTTAATGATTTATTTTTCATTTTTATTTCAGTTTTATTTGGTTAAAGTGATGTTTAAGTTTTTTAAGAATGAAGAGTAGAATGAATTCGATTTTGTAGATGGCACTCAGCCTATTCAACATCCTAATTCCTAAAGAGTATAACTAACATCCTTAAGTATCTTAATTAGCCCATTTGGACTTATGTAATTCATTTGATTTGATTTATTCGACTTGATTTAGAATTTAGAATTCGAGTTTGTTTAAGTATTTAATTGATTGATTTTAGATTAGAAGTTTTAGTTTAATTGCATCTTGATAATTCAATATCATTAATATCTAGTGAAGTTTGTTTAAGTTCATGTGTTTTTGTTGATTAATTTTAGATTAGATGTTTCGATTTAATTGAATCTTGATAATTCAATATCCTTTTAAATTAATATTTAACTCTTTCTTTGATCATGGTTGTGTGACTTAACTTATGTTTATTTAACTCGATTGGGTTTATTTATTTGTAGTTTGATTGGATTAGATTAATTGAAATTTTATTTTGATTTTAATTGGGTTTGATTCTTTGTAATTAGGATTTTATTTTTAATCACATCCATTTATCATGTTCATCAAAGTTTGGTTTGTATTTTGATTTCATACATTGGATAGTTGATTAGTTTATCTTATTTAAGTAGATTGAACGAGATTTGATTTGATTACATATTAAATTGATGAGAGACTTTCTTAATTTAGTTTAATTTGATTTAATTTGATTTGATTAGCTTTATTGGTCTATGGGTTTGGTTAGGTTCAATGTGATTATGTGATTAGTTTAATTAAGTGTATTTATGTTAATTATAAAGGTTTGTTTAATTTTAATTTGGTTTTACATTTGTTTAATTTTAATGATGTAATTAATGACTTAATAATTTAGGTTTAATTTAGATTTTGATTAATGTTTAGTTGCATCTTAATTATGTTTGATTAATTAACTCAATTAGTTTATTTAAGAGGTGTGATTAATTATTAAATTAAATAAAGATTTATTTAATTTTTAATTTAATTTCATATTTATTTAGGTTAATAATGTAATTAATGAGTTAATGATTTAAGTTTAAACTAGAGTTTAATTAGTATTTAATTGATTTTATATTTAATTAAGCTTAGGTTTACTATGATTAATTTAATTAACTGAATTAGTTTAGCTATTTGGACTAATGATGCCATTAATGAGTTAATGATTTAAGTTTAAATTAGGATTTAATTATTATTTAATTGAATTTATGTTTAATTAAGCTTAAGTTTAATATGATTAATTTAATTTGCTTATTTAGTTTATTTAATAGGTGTGATTAAATTAATTAGTATATTAATTAAGTGTTTGATTTGAATTAATTTTAATCTGATTTATAAAGTTAATTTGGTTTATGAAGATAATGGATTAATTTATTAAGTTTGCATTAATTAGATGTTTAATTAATTAAGTTTGATTAAGGGTCAATTAAAATTATTAGATTAATCAAAGGTTTGTTTAATTAGAGATTAATGATTTAATGATTTAGGTTTAATTTAGATTTTAATTAATGTTTAATTGCATCTTAATTATGTTTGATTAAGCTTAGGTTTAATATGATTAATTTGATCAACTTAATTAGTTTATTTAAGGGGTGTGATTATTAAATTTAATTATGGGTTTGATTTAACTTTAATTTTAGAGTTAGTTTTAATGTGACTTATTTAAATTAATTTGATTAATTAAGATGATAGCTTAATTCATTAAATTTTCATTAATTAAATGTTCAACTAATTAAGTTTGATTAAGGGTAATTAGATTAATTAAAGGTTTATTTAATTAAAGATCAATGACTTAATAATTTAAGTTTAATTTATGTTTTGATTAATGTTTAATTGCATCTTAATTTAATTAACTTAATTAGTTTATTCGAAGGGTGTGATAATTAAATTTAATTAGGGGGTTTGATTTAAGCTTAATCTTAGAGTTAGCTTTAATGTAACTTATTTAAATTAATTTGATTAATTAAGATGATGGATTAATTTATTAAATTTTTATTAATTAAATATTTGACTAATTGAGTTTGATTATTTATGATTAGGGTTTTACTTGATTTGATTTATTTATTATGTTTGTTTGATTTCATTAACATGTTCAATTTAGTTATTAGGTTGAAATATTCAATGGTTATTTAATTATCTCATTCCAAATGGATGCGATTTAATTATAGATTAATTAAGTTTGCTTTAATTTTATTTAGTTTAATTCGATGAAATTATTAAAGTTTTCTAAGTTTGTTGATTTCGAAGCCAGATTTAAGATTTAACTGTTTAATTGAGTTTTACAACTTAAATAGAGATTTAATCATATTTAATTTAATCTGCTTTAAAGATGATATTTTTCTTATTTAAAGTTTGATTAATGATTTAATGAATGCTATTCAATTTCTGATTTTTTATTTAATATTTGAGTTATTTTTAGATTAAATTTTAATTAACTTTTTAATTATTTAAACTTTAATTTTAAGTGTTTATTTGGGTTTCTTAAGATTCAAATCATTTTTCTTAAGAGTCCTAGATGTCATTGAAGTGATTTAGGTCATCTTTGAAGATTTTTGTAAATTTTTTATTTAATTTATTTTATTTTGATGAAGATTAATTTTAATTTCAAAATATCAACTTAATCTGACTTATATTTTTGGCTTAATTAATGAAATATGATTTTCACTAAAACCTAAATTACGCTCGCAATACTACGTAAATTTTGAGTATTTTGAGTTTGTTGGATTTCTCTCAGATAGATGAATCCAACGAGCTCTTGCTTGCAATTTTGGCTAAGTATTTTATTTTCTATGAATTTTTAAAGTTTCAGATGATTTAAATTTTATATATATATATATATATATATATATATATACACGCTGAAAGAAAGAACCCGCACCTTTCTCGACCAGAACGGCCCGATCAAATCACGCTGACGGCGCGATAGCCGGCCCGATCGCGGTGAACCACGCGATCGGACAGTCCAGATCATTTTCGGCGATACGAAGCTCGGATCGCTAGCTTCAAAGCTGATGACGGAGTCCGACCGTGGATCTGACGGTGGCATAAGCCGGTGGTGAACGATTTTCGGGGTATTTTGAAAAAATGAAAGTTTCTAAGCCAAAACTTGTCCAAATGCCAACGATTCACACCAAAAAAATTCTATTTCCTATTTGAGATGATTTAAAATAAAAGTGCTGGATTTTCTAAAAGAAATTCCTAGAATCATGGGAAATTTAATATAAAATATGCAAAATCCTAAGGCTGGCTACGGTTTGACAAAAGATGATTTCGGAAGATCAGGGGAGATCCAATGTGTGTGTGAGGAAACTTCAAAGTAATCTTTAGCCTTGCTTCTCTTGAACGCCTCCTTCTTCGATGCAGCCTCAGGAAGAGAGAAAATTCTTGTATTATTTGAGCTCAAAGTGGCTAAATGAAGTGGGGGATGGGTTCCCTTTTACTTTGGGGAGTTTTTGGGAGCTGAATAGAGATGGGAGGAAGAGATTTCAAGCCTCATCTCCTCCTCTTTTTATAATGGCCGAAAATTCAAAATATTTTTAATTTTTTTGGCTCCAAATTGATTGTCATCTAGTGAGGGTGGTTGGGATGGATGCAAGATTGATTGAGGACTTTAGATTTTTGCTCCAAAGTCCTTTATTGTTGTCATATGATCAGATTTATTCAATTAAAATATTGGAAACATGTGATGGGGGGTTAAGTGCATGTGATGGGGGAATTAAATGAGGTTAGGTGAAATCTTATGTGGGGGAGGATTCATGACTCATGAGGGATTCAAAATGGGTTGAGTTTATTTTGGGCTGATCCCAAATGGGTTTGGGTTGGATTTGATCAGCCCCCAATGGGTTTTGGCTTGGTTTCAAGGGATTTGGCCCAATTTGAGTCATACGGGTCATTTTGGGCCAAATTGACCCATTTGACCAAAATGGGCCAAATTAGCTTGGGTTATGGGTTGATTCATATTCAATTGACTAATTGAAGATGAATGTGATCTTTGGTTTAAATTAATTTGGATTTAATTTTGATTTAGGCCAAATTGACCCTTTAGGCCAATTTGGGCTAGGTTGAGTCAAGTTGACCCAATTAGGCTCGATTGATCAAATTGAGTTTAATTATGGCTTTGGTTAAGTTCAATAATCAATTTGGAATGAACTTGAACCATTGGTTACAATCAATTTGGGTTAGATCATGATTTGACCGGATTTCATTCTTTAGGCCAATTTGGGTCAATTTGGATCAAATGGCCAATTGGGCTTGGTTCGGCCCAATTGATTGCAATTGATCATCCTAGGGTGATCAGCAATCATGGTGTAAGATTTTGGTGAGCTTGGTTCAATCCAATTTGAGTTGGATTAGAAGTTGGCTCAAATGGGTCCTTTAGGTCACTTTTGGTCAAGTGCACCTAAGTGAGTCAATTAGTTTGGTTTTGGTTTGATTCGAATTTAGTTGAACTTATATATGAGCCCTAGATTGAAATATAAGTTCAACGGCAATCAATTTAGAGTCTAAGGGATTTTGGCTCATTTGAAATTTTCAAGTCAAAAGGGCTAAGTTGGGTTTGACTTGGGTTGGTTTTGATTTGATTTGATGGTTATAGGTTTCATTAATATTTGGGTAGATAATTGAATGAATGATTGATTCAAGAGAAAATTCATTAGTTTTGACTTGATTTGGATAGAATTTACCTACGTTCAAAGAATTGGCTTGAAGGGCTTAGATTGAGTTTGGATTTGATTTTCGATATAGCTTCGGTCATTTGAATGTGGATTTCATTTATATTTGTGAATATAAATGAAGGGAAAAAATAGATTTATAAAGAGTTCAATTGAGTTTGATTTGATTTAAGGGAAGTTTTGGCTAAGCTTATGAATATGGTTCATATGGCTTAGGAAAGGATTTTAAGATTTGAATTTGATTTTGGGTTTCAATCATTTGGAGTCAAATTTTAAAATTGGATTTGGAATTTGAATTTGAATTTGAGGTTTGATTTGAGAATTGAGTCTGGGTTTGATTTGAGAAAATGTATCTAGATTGGGTTTAGGCTATGGGATAGGTAAATTCCTTAAACCCCAAGGCATGCCTCTATTCTTATGATTAACACTTCTAAGTCTAGGCTTAAGTTGGGGTGTTCACCTAATCACTAGAAGTGTCTAATGACTAAGGAGTTATTAGTGTCTAGAAGAGTCCTAAGTCTAAGAAGAGGAGGTTAAGAGCTCACTCAAAAGTGAGGTCAACAATTACCTTCACAGATGAAGACCTTCTGTTAGGGGACTTGGAGCACAATCATCCCCTCTACATCACAGTCGATATGGACAGGTTCAGATTCGCTAGGGTTCTCGTGGACGTAGGTGCATCAATGAATATTATGAGTCTAAAGACCCTTGCCTATTTGAGGATCGATATCTCTACACTCCGAGGAGATTGGATGATGTTGATAGGATTCAATGATCAAGGTGAGCGGGCTTTAGGTTCTATAGCATTACCGTTGGAGATCGGTGATTGAAAGACTGAAGCCAAGTTCTACATCATTGATTCGAATACTTCATTCACTTCTTTTCTAGAAAGGCTTTGGATACATCAAAACAAGGTCGTTCTATCCTACCTTCATCAGTGCATCAAGTTCAGAAAAGATGAAATTGAATATCATGTCAATGGTGATGAAAAGCTATTTTCAGTTAGAGAGATTAAGATTTATGAGGATGCGACCTACTATATTCCTCAACACACCCTTTCTCGTGAACTTGGGCAAAATTTAAATTCAAAAACAAAAGAAAAAGGAAATTAAAAAATGAAAAGATAAAAGAAAATGAAAAAGAAAAATGGAAATCCAAGCCCACAAGAAAGGGGAAATGAGAAAGAAATAGAGCCACATATCACATTCCACCCACAGTCCATTCCGTCATATGGATGTGTGGGTAGAATGGCTCAACCTCCACCAAGCGGAGGCAAAGGTAGAAACAGAGGCAGTTCTAAAGGTGGGAGACTTCCTAGTTGGCTTCAGCCAACAGAGGTCAAGTTCCAGTTCACAGAAGTACCCTTACTATTCACATAGACTTGGAATCCAGCTCGGATGATGAGTCTAATGTGATTAGTATACCAACCAACCCCTCTCAGCAGGGTCCATTAGAGGTGACTTTCATTCCAGACAGTGACGTAGACGTGGCCTCGAAGAAAAGCAAAGCATTCAAATCTAATTTATGTAGAACTATCAGGCAGCAGTTGGGAACCTTAGCTCTTACCTCACTTACATCTCAGAAAGTTGAAGGTTTGATAGTTAAGGACATCCCTAAGTCTTCCAATGACATGAAGCATAAGATGTTCTTTTTAGGTTCATCATCCTTAAGTCCAGAGCTAGATGTAGGACTTGAGGAAGATACTTTTAAAGAGTTAATGGAATTACATGTTGATTTTTACTCTCCTTATGTTTAAAATATTATTCAAAAAGGTTTGGTTCCTCACACATGGTCCAAGCACAGGTCAAAGTACTTTGAAAAATTATGGAACAACTCAGGTAGGGAAGCACAATCAAAGGCAGGATAAGGATTCGGTACAGTGGGTCCAGTCGATGATGGTGATTATTGTTTGGTTGTTACCAACCGTTTGGAGTCTGATAGATTCTTCTCACACATCTCCAACTCTTATGAGAATGTGTGTTTAGAAATCTCAGATGATCCAAATGATCTTCAAGTCAAGGATGCACCTCCATAATTTGAAGAAGAAATCCATTCAACAATAGACAAGCTCAAAGAAATCAACCTCGGGACAGAAGAAAATCATCGCCCGATGTACATTAGTTCATTGTTGAATGAAGAAGAAATCAATGACTTAATTAGGCTACTAACTGAGTTTAAAGACTGCTTCACATGGAGTTATGAAGAAATGCCCAGATTATCTCTTGGTGTTGCAATCCACAAGCTAGCAATAGACCCTAATGCTACCCCTATTAAGCAAGCTCCTAGATGCATGCGATTAAAAATTGAACAACAGGTCATTTATGAAGTTAAAAAATTGATCGATGCTGGTTTTATCAGGGAAGAAAAATATCCTACCTGGTTAGCCAGTGTCGTCCCAATTAAGAAGAAGAATGGCCAAATTCCTATATACATCGATTTTAGGGACTTAAATAAAGCATGCCCTAAGGATGAGTTTCTGCTTCTTATACCAGAATTAATGGTGGACATTGTCTTATCTCATGCATTCTTCTCTTCCATGGATGGGTCTTCTGGTTATAACCAAATCAAGATGTCTCCTAAAGATGAAAGAAACACTGCTTTTCAAACCCCGATCGAAATCTTTTGGCCTTAAAAATGCTAGTGCTATATACCAAGGGGCCATGACTCAGATCTTCAATGAACTCATCCATCATCAGATTGAGTGCTACGTTGATGATCTCGTAGTCAAAAGCAAAGAAAAGGAAGACCATCTCTTTGACTTGAGAGTAGTTTTTGAATGGTTAAGACAATATAACCTGAAATGAATCAAGTGTACATTGAGTAGCTGAGAAATTCTTTTGTGTTGTCACGAGGAATAGAAATAGATCCTGAAAAGATTAAAGCTATCTTAGAAATGCCGCCTCCTAAAAGTTTAACTCAACTCAGGTCCTTTCAAGGACGGCTGGCGTATCTAAGATGATTTATCTCAAACCTATTAGGGAGATGCAAGCCATTATTTTCACTTGTCAAAAAGGGTGCTAACTTCAAGTGGGATGACAAGTGACGCATAAGATATCAAGCAAGATGGTGAAGTCATCGACCTCTATCCGGGCCACTCATCCTACCGCCGCATTGGATGACTCCGTCTATTGGCCCAAGCCAACGATGAAGGAAAGGAGAGTGCCCTCTACTACCTCAGCCATCATCTGATCCTTGTTGAAGCAAACTATCCACCTATTGAGAAACATTACCTAGCTTTGATCTTTGCCTCCCAAAAGCTACGACACTACATGCTTTCTCATAAGGTGAACTTGATCTTCAGGATGAATCCACTGCAATATCTCATGACACGGCCAACGCTATCCAGATGTTTGGCTCGTTGGTCCATCATACTCTCGTAGTTTGATGTCACTTGTGTAGATAAATGATAGGCACTAGCATATTTCTTAGTAGCACACTCACTTCCTACTGATTCTCCGCTTAGTGACGATCTCCCTGATGAATAAATCATGAACTTAGGGGAGGCCAGCAACTGCTGATGGGAGATGTTTTTTGATGGTGCTGCATCTTTTCTTAAAGATGAAACATCACGATCTATTCTCCCAAGTAAGGCAGGGGTAGGAATAGTTCTACTAACTCCAAACCGCGATGTGATGAGATTCTCATGCTATCTTTCCAACCCCTGCACCAACAACAAAGTTGAGTATGAGGCTTTGATTATCGGTCTGGAGTTAGTCATCACTATCAGTGTCAAAAGTATCAATATCTTTGAGGATTCTCAGTTGGTTATCAACCAGATCGTTGGGTCCTACAAGGTTCTCAAACCAAAGCTTCATCACTATCATGAGTACACCATGAAGCTGTTGGGCCAGATTCCTAAAGTCACCACCTACAAGGTTCCCCAAGCAGAGAATGCAGTAGTAGATGCTTTGGTCAAACTTGCCAAAAAATTGGCATGTCCGGAAGATGAGCCCTTTCCAATAAGAGTGCAAAATAAACAAGGCATGTCCCTTATTGATGATGAACTCATCGAGAGACTTTCTCTTGAAGGGGAGGTTGCCAAAGGATGAGGAGTTGGATTGGTGGCAACTGGTCATAGATTATTTAAACACTGGCAAACTACCTCAAGAGAAATCACAAGCCCATCAAGTGAAACAGAAAGCTCTCTCCTATGCTCTTGTTGATGGCACCCTGTACCGCTGATCCTTTGAGCAATTATGGTTACATTATTTAGGCAAACACGAAGCTCGTGGCATTGTAACCGAGGTATATACAAGTCTATGCAAAGCTCATCAGTCTGGTCTAAAGATGAAGATCAAGATCAAGAGACTAGGATACTACAGATCTTCAATGATTTCAGACTTCATGGATGTAGCTATAAGATGCCATAAGTGTGAGGTGCACGGTGTGGTCCTCCACCAACCACACAACATTCTACACCCTATATTGGCTTCATGGCCATTTGAGTGTTGGGGTACCGATATTGTGGGTCCAATCGATCCACCTTCTTTCAAGGGTCATCGGTTCATTCTAGCTGCCACCGACTACTTTTCCAAGTGGACGGAAGCCATCCCACTCAGAGAGGTCACAGCTCAGCATGTGCTTCAGTTTTTTAGGAACCATATCATATATAGGTTTGGGGTGCCTCGATGAATTATATATGATAATGGTACTGCATTTAAAAATACTAAGATCAATAGTTTCGCCATAAGACATGGTATAGACTGGAGATACTCTACCATCTACTACCCCAGAGCAAATGGCTTAGCAAAAGCATTCAACAATACCCTCACCTAGATTTTGAAGAAAACTCTTGATGATAATAAACGACAGTGGCATGAGTAGTTGGTTGAAGCCTTGTGAGCCTCTCACACACCATCGACCGCCCACCCATTTTCCTTTTCCAATGTCAAGCCATTCTACTTTTAGAAGTTCAGCTCCCATCACTAAGGATAGCATTGGATAACAAGATCACTTTAGAACAAAATGCAAAGTTGTGATTAGAAGAGCTCGAAGGTTTGGAGGAGAGTCGCCTATGGGCGTGCCAAAACCTCAAGTTGTACAAGTAAAAAGGGATTTAAGATCACAATAAGCTGGTCTGACCTAGGTCTTTCCAAGTAGGAGAACTTGTGTTAATCCTAAGATGACCAATTGTTGCCCGTCAAAAGATGGGTGACAAGTTTGAACCCACTCAGAAAGGATCCTATACTATAGAGAAGGCCTATCAGAGAGGATCTTATCATCTTATTGATTGTAAAGGGGAACACCTGATGCTTCCAAATAAATGGGCTCTATCTAAAGAAATATTACCCATGAAATGAAACTTTTTTGAAAATAATCATTAATAAAAAGAACAAAAATCTGATTCCATTCATCAAATCTTCTCTTCTTTCAAAATATTGTTTTGTTTGTCTTGCGAATCCGCCATGACATATTTAGGGTAGGTGTAAGAGTCCCCCAGTGGCATCCTATCCTTCTTTGACATAATAAACACAACCTCCCAGCACTATTAGAATAGATGTAAGAGAACCCAAGTGGCATCCTATTTTGATTAGCACAACTAAGTTAGGTGTAAGAGTCCCCCAGCGGCATCCTTTCTTAGTGGGAATCCTTATTGTCATCCGTGCCATCATTTCATTGAATTCCCCAGCATGTTTTAAGGTAGGTGTAAGAGTTCTCCCAGAGGCATCCTATTCCTTTTAATATATACACAAAACACAAACACAAATCTTTTATCTCAGGCTATTTTGATATGGGAGCAAGCCCCCTGTGGCACTCACTCATTAGCTACTCTAGGTCGGGTCCACATGCTACCTCGCTAGTATGTCACCCTAGTGATCATTTGTTAGAAAATGTGAGTCCCCGAGCTTTCTTCCTAACTAGACTATTGCAAACCAATGAGCGCCTTGTTAGTATGGTAGACTTCACTGCCCAGCCAGTAAGGTACCTCATGTTGACTTTGCTTAAGAAGATGTGAGTCCCCGTGCTTTCTTCTTGAATTAGCCATCATGTTCTAACTAGGTTGAGTATATTTGAGGTTTAGGATAAGTCCACTAGAGGCTCATTTCCTCTTGACTACTTTTGAGTTGATATAAGTCCCAGGCATTCTAGTGCCCGTCGCAGCCCATTATCGGTGAAGATCCCAAGAATAATTCCATCATGTCATCTTCCGCAGGGTGTTGGATTAAGCCCGTTAACGGCCCCATCCCCTATAGGCACTCTAGTTGGATCAAGTCCTTTTACCCTAGACACTACTGAGTTACTGGATTGAGCTCCTTTCCTAGTAACCACTGTGATTGGAGAATTTGTTCAACGCGGATTCTCCCTTGGTTCAGTAAATTTGAGATAGGTTAATATAAGCTCCTTCTCAGTTTGATCCCTCATAAACCAACAGGGTCCACGTTAAAAAAATTAAAATAAACAAATTAATTCGCTTGTGGATTAAGAATTCAAGCCTCCAAAGGGCCCCTTTTCCCAAGCAAGCATCCTATCTTTAGGGCAGTGTCAGCAGAACTCCCTTTAAGAATTGCCTGACTATCTGAGTTGAGATAAATCCTCGGGTCAGTACTCACTCCGTAATCGCCCTTAAGTCGGGATCAATCTGTTTTGCCACAAGCAATTTACCTCGGCAGTCATTCTGCTTTGAAAGATATAAGACTATGAAGCATTATTCCTAGCATGATTATCTCAAATCGACGGGCAGCCCTAGGTCAGGTTCAATTTGTTGCCCATAGCAACCGATCCCCCAGTGATATTTTCTAGTGGAAGATGTGATTCCCCGAGCTTTCTTCTCTTCAATTGATCATTACAAACCAAAAGGCACTCCTTTGGTTGGATAGTTTTCCCATCGGCTGGGAAGCTACTCCCTTTGGTTCAGTAAATATGAGATAGGTCTAAGCTGGTATAAGCTCGTTCTCAGTATGATCCATTGCAAACCAACGGAATCCATCAAAAACTAAATCAAAAATCTAAAAATGAAATCTATCTTAACAATCTTGAGTTGATTTAAGTCCCCCAGTGGCATTCACTCAATGGTCAGCCCTAGGTCGGGTTTGATCCATTGCAAAGCAACCAATCACCCTAGTGGTTCTTTGTTTCTAGAAGATGTGAGTCCCCGTGCTTTCTTCGTAAAACTTGACCATTGAAAATCAAAAGGCATCTCCTTTGGTTGGATAGTCCTACCTTATCGTTGGTAGACTACTCCCTTTGGATTGGTAAATCTGAGTTAGGTCCAGGCCTCCACGGCCCCTACTCAGTGCAGTTCATCGCAAACTAATATGATTCATCATAATCAAAATAAATAAAATCTAAAGATGAAATTTAATATTGACTATCCTTAAGTTGATTTAAGTCCCCCAGCGGCATTCACTCAATAGTCAATCCTAGGTCGAGTTTAATTTATTATCCAAACCAACCGATCACCCCAGCGGTTCCTTATTTCTAGAAGATATGAGTCCCCGTGCTTTCTTCTTTAAACTTGACCATTGCAAATCGAAAGGCATCTCCTTTGGTTGGATAGTCCTACCTTGTGGTTGGTAGACTACTCCCTTTGAATTGGTCAATTTGAGTTAGGTCCATGCGTCCACGGCCCCTACTTAGTGCGATCCCTCACAAACCAATATGATTCATCAAAACAATAATCTAAAAAATGAAATTTATCTTTAACTATTCTTGAGTTGATTTAAGTCCCCCAGCGGCATTCACTCAATAGTTAGCCTTAAGTTGGGTTCAATCTGTTACCTTGTCAATAGATTACCCCAGCAGCTAGTTCCTACTTTGGAGAATGTAAGTCTACTTCATTTTCTTCCTAGTACAGCTGGTATATACCGAAAGGCACTCCTTTGGTTGGATAGTCCTACATTGTGGTTGGTAAACTACTCTCTTTGGATTGATAAATCTGAATAGGTATAGGCCTCCATGGCTTCTACTCAGTGCAATCCATCGCAAACCAACAGGGTTCAATCCAAAATCTGAAACAAATCTAAAAATCTAAAATAAACAAATCCAATGAAACAAAATGAAATAAACAATTAATCTAAATCAACCTCTTTTGCCTCTCTTCAATGAGATGCAAATCTTTCTAGTCCCCCAGCAGATCTAAAATTTTGATCCTTCAATGGATTTCACAATCTCTCCCTGTGGATGACTTGAACTTGCTTCCCTAGTGAAAAGTTCATATTTCTATCCCCGTGGAGTCTAAACAACAAACAAAAACAAATCAAAATAAATAACAAATTAAAACAAATTCAACCCTCTTCCCTCAGCGGAACTCAAATCAAACCTCTCATCCCCTTGTGGATGACTTGATCCTGCTTCCCTAGTGGATGGTTCACACTCTATCCCCTAGTGAATTTTTCCCCTCTCTCTTATGTCTTGGACATAAGTAGAACCACATTGGATTAGGCTCTGGATTCTTTCTATTGCTTGAGTTAAGGATAGATTGTTTCTACTAACGCCAGGATCTTTTGGTATCTTGATCATTGTTGAACACCATCAAGTGTACCCGTCGGCCACACACACCTATTGGGTGCCTTTTATTGACCTCATTTTTAGAATGAGCTCTCAACACCTCCATCTTAGACATAAGATTTCTCTTAAACTTTAAGTGTTCCTTAGTCTTAAGACACATCTAGTGATTAGGTGGACACTCCCCTAGCTTTAGAAGACTTAGAAGGTATAGCAATATGAGTAGGTCATGCCTTAGAGGTGTTAAGAAATTTGCCTACCCTTAGCTTGCACCATTCCTCACCTTTCCTTCTTTCAAGTCAAAACTCCAAATAAATTCTAATTATTTTTCTCCAAATTAGGTCAACTCCATCTAAATCAAATCCATGATTGAAACTTTTATTGAAATCCATGATCAAAATCCATCAAAAATTCTTAAGTCCAAATTTTGCCTAAGTCCTTAATCCTTCCCATAAGGACTTAACCTAAAGCAATCAAAACCAAATCAAATCTTTGAGATCTTTCCATGATCCATTTATATTCTCATTTATATTCACATATATAAATGAAATATAAATTCAAACCCATCAAATCAAATTCAAAATTCAAAATCAATTCATGAAATTTTCTTAAGTCCCTTTAATTTTCCATTAAAGGAGCCAAAATCAACTCTAAACTCTGATCAAACCATTTCAAACTCATGAGATTTTCTCAAAACTTATTTATATTCTCATATAAAAATGAAATATAAATATAAATCAATCAAATCCAACTCAAAAATTAAATTCCAAATTTAAAATCCTTTAAATTCCCTTTAATGGATTTAACCTAAACTTTTATCAAACCATTTCAAACACATGCGATTTTCTCAAAACATATTTGTATTCTCATTTATATTCTCATATATAGATGAAATATAAATATAAATCAATCAAATCCAATTAAAAAAGTAAATTTCAAATTAAAAATTTCCTTAAATCCTTCAAATTCTCTTTTAATGGATTTAGCCTAAATCATGATTAAACCACTTCAAATCGTTGAAATTCTCTCATGATCAATTTATATTCTCATTTATATTCACATATATAAATGAAATATAAATTCAAACAAACAAAACAAAATCCAAAAAATCAAACTCAAATCCATTCAAAATCAAATCTAAGCCTTTCAATCCAAAATCTTGAATTTAACCAAAACACTTTCAAATCAAGCCAAACCCTTGATTTTCTCTCATGGTTCAATCAATCTTACAATCATGAACTCATATATAAATCCAAACCTCAATCAAACAATCAAAACCCAAATCAAAATCCCCAAGACCCTCCATATTCTTCCTTTGAATATGAAATTTTCAAATAGATCAAAATCCATCGGACTTCAAATCACTTGTAAATGGATTTATATTTCAATCATAAGTCCATATCAAGATCAATCAACTTCAAATCAATCTTTGACCAAGCCATTTGACCTACTTAGGCTCACTTGACCCAAAGTGACCTAAAGTACCCTTATGAGCCAACTTTTCATCCTAACCAAATTGGATTGAACCAAACTCATATATCCTTCTCATCATGATCAACAATCATCATGGGATGATCAATCAATCAAATTGGGTCAAACCAAGTCAAACCTAAGGGTTGACCAAGTCAACACTTAACCAAAAATGAAACCTTACATAGCCAAATTCCACCATAGGACAAATTGATTAAAACCACTGTCTAAGTTCACTCGTGACCTATGTTTGAACTTGACCAAGCCAACATGTGAGCCTAACCCAACCCAATTGGCCCACTTGACCCAAGTTGACCCATTTTGACCTAAAGGGCTAAAATGTGTCAAAACTTGATCTAAGCCAAATTGATTGAAACCAATGGGTCAAGTCCATTCCAAATCACTTATAGAACTTGACCAAAGCCTCAATTAGCCAACTAGACCCAACCTAGCCCAATTGACCTTAGACCCAACATGACCTAAAGGGGTCATGTTGAGCCAAAATTAAACTTAACCCAAATTGATTAGAAACAAAGATACCAATCCACTCCATATGACTAACCAAACCTAAATCTACCCTTGACCTACCCCAAATAGGTCAAATGGATCAAATGGGTCAACTTGACCCATTTGACCTAAATGAGTCATATGAGCCAAAATCAAATATATACCAAATTGAACCAAACCAAAGTTGCCAAAATATTTCAAATGATCATATGAACTTGACCCAACCCTTGGTTTGACCCAATTTGACCAATTAGTCAACTTGACCCAAGTTGACCCATTTTGACCTAAATAGGTCAACATGAGCTAAACCCTATCAAATGGATTTCAAATCCAATGAAACTTGGCCAAACCTATTTTCTCAACATACCAAACATATCTAAATTAAAAATAGAAAAATAATCATTTTACCCCTAGGACTAGCCCATGGGTATTTTGGTCATACACTCTTCACAATCACTTGAGGCTTTCCTAAAAGCTCAAAGGGACTTAGTGATGAGTGGTGCACCCAACCCAATGGGTTTGGGTCAGCCCATTTGAGCTATAGACCAAACCCGACCATATGGCTTGAAATTGAGTTTTCAAATTCCCTCCTAAGCTCAATTTCAGCACATGGGAAGTTGGCAATCCACTTAAGGGATCAAACCAACCATGTGCACACTCAAAACAATCAAAACAACCTCTCTGTTTCAACAATTGGATCAAAATGGCAAGCTTATCCTCGGTCGTCCGATTGCCATAGGGGGAGATATGCTCCCCCTAATTCAATGAAAATTAACTACACTCACACTCGATTGGAGCCTCAAAACCTTTAGCAACCATCAGAGAGCTTTCCCAAGGTCCCTAGAGAGAATTTGAATTCCTCATTCTTCGATTTTGCATAGTGCAAAATAGGGGAGGTGGAGTGATTAGCCAATTTCCTCTACACTCGATCTCCTTCTAATTCCTCTCGCACAATTGATCTAGGAGCTAAGTCGAATTAGCTTAAGCTTTCTCTGAAGTTCTAGAGGCAGGGAAGAGCTCAACTCAATCAAAGCTGCAAGGATCTTGAGGGCGAGTTGGTCCATAGAGCTCTACACTCAACCTCAAGTGCTCAAAACTTCAAAGCGCTCTAGAGCCCTCCTCCAAGGGAATCAAGCACCAATGATCACCTCCTGCGAGGTTAGTGATTTTTCGAGCTTAATTCTCATAGGTGTTGGTTCTTTGTGAAGTGAACTTTAATTTTATAGGATCTTAGCCGTTAGATGTATTGGTTATTGCATGATGAAGGTGTGGGCTAATTTTTAGCCTAATCCGAGCTCAATCGAGCTTGGATCAAAGCCTAGAAGGTGGATAGATCTCATTTTTCTTGAGCTTTGGCAGGGATGAATCTCTGGTCATCCATCCACATTGTTTGGATGGACGGCTGAGATTATTCCCACATTTATATATCTGTTATCCATTTTATAAACCGTGGGAGAATTCTCAATCGTTCGATCTTTGATCGGACTGCCGAGAATATAAGCGTGTGTGCCGCCTGCCGCCCCTGTGACATGACAACTTAAGTAAAGGGCTCACCGCATGATGCATGTAAAGCGCGCTGACCGCCACCTCCACACGTCGCGCCGTGAGCCAGGGAATAGTTAGTGATTAATAAAATGCTTAATTAACTCCTAATTCACTTAGAGAACTTCAAAAATTCATAACTCTTTATAGAAAAATCAAAAAAATATAAGAAAAAATGCTATGGATAGTTAATTTCATCTAGAATATTTACAAAAAAAAAAATATTTTCAATTGTTTTTGAATTTCCCTTTTATCTGAATTTGGGTTTCTTTGAAAATCTTAATTAGTTAATTATTCCTTAATTAGGTCATCAATTAAGCTCAAATTTTTAGGGTTCATTTTAGGAGATGACCTCTACCTCCCTTAATTTTCTTGAGATTTATTAAGGGCGTAATTAGAAAAATTGCTAGCTCATTCTCTAATTAATCCCTTCATGAAATTAAGGGTAACTAAGGTATAATTAGTGGATTTACACTATGATTAAGTTTGATTAAGGTTAGATCCAGTAAGCAGGAGTTTTATGGAATAAATTTAGAGAATTTCCCTAAGCTTAACCTAAACCCCACCCTCTCTTTAGTCCCTTCTTAATTAAGGGTTAACTCATTAATCACCCCTTTAAATAATTTTCAAAAATTCTAAAAAGTTCTTGAACTTAATTAATCTACTTTAGGTAAATGCTTTGGTGTTTAACAACCTAAGTTCAATTAAGAAAATTAAAACCCCTTTCATAAGTGTGAAGGGGTGTTTTAAAAGTACTTAAGCTAAAATCTCTTAGCTTAATTAACTTTTAATTGTGAGCCAAATTGTATTAGGCCTTTTCATTATTAGGTACATTGCAAATTTAAATAGCTTGTGGGTTTTATGTCATCTCATTGGCTCATAATTACTTAGTTAATCCTTCCAAGGTGGTGTAGGTAAGGGTTAATTAAGCCACTTAATTCATACCCTAACCTAATCAACACATAAAAATGGATCTAATTGCCTAAAAATTAAACAAAGATCTCAAATATATGTGGGAATGGGTTAGAAATAGCAAAATCATCTCACCTATTCAAAATTAAATCAAACTTCAAACTAAACAAAAATCATTTTAAAATTCACTTTGATTTATTCTAAATTTTCTTATTCCTTAAGATTGCCTTTATGATTTAAGTAAAGTGAGTTTGTTTACATGCTTTCATTACTTTAGATCTTTTTCAACATGTTAAGTTGTATGCCATGTGATTCATGCATTCATAATTTCATGTTTTAAATTTTAAAATGAAAATTATTTACTTTATATCAAATGTGCATGTGTTGGCTAAAGCAAAATATGAGTGTCTATTATCACTACTAAATCCAAAATATTTTCAAAACTTATAAATGAAACATCAAATCTGAAAGTGTGCTATTCTTATACTTTAATTATAAGCTTGCATATGATGGATTATAAAGTAATGTTTAGTGTAGCCTTTTCTTTCTTTCTTATGTTAGCATAGTTTTGAATATGAGTTGGTAATATGTAGGGTTCATTTGAAAAGAACCCAACACTTACTTAATTTTATACCCTATCCATCCCTATGCTACCATCTAAAAAAGATCGCATACACTTGCATGAATAAATTGCATAAAGAAAACAAATCTATCAAACAACTTTTGCATATTCCTTTTCCACTTCATTTATTTTATATGCATGTTTGTGTTTAAGGAAAGTGATATATTAGTCTGGACAACCATGAGATTACGAGGCTTTAAGTAGCCCTAAGTAGGTTTTATACCTTACACCTCTGGTTAACAATGGTGCTGTACTCATTTATGTCTTTCTTACTTTCATGTATGTATGTGAAATTTTGGATAAGGAAAGCCTTTTCTACTTAAGAATATCATACATGTTTAACTTCTAAATTATCTTAAATGGATTACTTAGCATCATAAAGTGTGTTAACTACTCTCATTTTCATGTATGATATGCTTAGGGTCCATTCATATGCATGTTATATATGTTGGGAAAGATATGTATTATGTGAATTTTGATTCATTTTATTTAATCTTAAAATGTCATTCTTTTTGAATAGGTTTATTTAAAGTTTATCTAAACTTAGGATTAATCAAAAGATGTAATCAAAACATTCACCTAAATGAAACTAAAATGTGAACCTACTTTAGAAAATTACTTAAAGATTAGGGAAGGAAAGAGAAGTTGTCTTCTCTTTCGCTCTCTTCATAACTTAGTAATTAATTGTAAGTTTCACTTAAACTAAATTAAAACATGAAATAAAATAAACCCAAAATACTTAAATAATTTAAATGAAACCCTCCTCTAAGTTGAACATGTTCTTCACACTTAGAAAATTTGAACCTAAAGTCCTAAGCTAAGCATACCACACAAGCCTTCAAAGTACACATATTAGCTTAGTCTGCTTAGTTATTTGATAGTTGATGTATTTATGTTTGTTTTTTTGTGATATATATTTTAAACCGATGTTAGGGTGTATGCTAGAATGAATGGTATGATGTTCTTAGTCTAACTATTCTTTTTCAGGGGCTTAAGGGCACTATCATAAATAAAAATATAACTACTTTCGGTGCTTTATACCTAAGCATAATTCATAGGCCAGGTGGACTTAGTCACCCATGTGTGGGGTGATAAGTCCAATATACATTCTTGAGATTTGTGTGGTGTAATTTACTATCATTTATTTTGCAGGAGTTAGTTAGATTTCTACTTTTCCTTTTCGTGTAAAAATTTGTATAAATAGGATTTTGGAATGATTTGTTATGGGGGATTAGGATGAACATTGGTCATAAGATCTCATCTTATGTATCATATAAAGCCTTGGAGCATCCACCTTCCAACCATCCAAGAAAAAAGAACCAAAACAAGAAAGAAGAAAAGAAAAGAAGAAAGAAGAAAGAAAGCTTGAAGACCCCCATAATAATGAATTCCTTTGCTTAATTGTAATTTAATTTATTTATAATTCAGGTTGTATAAGGGTAGAGCTCGGCTACCCAATTTAATATTTTTCAGGTTTGTACGATGGTGCCCGACCACAACGGTCTTTTATTCTTTAACGCTAGTTTTATAAATTGATTGATGTTTGTTTAATCTGCGCATTAAGTGGCATGATTTTTCTAGTTTCTTTCTTGCTTTATGTATGGCCTGGATGAGGATCAGGCTCTTTAGGGAAAAATAAATCTTTTACCCAACTTAACAATCCAAAATAAAACTAAAATAACTTATAACCTCGCCTAAAGCTTAAGTTTAAATCAAGATAAAAGAATTAGCAACCCCTTAGCTAGATGAGCATTTATTTATAATATCATGCACAAATGCATTTTATTTTACTCTTGATTGGAGGGCTTCCACCTTTGTCAGAGAAACCCGTCTTGACCTTTGAGGGCCTTGGTGGAAACTCACCTCCTCCCTTCTCGTCGATTTTGGCCAATAATCTTCTTTCTCATGCATTAGGCATAAAAATCATATTAGCTTGAGTCAAAATAATTGTCCAAAATGGAAAATAAAATGAAATTTAAATTGCATTAGATTTATGTCATTTGAAGCATACATTTACATGATCTAGTCTCTTTAGGGAGTGAGTTCAAGAACTTAATCTCTTTTTAAATAAAATAGCTTAACTATCTTACATTAAGCATAAAGACTTGCCTACATGATTACATTTTGTCAACCAAACAAAAAAATGCAAAGTCATGAATTTGTAAAGCTCTCAACCAAACAACTATAAAGTAATCCTTTTACACTGTATTCCTTTTATACTGCATTCCAAATGCAGGCAACCAAACAGCCCCTAATGAAAAATGCAACTCAAACAAACTAAATCAATTTCAAAAAATTAAAGCCCAATTTTAGGATAGTTTGAGATTCTTACTAGGTTTCCTAGCATTGTGAGCATCCCCTACTTAATTCATTAGAAATAGAATGACTTCAGACCCATACACTAAGAAAAATGGGGTAAACTGAGTCAGAGTCCAGTATGTGGTGCGGTAGGCCCATAAGGCTTCAACCAATTGCTCATGCCACTGTCGTTTGTTGTCATCAAGAGTTTTCTTCAAAATCTGGATGAGAGTTTTGTTGAATGCTTCTACTAAGCCATTTGCTATGGGATAGTATATGGTAGAGTATCTCCAGTCTATACCATGTCTTCTAGCAAAACTGTTAATCTTTGTGCTTTTGAATACAGTGTCATTATCAAATATAATTCATTGAGGCACCCCGAACATATGTACGATATGGTTCCTAAAAAATTAAAGCACATGCTGAGCTGTGACCTCTCTAAGTAGGATGGCTTTCGCCCACTTGGAAAAGTAGTCGGTGGCAGGTAGAATGAACCAGTGACCTTTGGAAGAAGGAGGATCGATCGGACTCACAATGTCGGTACCCCAACACTCAAATGGCCCTGAAGCCAATGTAGGGTGTAGAATGTTGGGTGGTTGATGGAGGACCACACGGTGCACCTGACACTGATGGCATCTTCTAGCTACATCTATGTAGTCTGAAATCATCGAAGGCCAATAGTATCCTAGTCTCTTGATCTTCTCTTCTTGACCGGTGATGAGCTGCATGTGCATGTACCGTTACAATACAATGCCTTCGTTTTCTCTACAAAATAATTCATTTGACATAGAGTCTCATACATTAGTAATTTGAATTTATTACACATTTAAATCACCATTTTTGTTTTGAATTTTCAAATATTTTATTGCTACTATAGCACGTATATATGACTAGCTAAAGATAGAAAGAGAATCCTGTCCCCAGCGGAGTCGCCAGAAATTTGTGGACTCTGAAAATTCACCACCGACCTCTCGACAATTTAAAGAGAGAGTGTGGTTTAAAATATCAGTGTAATTTTCAGAAGGCAGATGAGATAGTTGATAAGACACTACCTAGAGATTTCATCCCTATTTGGTGAGGACTTTAGATCTGGTTCCAGGTTTCCTATAGCCGCAAGCCCCTATAGTTAATTACCCCTCCTAATAAGTAAGAGAAAACTTTTGATTAAGGCTAGTCATTAAATCGTCAAATGCGTAGCATATAGTAGCAGCATGTGGAGTTTAAAATTTACATTTATAAAATTTTTTAGCATTAGCTTAAAGCGGATGGATTGGGGAATGATGGCGTGCCCGATCTAGATCCCATAGTTCCATCATCCCAGGCTATCATGGTCTCTAGTCTACTTAGTCAAAAAGGTAGTCGACCCAACCTAACCGAAAGATTCTTATCGTAACATATTGGTTACGTCGTCCAAGAAATCTTTGTAGACCTGGGTGTTTGTCTAAGGAGATAGGCTTAAGTTTACCTTAGCTGATAAAGGGCTTTTTGCCCTATCAAGTATACCCTATGGTTCACAACTAAAAGGGTAGATCCATTGGGGAGCATATAAGCTATGGTCATGATGGTAATATAATGGAGCCTTACTAGCCAAACCATCTAATTAGAGGACTCTAATCGTAATTGCATCATCTAAGGAGCCTACCGACCAAACCAAGCAGTCAGAGGACACGGATCACATCCTTACTAACATGAGATTGATTGAGAGTGAACATAGCGAAATACTTGATTTAGCATTGGCTCCTTTATGAGCTAGAGTTTTCTTAATTTATCACCTCCGATAAATAATTGCGGAAGGTGGATAGATTGAGTTTTGCTTTAAGCTTTTAATGATTAAATTTCATTTAAGTAGTTTTAGATTGCTACTTATTGAGTTAATTTGATTTGAAATTAGAATCATATTTTTATAGAAATATCCCCTCCGATTGAAATCACCATTCAACACAGCCATCTTAGGGGCAATTACTTGATTAATTTGAATATATTTGAGAACTTTAGATCTTATCAACTCAATTTAGCTTATAACAGAGGATCAAATCTACCGTCACATGACAGAATTAGCTTCTCAGATATTTTACTAAGCTAAAATTTTTATAATAGATTTTTAGGTTTTGTTAACCCGGACCCAATCCTATGATTAAACTAGGAAGAAACCCGCGCAGTTTACTCAGACATTTGAATTTAAGCATTCAGTGTAATGTTGGGGACCATGCTGGAGTATTTAAGAATGTCTTAATTAACGCATTATATTCTCTTGTACGGTGTGTTGCGAATCCGGTGACATTTTGTATCGTAGAATTAGATTTATAGTTGCACTCAAAATATTGTATCTTTGCTTGATTTGTTAACAAATATTTAACTCTCCATTAATAATCACATTCAATTTTTGTTCTCCTCGAGCAAACTTATTTGAATTCAAGCTTCTTTTGAATACAAGCCAACTATTCGGTAAAAAGCCTTGCATATACTTGCTAATAGGTCATTCAGTTATAGTAAAAATCTCTTATGAATTTCATCTAGATCATATTAGTTTTAAAGATAAACACTTAGATATATCACAAATCTCATTGTGTTCAAATTCAATTTTAAATGCAAGACCCAAATGGTTCTTTTAAAAGATACATTCATGAATGATCATGAGTTGCCTAACTGAATTTGTACTTATAAGAAAGCTACCAAATTTCTTATACACTTTATTCTCAATTTGAAATTAGACATTTAGACTTACCACCAATCATTTATCTTTTAATATTCAATTGAGATCTTTACTTCATTTGAGATTAAATATGATTTGTTCACATAAAAAGGACTTCAAATCCAATATGAATTTATCCTCAACTCTAGATCAAGTTTCATATTTATTTGAAAGTCTCTTATAAGCTTGGCATTTGTCTCCCCAAGTTTTAATTAAGGCTTGATTAATTTTGAGAAATTTGAATAAAAAAGAACTCACTTTACCGCTTCAATTTAATCCATAGAGAATTACAATTAAAACTTGTGAGTTTGGTGTCATCCTCAAACCCGTTGTCACACCTAATTATTAAATTTAGATAAGGATAGGTTCTACATTGTTTCCTTCAATTCCTATAAATAAGGCTAAGAGGGGGGACATCTATTTCATTCCACTTGTTTAAGGAGTTGGAGTGCTTGAAAAAGAAAGATTAATTTTTTAGTAGACTTTCAACTACGCTTAGATAAATCTTATAAGTGCTTTTACCTCTTTCATCTTTGATTTAATGTTTTACTTTTGTATTCATTGTATGTTCTTTTCCCTCTCCTCTTTTTCTTCTTGTTCGATTCTTTTAATTTGAATTTAGCTTTAGCTTTCTTTATTTAGTGCTTTAAGCTAGTTTCTTTTATTTTTTGATTCCTCCATTTTTCTAAGTCCAAAAATTTGATGAAATTTTGGCAGTATTTCGACTAGGGGAGCAACATCTAACAATTTTTTGAGGTCTTCCCACATGCTATGAGGAGAGGTGTTTTGCAACACCTTGACCTATTATCTCCATGCCTCATGAGCATGACATCCTTCAACGATGATATATATATATATATATATATATATATATATATATATATATATATATATATATATATATATATATATATATATATATATATATATATATATATATATATATATATATATATATATATATATATATATATATATATATATATATATATATATATATATATACTTTCACATTCACACCACACATGTTCAGACTTATTTTTCTGCATGCTTTTAATGATCGACAAGGAGACGGAGAAGAAGATGCTGAAAACCAAAAGAAGAACTCAATTGATGTTCTCTTGACGCGGACAAGAGGAAAGGTAGGAGACAAAATGTCTAAACTAAGAGAAGAACCTCACTGATGAGTGTCCCCTTTGCAAAGAGGAAAGGTCGGAAGGAGCTGAAAATGGAGATATCAAAAATCAAGAAAATAACCTGCCTAACGACGGTGTTCCTCTCCAACTACGACAAAGGGAATTAGAAGGGTAATTCAGTAATTGTGCGCTTGATTAGAGGAGGAAGCAAGGAGGTATACCGAAAGGAACCTGCCTGATGACGGTGTTGCCTCTCGGCTACCCTCTCTTGTGAAAAGAAAGGAGGATGTATAAGGGTGGATTCAACAAAGGGGATTGTAGAGTTTGGCAAAGGAGAATTTTAGATTTTGGCAAAGGAGATTGTAGATTTCGGCAAAGAAAATTTTCAGATTTTTGGCAAAGGGGAATTTCAGATTTTGGCAAAGGGAGATTCGGTTAGAGGAGTTTTTTTGTGTGGGGAAATTTCGGTTTTGGTTTTGTGAAGAGAAGAAGGGGAAGGAAGAAGAGGAATGGATTTTCGGTTTGGTGGAGTTTTTTTTTTTTTTAGTGGAAGAAGAAGAATGGATTTTCGGTTTTTGTGAGGAGAAGAAGGGGAAGAAAGAAGAGGGAAGAAGAAGAAGGAGGAGGAAACCTACCCTTGCTTGTGGTTTGAATAAGAGAAGGAGATGTGAGAGTTAGCGGCTTGGACGATAGAAATCGGAGAAGTCCTTGCTGCTTTTGATTTTCACGAGGGAGATGAAAAATGAGAGAGGGAGATGTGAGAATTGGCTTGCGGTTTGGACGAGGGAGAGAAGATACCCTTTTGGCTTGCGATTTTGGACCAGAGAAATGGAAGACGAAGCCCTCTTCTTTTCGGTTGAGGGAAGAAAATAGCCATGAAAGAGGGGGAACGGTTGGAGGAGGAGGGAAGCGCGAAATGTCAATGGAAGATCGGGAGGGAGTTTCGGATGAAGGGGAGGTCGAGCCGTGGAGAAGCCTGCCTTTGGCCTGCAATGAAGGAGGTGAAGAGGGAGAAGAATCATGCATGAAGGAGAGGCCGAGCAGATCGGATCATGTTGAACGTGCGTGTGAGGGTCTAACCGAACGATTTTAGGGATTTATGTCAGATTTAGGTTAGTTAGGATTAAATTAAATGTACTTATTTATTGCTTAATCAAATTTAATATGAACTTTACGTCAACCTTAATATAGGGTTGATATATACATTGATTCAAGATTATTTCGATGTTCCAAACACAACGTCGCAGCTATTTCACAATCGGATGTCGTTAGGTTCAAGTCGGCATCAAATTGAGTCAATTTCAGCACAAAATGCACGTTATCATTTTCGACCGTTCAATTTTTACTTAGACTTGTCCGAATTGAGTGTGAATAGTCTTACTTGATATATTTCGACATTTTGAAACTAACGACATAATCAATTTCATGAATAGAGGTCGTTTGGTTTAAGTCGGTGCCTCCTGACCTCGATATGCATGTAGGCGCATTGATAACTCAATCACTTGATCGATTGATCATCAGGTTATGTAATATTTAGATTCTAGCCAGTTTTGATATTTTGAACGTAATGGCGAAGTCCGTTCATCGATCGGAGGTCATTTCCATTAATTTTAGTGACATCGAGTGTATTTTAGCCTCAATTTATGTGCTGTCACTTCCTATCATTCGATGTTTGCACAGACTCATCTGAATTAAGCGTGGATAGTCTCATTTAGTATTTTTTGATATTTTAAAACTAACAATATAATCAATTTAATGAATGGAGGTCATTTGGATATCATCAGAGTTTTCCTTCCTCGATATGCATGTCGGCACATTGACAGCTCGATCACTTGATCGATTGATCGTTAGGTTATGCAATATTTATATTCTGACCAATTTCAACATTCTGAATGCAATGGTGAAGTTTGTTCATCGATCGGAGATCATTTGGACTAATTTTGGTGATGTTTCATGATCTCACTGATTTGTGCTCTAACATCCGTTTATCGAATTCAATTCACCTTAAGCTTGATACTTATGTAGCATATGTGAAGGTCAACACACTCATTCCTTGGATCGAACGATCACAGCTTGTTTGGATTCTCCTTGATCAATTTGCCACATCAGAGGTTAATGGAGGTCCTTGGGTGCATGATGTGGCTCTTTGCCAGGGAGGTGTGTCGAGTAGTGGTGTCCTGTTTGGAAAGCTCCAATGGGGATGGGGAGGTGATTTCACCTCCCCATGGATCATGGCCAACCCAACCATCTTTAGGTCAGGTCAGCCATGGTCCAAGGTGCCTAAGTGGACCTATGAATGGGTGTCAAGTGGCTACGGAGAGAAAATAACCCAATGAGCATGTGTCTTATTTCATGGGATGCCCTAAACCCAAAGGCAAAATGGTCATTTGGCTATGGGTTTGGTTTGGGCAGATTTGAGATGGGTCAAAAGGGGGTTAGCCCAAATTTCAAGTGGTTTGGAGTTTATTTGATTTGATTTGACTTGATTTAACCTATTTAGGTCAAATTGAGTTAAGTTGGGTCAAGTTTACCAATTGGTCAAATTGGGTCAAACCAAGGGTTGGGTCAAGTTCAAATGATTAATTGGAGTGTATTGGTGTCTTTGGTTTGATTCAATTTGCTTTGGATTTGGTTATGGCTCATTTGGATTCATATAGGTCAAATGGGTCAAGTTAACCAATTTAACCAAATTTGGTTTGGTTAGGTGTTGAGTCAAGTTCAATTGGCTAATTGAAAATAATTGTAGGCTTTGGTTTGGTTTTATTTTGAATTAATTTAGATTTTGGCCAAATTGACCCTTTAAGTCAATTTGGGCTAGGTTGGGTCAAGTTGACTAATTGGTCAACTTGGGCTCAATTATGGTTTTGGTCGAGTTCAATAAGTGATTTGGAATGAACTTGAGCTATTGGTTGCAATCAATTTTGATGAAATCATGACTTGACCCATTTTGGCTTTTTAGGCCAATTTGGGTACACTTGGGTCAAATGGCCAATTAAGCTTGGTTTGGCTCAAGTGAAGGTTTGTTCATGTTCAATCATTGGTTATGAATGGGATTAAATCAATGGTTTCAGTCAATTTGGCATATGGTGGATTTTGGCTAGTTTAGGTTTCATTTGGGCTAAGTGTTGACTTGGTCAACAGGCTAGGTTTACTTGGTTTGACCCAATTTAAGATAATTGATTAACCTAGGATGATTGTTGGTCATGTTGTGAGGTTTGACTGAGCTTAGCTCAATCCAATTTCGGTTGAATTAGAACTTGGCTCAAAAAGATCTTTTAGCTCACTTTGGGTCAAGTGGACCTAAATGGGTTAATTGACTTGATCATGGTTTGATTCAAGTTTGATTAAACTCACAAATAAATTTAGGATGAAAATATAAATCCAATTGTAATTAGTTTGGAGCCAAATGGATTTTGGTTCATATGACAATTCCAAGTCAAAAATGGCTAACTTGGGTTTGATTTGGGTTAGCTTGGATTTGGTTTGATAATTGTAGTTGCATTTATATTTGGATGAATGATTGTAGGAATGATTGAATCATGAGAAAATTCATGGGTTTTTGAATTGGCTTAGGTATCATTTAGCTAAGTTCAAGAATTTGGCTAAAAGGGCTAAAATCAAGAATTTGATTTGATTTGGGTTTCAATCATTTGGAGATTGGAATTGATTTATGATTTGGAATTTGATTTGAGATTGAATTTGATAATTGAGAAAATTAATTGAATTGGGGTTGATTTAAATTTGGTCAAGGCTAAGCCCATAAGATAACATCAAAAGGCTTAAGAAGGGATTTGGAGTTTGAATTCGACCATGGGTTTTAATCATTTGATAGTTAGATTTGATATTGGAATTTGGATTTGAATTCAAGATTTGATTTGGAAGAAGGAAGCAAGGATTTGGTTTAGGCTATAGGGTAAGCAAGTCTTCCTAAATCTCTAAGGCATAATCTATCCCTATGGCTAACTCTTCTAAGTCTCTAGGGTTAGGTTAAGTGTTCATCTAATCACTAGAAATCTCTTAAGACTAAGGAACTCTTAGTGTCTATGAGAGTCCTAGATCTATGATAAGGAAATTGAGAGCTCACTCCAAAAGTGAGATCAACAGTTATTATAACGTTACGTTATTATAACATTATAATATTTTTTTACCTTTATTATCCGTAATAATTCCCTCTCTAATAAATAAAAAAAAATATTTATAAATAAACTTGAGGTGAATAAAATAGGAGATCAAAAATCAAAATTTTCATTTTTGATAACTTTTATCATGCATTCGATGAAAGTACCTTTCGAGTTTGAACTTTCACTTAGTATAACCAAAATCTAACAATAATAAATACTATAGTAACCAAAGTTTTGAACTAAGTATATAAATTATTGTATCATTTGGTATACACATGATATGAAACACGCTATAAGTTCTACTCAAGGGTGTGCTTTAAAAGCCATACGCTTTTATCTCAATTCATAAGTGTTTTAGGATCTTAATAAGATATCATTGCAGCGGCCTATTACTACAACACTTATATAGGTGAGATCTCCAAGATATACTGCAATTATAATATCTAGCATAAAATTTTCCTTTGATCTCATTAAGAGCTATAGCTCAACTTTATTTTCATTGCAGTTTAGCACAAATGTATATAAGGATGATATTTATAATATTTAGAATTATGCTTTTACCAGTCATTCTATCAGCTTTGTTTTTACCACATTGAATATTTTATCATGGTGTTTCCAATCTGAAGGTTGGGTTTCTACTGTGATGATTATTTTAACCTCATCCCTTCTAATGATCTCAATATAGAAGTCTTTGCAAGCCCTTTCGTCAATGGATCTCATATTTTTTCAAAAAAAAATAAAATTGTAAGTGACAACACCTCTTTTATATAATTCATATAAAGAATCATGTCTTATTCTTATATGACATTTTTATCATTGCATTTTACACTTTTTGGTTTTATTATAGTAGCTTGATTATCACAATTTATTAAAATAACAGGTATAGATTTTTCAATACATTGTAAACAAAATAATAAACTTTTAAGCCACTCGGCTTCAGAAGTAGCAAGATTAAGTGCTATAAATTATGCTTCCATAATAGATCTAGAGATTAATATTTGTTTAGTAGATTTTCATGATATAGCACCACTATAAAATGTGAAGACATAACAACTAGTAGCTTTTATTTCCAACAATAGCATCTTGGTCGAGTGTTAGAGCACAAATATAATTAGATCGTTGTTGTCGGTGGTCTAACCTTTCTCAAACTTTGTGATTGAGAGTTTAGCATAAGGTACATTTAATAAGGCAAAAAAACTCTCATTTAGCTAAGGTATAATCTCATTTAATCAATCTAATCTTCCTATGCTTAAGTTAGGAATTGAGGAAAAATCAGATGATTGGAGACAATCTTTCATTGATTATTTCAGAGGAAGGACAAATTGTCAAGCAATAAATTGTTAGCCACACGGATGGAGAAGATGATTTTATGATATGTATATGTCAATGACATTCTACTGTAATTCTTTTGAGCAGATGTGGCTGCGATGTCTAAAAATAAATATGCTACAAAAATTTGATTGATAGATCTCAAAGTCATTCGATTTATTATTAGATTGATGCAATATAAATTTAAATTAATTACGCATGTATTGCATTTATCTTAAAGTAAATTCATTAACTCTGAAACCCATTCTAATCAAATTTTTATCAATATATATCATTATGATCCGAAATTTTTGAAGGAAATAACATTTTAGGGATTAGAACATACTTAACAGCAGTAATCAATAGAAAATTTATGCTTACAGAATAAACAGATTTCAGAGCATTAATCAAAACCAATTAGCTCACAGCCAATGTGAAATCAGAATTAGATATGCAAATCAATATTTGAATACATCCACCAAGATCTGGAACAAAGAAAAATATTTAATTGATAGTCCATGAAGACTTCATCTTAAAATTAAAATAGCTTCCACTTTGTTTTTTTTTTTCAGTTCTGACGAAGTTATTCCAAATAAAAAAACTAGAAAATTGGAAATTTGTAACCAGACCTGAATCTTTCAGCTGAAACAATACTTGGACCAGAAATAACAAATACTCGTTAACTCTACACTGATTATAATGGCACTGACCTTAGAACCAGAAAGGTGAAGATTTCACTGACAAGCTCCTACATTAACTTCAAGACAAAAGAGTCGACGCTCCGACATAAGGTTAAACAATCACTTCGCTCTAACCGACCATCAATTCAATAATCAAATTGAACGGTAGCAAATAAATGAAGATCTAACCAAATACATTCCTCGGATCCACTTCAGATCTTTCAATACAAAACCAGATCATCTCACAGTCCAAAACTAAATCACATAAATTCCAAAATGTACTCATCAAAAGCACCTAAATTTGAACTTTCGTCACAATCAGTAAAAAAAATATATCGAATTGGCGAAACAAGAGCACAATCTTAAAAACAGTGAAGGTATCTAACTCTGCACGAATCCCCCGAATCAAAACCACATTATAACGATTTCTCGATCTAATCGGAAAACAGATAAACAATTCGGCATCGAAAACAAAACTGGCGAGATCTTGAGAGAGAAAAAGAAAGACTTACGAGCAGAGGAAGATGTTCTCAATGAAATCAATTGCTGGAACCGCGGCTGAAGAAAGAGAAGGTAGTGGGGATATAATGGGGATTACGCGGTGGCAGAGGAAGAGTTAGTTCTAGTAATGAAATCAATGGAGGTGAAGATAATAAAGCGCCATTGATGAGGAAGCGAAGAAGGCGGCGCCAAGGAAAAATAGTCGAAGAGGATCCTAAACCGAAGGGGCCCATTCAAATTCCGAATTCTGGGAACACGTGTCTGCAGCCAACAGGCGCATTCTACTTTTAAGGATTCCAAGTGACGATATTAGCCCTGATCTGTGGGTTTTATTACGGGAACTTATTTGCTCTATTTACATGAAAGATAAGGGTATTTTTGCGCTTGGGAGAGTATAGTTGGATCCGGTATTTATGGATGAACAGGCAACTCACATTACTTGTTTTACTCACGGTTTCTTGACACAGTGTTATCTATCTATCTATATATTTGTTCTTAAAGTAATTAGTTATTAAATTTAAAATTTTGCATATGTTTTAAATTTAATTAATCTTATTTTTAATTAATAAATTAGTATTGAAATATATTATTTAATAAAAATAGAAATTTTAAATGAAACTATTCTCATAGAATTAATAATAAATAATTATTAAGAATTTTAAAAATAAGATTGTATAAAAAAATTATCTTATAGAAACGAAAAACATAAATATAATTTTTAATAGGATATAATTTATGTGAAACTCTTTACTGACGGTCTACTTACACACCTTTATAATAACGAATTTTTAAAGTTAATATAAGTAGCTCATTATTAAAATTAAAAAATAGTAGTTATGAATAGAAAGATATATTATAAATAAAATAAAATATTTATAATACATAGGTGTGGATCTATTTTTATTTCCTTTTCTTAAAATATACATTCTGATTAATATGCCTCAAAATATATTTTTTAAATAAATTAAAAATAACCAAATGGCACCTTCAAGGGCCGACGTGGCTTGCCAAGATGGCAGAATCTGCCACGTGGCCGATCATGCCACCATTACAAAAACGATTTAGTACTTTTTTTTTAATTTATATTTTTATTAATTATTTTGTTAAAAATAATTATCTGAGATGATCATTTTTAAAATTTTCGCCAACAAAATTACAGAAATAGTAAGACAGTTAATATACTATCATTTTATGATGACAAAATCTAATTTTATTTTAATAAATTTGATTTTAAAAGGCTATAGCAAAGAGTGTATCTTTTGATATAAAGAGCATTATAAATGGGGGGAGAGAGAGAGAGAGAGAGAGAGAGAGAGAGACTAAATAAGGAACAAAAAAACAACCATTCTATTCTTGAACCAGTCCTACCTCATATACTCGCCATCCTCCACCACGCCCACCGCTGTGCCATCCCTCTCCAACAACCCATCCCCTTTCCAAAACCCACATCTTCACCTCCCTCTCTTCTTCTTCTTCTTGTCCCCTCCTCCACTTCCTTCCCCCAAAAACCAAACAATAGCCATGTCTGCACCTCATCCCACCCTCCCCTTCCTCCTCCTCCTCCTCCTGACCATCACATCCATTCTCACCAACTCAACAGCCGCAGTCACCTTCCCCATCCATGAACCCACCACCTCTATCGCCTCGTACACCATCGACGACAACACTTGTTTGGAGAACAATTGCTTCAACAATGAGAATGAGGTCGAGGAAACCAATCGTCGCCAACTCCTAGCGAGACGACGCCGATTCCTCAGCTATGCCATGTTGAAGAGAAACCAAGTGCCCTGCAGTCGCAGGGGCGTTTCTTACTACAATTGCTACCGCCATGATAGAGCTAACCCTTATCGTCGTGGCTGTAGTTATATTACCAGATGTGCGAGAGACCTTCATTGAGCCTACGAGTTTATAGAGAGAGAAAAAGAAGATCGTATGAACAGAGATGGAGAGAAGGTAGAAGGAATGATGACAACTATGGATTCGATTGCTTGTAAGGGGATGCATGGCTTGATGATATTTTTATTCTTATTGTATTTTCAGTATGGTTTGGATATGGAATGTTTAATTTGAATTGTGGTGTTATTTTTTTTCCTATTAATTTAAAACTTGATGTTTTATGTTATGTGGTAATTAAATTTTAATTTTTTTTTAATGAGCCATTGTTGTGCATGTTCCTACTCATCAATGCAAGATACAGAATTTAAACTGGTTTTATTTACAATGTTATGATAATGCTATTGAATAAAATCTTGTCTGCTCTCATGAAAATAAATCCTAGAGTTATGTTGCGTAAAATATTATAGTCTGGGAGAAGGGTCATAATCGTGTAGAGTTTTTTTATATTTGTTTTTCTACAATTAAATTTCTAGTATATTAAAATATATGTGTGTGTGTGTGTGTGTGTGTATATATATATATTTGAAGAAACCTTACAACAACAAGCTTTTATCCCACTAAGTGAGGTCAACTACATAAATCTTTCGTCTCCATTGTGTCCTATTATGTGTCAAATTCTCAATTAATTCAAGTATATTAAGATCATTTTTTATACATCTTAACCAGTCTTTTGTCTATATTTTCTTAACATAAAGCAAATCTAATACATCTACTTCGGTCATGGACGGCCGACACTTCATGTAACCAAACTATCTAAGGCAACTCTCTCTAATCTTATCTACCATTGGATCTACTCTAACTTTTTCCTGAACATACTCATTTCGCATTTTATCTCTAAGAGTACTTGAGCGTCCTCATCTCTGCAACAATTAGCCTTATGTTTCTCTTTTATTGGCCAACATTCTGCATCATAAATCATTGCAGATCTTACCACTATCTTATAAAATTTTCCTTTAAATTTAAGCGGTACTTTTCTATCATACAACAGGTCATATGCATTCCTCCACTTCAACCACCCAACTTGAATTTTATTAATAACATCTTCATCTATTTCACCATCATTTTGAATAATATAACTTAAATATCTGAATCGCTCACTCTTTTTAATGACTTGTTCACCCAATATCACAACACTATCACTATAACTTCTATAACTAAAATTACACTTCACATATTCAATTTTAGATCTACTTAAACAAAAACCTTTAGACTTTAAAATTGACCTCCATAATTTAAGTTTCTCTTGGACTCCCTCTCTAGACAAGAACCTCATCAACAAAAGCATACACCAAGATACATCTTCTTGTAAATGCCTAGTAAGAACATGCACAACTAAAACAAAAAGATAAGGGCTTAAAGCGGATCCCTGATGTAATCCAACTAAAATATAAAAATATTTTATCAATCCTCCTTATATATAGATACAAGTAACAGCTCTAATATATATATAAAGTTAGATTGTATATTAAACAACAAAAACATAATAATATAACTGAAAGAACAAGAATTTAACTTGTGCAGTAAAAACATGAATGAATTCTTAACAAAATACAAAATAATAGAATATCTAACTTCTGTAAGGAACTGCATCTGTCGAAGTTGCTAATCTCATCATTTAGAAAAACCACCACCACCGTCTTCTTGTCTTCTTCTGAATCAGAATCATGTCGAAACAAATGCGAAGCATGATGAGAAAAAAAAAATCATTAACGCATTTACAAAATGTGATCAATTAATATGGAAAGTGAAATCAAAAATAGAAACAAGAACTAGTAGGATATGAGAGCAACCTTGTTTTCTTGCTTAGGGGATGGCATGGCTATAATCTGAGGAAGAACGCCCTTTACACCTTGAACATATGGCTGCAGCTTCTCATCTAATAGTTCTTGAAACTTACATAAAGAATACAACGTGGTACACAAAGCCATATCACATAACAATATTTTTTTGAAAGTGTGAATAAAGTTTCTGTATGAAACGTACGGCTTCACTTCATAATTGAACAGAAATAGATTGCTTCGTCAACAAATATCAGGTAAAAGGGCAGTTATAGATTTGAGCATATTCGGGCCATGAGTATGGACAAGAAAGCTTACATGAAAATATGACTGTATTAGGGGAAATAAAAAGGGGCAATGCGTAATTAATATGATTTGTGAGTCTGTGAAGAGAATAAAAACCTGCAAAAATGTTTTGAGATTTTATTTTTTTTAACCTTTAACACTCAAATTCCTAACAACCAAACCTAACTTAAAAGGTTTTGATTTTATGCTAAATTACTCTATTTTTTCTTTTTGTATTGTTGTAAAGCTGAGTATGCATCTTGTAAATTACATGATCAAAATAGGTGAAACTATAGCCAAGAAATTATTTTGAACAATTGAAGAGATGATTAGAAAATAAAGGATTTAGGATCAGGATAATAAAGGTCAAATGCATAAAATGCAATTTTAGTGAGTGTAAAATCGACAGGTATCAATCAATATAACTAAAAAGATTAACTAGATGTGATAAAGTTGAATATTTTGGACAAAAAATGAGAATATTTAGGCTAAGCGGCTAAAAATAGAGGATTCCCTTATCTAGGTGACCTAAAAATCTTTAAAAATCACATTTAAATGAACAATATTATATGGATTGAAGTGTTGGGTAATAAAAAAGCCATTGATAACTAGTTAAGTGTGATAGATGTAAGAATTTTAATTGATATAGAAGAATAGCGAAAAGCTTATGTTGTAATTAAGATAGTAAAAACTAAACAATGGACTGTTTTGGAATGTATAGATGGTATAATATGCATCAATAAAATAAGTAAATTAATGTCTACATATTAGGAAGGGCAAGTAATAATTTGAAAGAAATACAGTTGAAAGTTGTGCAAAAGAATTTGCATAAAACAGATTTAACATCATGATATGAAGCACTTAATAGAAATGGCTGGAGATTATGATTCATAAAATACGATGATAAATAATTGGGATATAACAAATGATGATGATTGTGCATCAATGAATAAGAGATTTATGCGTGCTGTGATTGTGTTGGTGGTGGCGTGTCAATGAATATAAAGCAATATAGCTAAAAAGAAATATTGGCAAGCTATGCTTAAAATCACTCTCCTCCAAGAGAAAAGACCATCATTAACATCCTTTACCACAAATCTCCACCACCATAGAAGGTAGTTGAGCTTATTGTGATGAACAGGTAAAATTAGGTAGAAAGAAGAGACAGAAGGCGCTCTCTGACTCACTAAAGAAATATGGCAAAACCGTTTTCTCCTTCCAACCATGAGCACTGTTATTCCTAATTGCACAATCATGAAAGAAACCCATCTCTCCACCACCCTCTGGTAATTATTGAAAGACTTTCAATCGTCCACCACCCCACCTTCCAAAGGTGGTGAATGAGTTGACCACGATATAAATAGAGTGAAATTATCTTCTCATTCCAACCAGTCATTCTTATTACTATCGGCACGACAATTGATGCAGATAGAAAAATGAGGTTACTCCAATTGATAGGAACATTCTTGTTGCTTGTTACCAATGCATTCTCAAATGATAATTTTCAGTATCATAAAACTTTACATTTTCCTAAATACCGACAATAGTTTTAGCACCACCCTCTTTTAGACAATTGAAAGAACATCCTTACCACTCTTTACCACCAATCTCAACCGCTAGAGGTGGTTGAGTTGCTGGTGTTGAACCAACAAAGTTAGATAGAGGGAAAATATATGTCTATCTTTCACTCAAAAATAAGAGATATCTTCTCCTTCTAGCAATAGAGATTAATTGGCACAAATCCTCTCCACCACCCTCTCTCAAATTATTGAAAAACATATCCTCTCCACTCTCAGCCACCACCGCTATCCACTAGAGATGGTGGTCGACTATGTTTAAATGGAAAAGTTTTGGCGTACAAAAAGTAAAGGAGGGCTCTCATCACTTAACAAAAAAGCAAAACAAGATAATATTTTTCTTCCAACACCTATTATTAGTGTTATTTGGTACAACTATAAATAAACTATCAGATTGAGCTGGCTTTAAATAATAGGAAAATTATTGGTGCTTGCTACGAATGCAAACCAAAATGATCATCTCCAGTGTTATAAAGCTTCACATTCTCCCAAATACTGGCAATAGTCACCCCACCTAAACCAAGGTGAGACAACCATCATGTCAACATCATTGTTAGTGCAAGCATTTCAGTAAACATGCTTCTCAAAGATGAAGAGCCTAAATGCACAGGATTGAGTGAGGAGATGCACCTCAACGAGTCATACCCATAATGCTTTTTGCTGATGACATTCTTCCTGTTGAAAAGACTAGAGAGGGAGTCCAAGAGAAACTTGAATTATGGAGGTCAACCTTAGAGTCTAAAGGTTTTCGTTTAAGTAGATCCAAAACTGAATATATAGAGTGTAATTTTAGTTGTAGAAGTTATAGTGGTAATGTTGTGACATTAGGTGAACAAGTCATTAAAAGGAGTGAGCGATTCAGATAATTAGGCTCTATTGTTCAAAATGATGGAGAAATAGATGGCGATGTTATTAGTAGAATTCAAGTTGGATGGTTGAAATGGAGGAATGCATCGGCTTTGTGTGATAGAAAAATACCATAAACTTAAAGAAAAATTTTATAAGATGATGGTAAGACCTGCAATGATTTATGGTGCAGAATATTGGCCAATAAAAGAGAAGCATGAGACTAAGAGTGTTGCAAAGATGAGGATACTCAGGTGGATGAGTGACTTTACTCTTAGAGATAAAATGTGGAATGAGTATGTTCAGGAAAAAATTGGAGTAGCTCTAGTGGCAGATAAGATTAGAGAGAGTCGTCTTAGAAGGTTTAGCCACATAAAGCATCGGTCGTCCAATGACCCGGTTAAGAGAGTAGATGCATTAGATTTGCCTTATATTAAGAAAGGTGGAGGTAGACCTAAAAAGATATGATTAAGATGTATAAAAAATGACCTTAGTATACTTGAATTAAATGAGAATTTGACACATAATAGGACACAATGGAGACGAAGGATTCATGTAGCCGACCCCACTTAGTGGGATAAAGGCTTGTTGTTGTTGTTGTTGTACAAAATTTGTGTAATAAAATAATATTACTGTAAATATTTGTATTTAGGAATAAAACTATATATTCTTTATTAGGCTAGATATGATTGTTGGAATCACTGAATTTAAACTTATATTATGCCAATTATTTTTCAATATAATGATGCAAGGCAATGAGTCTAATTGACATGGTATCAAAGTTATCCCATCCTCAATAATACTAGTCAATCTTGTCAACCTCCTTCAGGAAACACTCATCTTGCCTTGTTTGAGTAACACTAATTTTAACTCATTTAGGCAACGAGATAATTAACTTGTGCAATAGGTCATTGTCATCTAGTCTTGCCTCACAATAGGCCTATCATCAATCTCTCCTTATCATGAACAATATCTCAACTTTATCACAAAGACTTTCATCATGACTTTTTTTGCAATAAGCCTCTTCTTGATCACAACATTTCATCTCCCACTTCCAACCCTTGAACGATCAATTTAATCTTCAATTTATCTCATTAATCTCATCTCTCATTCTAAGAATTACAAAAGCTCTGCCTCCAATGCCAATCTCATTCTTGCCCACCAATGGTCTCATATTCACCTTATCTCACTAAACTTACCTCAAGGTTCAAGGGGCTCGTCCATTTAGGCTTGTCTTGAAGGTCAATTTTATATGTTGAAGATTAATTTGGGTTGAATCAAAGAGAGGGCAAGGAAAGAATAAAATGATGTCCATAACTTTTTAAAAAAAAAAGTTATTTAACAAGATTAATAATTTCATTAGTTGTAGTGCCTTTGATACAAGCAAGACAATCAGTATTTAAGTTTTCAAGAGTATGAAGCATTACTTTATGGAGCTTAATTGTCTCGATCAATCGGAGATGTATTGTCGACTCAAAGCCCTCAGTTTCGCCGATTGAGCTCAGTAGTGAGCTCATTGAAGGATGCATGGGGCAATGCGCCCCTTGCTTAAGGTTCATAGGCTTGGTCCCCGAAAAATTTTGTTCGTGTATACTGCCTCGGCCTCGGAGATGCAATGCTTCGGTACTATAGCATGGATGCATTGGATCAGAGACAGAGAACGGTGCTGGGATTTATGGATTTGCACAAGAAAGATAGACATTGTCTCAGCGTTGCATAGGCAGCACCGTAATGCTAGAATTAGAGCACCAAAGACAGAAAGGCTAGCACCATAATGTTAGAACCTCTACATAAAAGCCTAGAGGACAGTGACACAAACGCCAAGTCTTAGCTTCCTGACACTATGAAACAAAAGAGTTCATATTTAGGCAGTTTTCTATGGGTTTTTTTTTTTTTGACTTATTGGCATTGTCTTCATTCTCTTGTGAGTGTAAGTGAAGAATTCTTGCTCTAGAACCTGAAAAGTGTAGGGATGCTTGAGATTAGTGTAATTGTTGACCTGTATATGTGTGAAATTAAATAAATGAGTCGAGGTTAAAACACAATTGCGATCGAAATCGATTAGATTGGCTTCAATTTGAAAATTCGACTTCGTGATGCGTCGAAAATATTAAAATTAATTAAATAACAAATATCGAATCAATTAATAATCGATCAAATAATTAAAATCAATTTTTAATGAAATTACGTATGTCGAAGTCGGAAGCCGACGTCCGGCGACCTCCGTTCGAAATTGTCGCGTCGTTGTATTGCCAAGCGTCGAAATCTATCAACGATGCCTTCCGCGATCGATTCGGCAAAATATATGCGAATGTCGATCAATTTGAATGCAACGTCACGCAATTTAAACCTAATTTCGCTCCAATCGTCGTCGACATTGTCAAAGCGACCTCCGATCGCAATCGATCGTATTCGTTCGGCCGACGAAATACTAATATTGACACCATATTATTAGGGTTTATTATTGGGATGATTCATGAAAATTTATATGATTAAGGGTTAATTATCTTAATTACTAAGCTAATTAACCTAAGTAATTCTCCTAAGCCTTACCTAACCCTACTGCCCATCACGCCCAATTAAAAGCGTCATCCTATCCATTGGATAGTTTAGGCAACCAATCAGAAGGCCAATCGGCTCTAATCCTTGAAACCAAAAGCGGCTAGGGCACATTGACCTCATTCACGCTCCCTGCTCACGGCATTCTCCTCTCCACGATTCCTCCCTCTCGTTCCTGAAGCTCTCAGCCGAAGTCTCCTCTCTTCCTCTCGCTCTCGTCACTCTTGTCGTCTCGGCGTAGAAGCAAACTCCCTGCGGCTCCTTCTCCCTCTTGCACTTGGTCGAACTCCCTACGGTTCCTTTCTCCTCTCTCGGTTGAAATCAACCCTAGTCGAGCAAATCGGAGGATCCTTCCTGTCGCCCTTCAAAACCCCAGGTTGTTTCGTTTCAATCTAAGTTATATTTTGCTATGTGGGTTTTTCTTGAAGGAAATGATTTGGTTTATCCTTATATGTTATGGTTGGATTACATTTTTTTTATGCACTTGTAATGAGATGAAGATAGAATGTTGGAGTTATGGTGTAATGCGAGTTACTTGACTTTTGAGTGGGAATGATTGGCTTTTGAGGCTGAAGGGAATGATTCAACTAGTTGCTAATGATGGAGAGGCTGAAGGGAATGATTGGCTTTTGAGCTTAGTCTACTTGCATATTTGCTGTTTATCATTTTGATATCTTGTTAATAGAAATCTTTATCTTTATCAAAATTTCTAGTGGTGTCTCCAACATTCATTTTATCTTTGCACCTTGGCGTGGTGTCTCTCGGTGGCAACCCCACATGTGGGAGGGCCGGAGGCTGATTTAGAATTGATTATTATCTTAATTAAATATACGCAAGCTTTCTTTTTTTTTATTATGCAAATGTAAGCTTTAAATTTATTACTTATAAGTACTCTTCGTGTTCTCCATATAGTAGGAAACTTGTTCTATGTTATCTTTAACTCATCTTTCTTGCGTGGTGGCAATCAAAATTTGTAGTCGGTGTCCATAACACACACCATGCGCTTTCTTGGCGTGGTGGGAACTAGTCTAACCACTATGGGGATGATCTTGGGAGGCAAAATTTTATAAAAAAAAAAGGAGATAATAAAAAGAAAGGGATTTTTGGCTTAATCCAGAGTATGTGCAAATTCATTTATGGATTTTTGTGATTCTCTTATTATGGTGCTTACATGCAATTAAAGCTTATGTTCTGACTGTTATTTGAGTATTCCAAATGCAAAATTCAGGTGAAATGGTGATGGCGGCTATATGAGTATCGGTTACATTTTATGCATATGTGAATGTAAATTTGTTAAATTACTTTATTTATAAATGCGATTGCGTTGTTCCGGCGTCGAAAAATATCTTGCGATAAGTATGCGTTCGCATTGTTCCGCGCGGCGGAAAACGTATAGTACGTTACATTGTTCCGGCGTGGCGGAAATCTGATGTATAAGTATCATTGCGTTGTTCTAAGCGTGGTGTTATGATATAAGACTTCTTTCACATTGTTCCAACGTGACAAGAAAATGTTGTCTACCAGCATGCACGTCTTCTTGGCGTGGTGAGAATAAATTTTTTTAGAGGTGTCTCCGCGACCACCATGCGCCTTTCTTGGCGTGGTGGGATGGCTAGTCCAAGTAGCCACATATCACGGGAATGACAGGGAGGCTGTAGAAAATTTTGATAAATAAAAATGTGAAATGTATTTGAAAAAGGAAGGTCATGCGTATGATTATTCATGTTTAGCTCATTCATCATCTTATATGATAATTCTGATATCTTACATGCTTAGCTTAGTTGTTACACGAATCTTCATAGCGTATGATAATTACTTATTTAAAGTTCAAATTCATTTTGAAGTGGTGATTATGTCATATGAATGAGAAATGAAAATGTGACACTCGATGCATGGAAAGATACAAGTGTGTCATATGTTATTTAGGAAACAAATGGCAAGGGCTTATGCTAAAATCTTAAGTGAAATGATTGATGTGCGTATTCAAAGTGTTATCTCATTCTATTCAATTTGAATATCTTTAATATGCAAGTTAAATAAAATATATGACTTTATGAAGCAATGTTTTTTTTTTGCTTAAATTTGATTCATGCAAATCTTGAAAGAATCAAATTCATACTCTATAAAATGCTTGATTTGTTGTTAAACGGTGCATGCTTGATCATGATAAGTGGTTGAAAAAAACTAAAGCATATCATCCCAGAGCTATCAGTTTGCGATATGCGTATTCTTATAGAACGGACTCTCACTTGATACATGTAAGTACGTGAAAGAGTCATATCTTATAAATAAATCTATCTTTCATCATGATAAATAGTTGAAAAGACATATCTTATAGTCTTATGTAAAACAAAGCTTTTCTTGATCATGACACTGAAAATTCATTCATATTTGTGAAGCAGTCTATGTCGATTTCTGATATTGAGTATCAAAGCTTTATCTTTATAATTATTCCTCTGTGTCAAATATCAAAACTTCAACTTGACATTTTATATGTACATCTAAATTTTTAAAAAGAATCTTGTGTATGTTGAAATAATCATCATATCAAATACAAAGAACAAATCTATATCTCCCGGTTTGGTTTTGGTTAAATTAACAAAACTCAATCAAATTTGGCAAATTTGACATTAATCTTAATGTCCAATGCAATTTTCAAAAGCGAATATTCATATACATGTTTAAGTAATTACTATGTGTCTGAAAAGAAACAGATATTCTTCGGTTTGGTCTTGGGGTCCAGGTGCTTCATCAACTTGCTCAAAATCTTAATGTTAAAAATTTTCAAAATAGTCATACAATATTGTAATGTCAATACAAGCAACAATATTGATACATTAAAATTACTGTCAAAACATTTTATATATATGTGTTGTTTCAAATATATATTTGAGCATAAATTTTTATGTTATAAAGTTATAAATTCTTTTGTAAATACATCATGTCATAAAACACACGAAATTAGCCTCGAAGAAAAGTCTCCCGTCCTACATGTTATTTATAGTGGAATGAGGTTTTGAAGGATTATCTTTAAGATAATGAATTTAGGCCGTCTCATAGAAAATCGGAAGTAGAATTATCGATTGATATTAGCGCATGATCGAGAAGGGTAGTTATAATTAAAATTTCAATGATAAATGATCATGTATTCAAATCTAAATCAATCATAAAATCATCAAAATTCAAAGAAAATAACAAAAATATAAATAAAAATGAAATTAATTATTTAAATTAAAACTTAAAACTTAAAAAAAAAATCAATCCACCCCTCTGCAACTGTTTGTCTTGAAGTGACAAATTAAGAAAACTTTGCTCATGAAAACGATGTCAAATCAAATCATCTAACTTCACACTCAAATATTCACATGGTGGGGCGTGGGTGTCCTGTCCGTGTGATTTTTTGCGATATGGCACCACATAAATGGCGGTTCTGACCACGAGCCCTCGGCCCGGGTGATTCGGCGATAAAGCCATAAATTACGGTCCGCGTACGTATGTTCCCGCTTTGTTCTTTGGTGTGAAATATAGAATATTTGGTTGGGCAAAACCTATATTTGGGTTGACTTATATTTGTCCCATTAGACACTCACCCCAGGCGGCGTAACCCGTGTGTTCTTGACGAATCCTGATCGGGTTGACATTTACCTCCTCGGAAGTGGAGGATCACAGCGGGGATGGCGGAACCATGGGATCTAGATCGGCATCGTCGTTCCCCAAAAGTTTTAAATTAAAATAATAAATTTCATAAGTTAAACTCCTCTACCGATTATATACTGCTCTTTAACGATTCATTTAGCGCTTGTCGAAAGTGCTCTCTTAGTATTGGGAGGGGTAATGCTTATAGCTTCATAGAAACCAGGCAGGATATAAAAGTTCTCACCGTGAGAAAATCTCTGGTATTATCTTATCTATTATTCATCCGATTATAATTACTTAAACAACTCTTTTCTTTTTGTTTTCCAAAAGAGGCCGGTGGCGAATTTTCGGATCCCACAGTAATATATAATATTCTCCTTATTTTCATAATAATGGATTTCTTGGTTTGGTATGACAATAGTTTTTTCCCGTTCTTGAATTTTTCAATATTAAATCTTACGCCCTTGTGATCTTATGCTTTGGTAACTTATGTTCAACATTTTGCTTCGGATCTATTAAATACGTTTTCCGCAATTTAAAGTGAATTATCTCCCAACATGAAGGACACACATTGCATATGCACCGGTTGATTTCAATTGAGATGTGCATGGATGCAATTGAGAAGTGTATGTTCAGTAGGTTAAGATGCTTCATCTACCATTCCTATTGTGCTACAAGAAGTAAAAAGTGCAAAAGCCCTCCACATGAATATAACCCAAAATGCACACAAGCAAGCCAAAAAAACATTAATCAGTTATACTAAGCTACACACAGAAACAGCATCAAAAAAGTTAAAATATTGGAAAACTATTGTGGACGCATTGCTCTTCATAGTTAACAATCTAAGCCAGGCACTAGCCTATAATAAGCATTTAGATTCATCAACCACTATAATTTGCTAAAATATGTGAAAGATATGCATTATCATGAATACACACCTGAAACAGTAATGAAACACTACCCAATAAGAACCAAACGAAAAACTTAAGAGGCGGCATTTGTGGGTCACATAGCTCAAATATCTATACACAATTATTAAAATTGTGTGGGATTAACATGTTTGCTTGAACGGTTAACATGAAAGCCCAAAATATTCACAATGCATTGTCTGTTTTTCATGCCCCGTTAGAAACTGGGAATTGAAAACTAGACAGCATTGTTATAATAGATGCCTAAACTGGCCATGCGGCCCAGGTCTCAGGAGATATACTGGGCTGCTACATTAACGATTCCACCAAGAATTCTAATCTCATATATTGTTTGGGTTGTACGTTAACATTTTGAACTTCGTTAATAACTATTCTACAAAGCATGTTAATCTTAATAATTTGAGCTTCTATGTTAACCATTCCACACAGCATGTAATATTCTAATCTTGCACAGCGTAGCATTACGCTAGCTGGAACACAGGTAATGAGGCACAATGGCAGAAGAACATTACACAAGCCACTTTTAACCCACACAAGTATGCAGAAGTCCATAGAATCTCTGGATGATAAATAAAATCTACATTGTAAGCATCAAAAAACGAATTCGTCAAATTCAAGCACGGTAAACTACCAAAATCATCCATGAAAGCAGAATTTATAAAGATGAAAATATTCACAAATACCAATAATATTGTTGAACAATTGAATACTCTACAGCAATCTAGAAGTTGACGTACCTTGTTCTGTCGCCATTGTGCTTCCCATTGTGTGTCTAATATTTTGTCTGCCATTTCTCTTTGTGCAGTCATAAGACTCACCATCTCTAATAATTTATGAGGGTCTTTCAGCTCTTCCTCCGTCCATGAAGACTCAGTTAGTGGAAGATCCAAATCCTGTTATAGCTCTTGTCAAGAACTAAATTGTCATTAAAAACAGGGTTCATTTAAAGAATACTCCGCATAAGTGACGAGAGAGACATGAACTGCTTGTTTACTCCATACTGAATGAATGAGCAAAGAAACTATTTTCAAATAATTAAAAAGGTACATTCTATTCAAATAAACAAAACTTCTGTTTTTCTATATCTTTGTCCATACATTAGGGCTGAAGACCGTGAGACAAAACATGCCACCTACATAAAAGTTTAAGAAGTGGAATATATTTGAAGAGCGTTAGTAAATGAGAGTAAAATGATAAATGGCCTAGTAGTCTTTCTTTTTGAATAAACTACACTCAAGTCCCCGAGAGCTACGAATCACACTTCATATATGCATGAATTCTTAAAAGTTAAAAATTACTTTATTTAGGTTCTTCAAACATTTTGAGATTTCATTAAGATCTCTTACATTGGTTTATGAGATTCAAGTTGATCTATTGTGGATAACACCAGTAAGTTTTCACCGTCAAATGTGATCATATCACTTTGTATGTGATGTTTGAGTGTTCCACAACAAAGGAGTTCCACAACTTTTGTAATCTTGCTCTTCTCCTCGTGCATGGACTGCAACAGGGAAATTTTGAGAAAGATTTTGCAGCAGGAGATATATATTAGTGATGTTCTCTGACCTTTCTCTTTCCTAGTTCTATATAATGTGAACAATTTGTGTGCAGACTAGAGACCAATTTGCAGCATGCAGTGACAATGGTTTCTTACTTTCTTGTAGCACTCATAATAGCACAAATGGAAGATGCACATCGCCATTATACTTAAAATTTTGAGAAAAGGTTTTTGAAGTGCAAAAGGATAGCTTCTGTGGCTATTTCAGAGTTAGGTGCAAATAAAAGCAAGTTATAACTTATTTGTCCAAATAAAGTAACTGATTTCTTCCAATGGCGTTTATTATATTCCTAAAATAATGGTGATCAAATCTAAAGCAGGAAGTCAACTAGGACAAAAGAAAAAAAAAAAAGATATGACCAGAGCACTTGAGAGTTCGAAAAAGAGATGGGTGAGTTAGGTCAGTTTGTCTATGTTGTTGTTGATAAAGTTGCAGTAGAAAATTACTATTAAAAAAATTATCGTTAATAAAGTAGATTGAGCTATTTGGGAACACCAGTAGCGCTATATAAAAAGCAAAACTGGACTTTGTTGGGTAAAAACTCATGTTTGGTTGCTTTCTTTTGTCATTTGATATTTTACCTTGCCATCACGTACCAATAGTTTAATAATATTTATTTATAACAGAAAGTTCTTAGTAATAATTATAGAAATCATTCATTAATTTCTAAAAAAATCACAATGATAATTTAATTATCATTTATGCTACTTTTGATTTTATGTCCCTACAATGTTATTGGTGGAAAAATGTAGCTTACATTTACTCTTTTCGAAAGCACATCTCCATGTTTATCTCGTTGTACTGTTTTTAATCTTCTTTAAAGCAATTCTTTCCAACAAAAAACACTTTCAATAAACTTTCCCGTGGTGTTGGATACTATCAAATAGATGCCCAACCTTCACATCTTCAGAGTCCCATATACGCTTCCTTAAACTCATTCCAATTCCGAAAGATCTTCACCACAAGAGGGATCACTATAACTATCTACTCTCATAGCCCCTTTAAAATATCTAACATCCAGATGCTTATCATCACTGAGTTCAAATCTCTTTGCATATAAACTCTGTTGGATATGTAGCTGCAACTTGCCATCCAACTCAAATTTCTATCAATTTGAACAACTAGAAACTAAATGGTGTTCAACAACCTAGCCATCATCATCACTAACATCTCCATCTGACTCATCTCTTTTATGTCCATCTTCATTTATTATAGGAGATGGCTTGAATGGTTGTTGCCACTTCCACGCCTGGTTGAGTCTATCATCATGTTCAATGGCTTCTTGACACTCAACGAAGAGATCAATATTAGAATCTTCATACATTCTATGATCACTAAACATCATGAATACATCAACAACATAATCTAATAATAGGCAACAGCTGTAAAATTAGTGCTGAGGCGCTTAACAATCAATAAAACCTCATCCTGTATAAGATTGAATATCTATTTTTCTCTATATTTTCTATAGACTTGACACTAGTTTTTAGCGAACACAAAAAAGTACTCATCAGCCATGGCTAGCAGAAAAGGAAAAAACATACATTGCAGTAGAAAAATAGAGGTCACTAAACAACAAGAAATATTCAATATAAAAAAAAATATTGTTTGCAATAGAATCCTTCGAAAATTTTAAACAGACTAGATAATAACCTTAAGAACAATCGCATGAGAACAAATATTTAGAAGAATAATAAGCATCCAAAAAAGTTCTCCCCCTTCCCCCACCCACACACTGGCATTCCAAAAAAAAAGAGAAAAAAACATAAATCAATAAGCAAATTCTACCTAGATCAACAAGAAGCAAGAAACTGCAAGAGAATTGGGCATAACCATTTGAACAAGGAAAAATTGATACCCATATCAAAATGAAATCAACATATCTTGCCTAGATGCTTGCTTTCCTTTGATCAACCACACCTTTGAATGTGAATTGTGAAATCCTAAAACTAAAAAAGAAAAAGGATAATGTGCCACAGCCGTACAGTATTAAATCAAGCATATAACAACAGGAAGCCTAAATTTTGATGTAGATAACTTGAGAGAACTAAATGAAATAATTGTTAAAGCGTGGGCCAACATTTAGTATGGTTATACCTCAAACACCTAAGTATCATTTACCCTTCTATTTTACATGGTTTTTTCATGTAGTACAGAAACATGAAAGATAATCATAGTTTCAATGCAATATTCAAACTATCTCAATTCTAAGAAACAAAAAATTAGAATGAAAAAGGTAAAATGCTTGCTTGAGATTGAACTGAAGGAAATGAAATGAAATCTCAAATAGTGTATGAGTCTGTCGTGAATCTATAGTCATTGATTTAAGCTTTTCAATCATTTTGTTTTTCACTTCCTTTTAATCAAGCTCCTACCATCCAAACAGCCAAAATGAAATGCTAATAGCAAACCAAGCTATCTCTCTTTCATGCATACTGTAAGTAATCTTGACACAAAAGCAGTTAAGAAAGTATTCAAAATCATAAATCTTACACCCCAATTGCTAGGTCGAGGTGGAACATCAAGTTTCATGACCTCCGCCTCAAGTGCTTTCTTTGCCTTGTAATAAGGAATATTTTTCACTATAACTGGATCATCCCTTGCACGAACAGGATCCAAAGTAATGAGAGCCTGTTAGATTTGGAGCAAAACTAAAGTCAGTGAAATCACAAACTCAAATGTGCCTCCATTTTTGGAATATTAACACACAAAACAATAGCGGTGGCAGAAGAAATATGAGGTAGCTTTGCTCCAAATATCATGAATATATGTGATATTAACAGTTTATATTAGGAACATGACTTATAATGGTTGTTCCATGAAAATTAGGCAAGAATATTAATATAATAGAAGAGTAAAAATAGTAAACTAATAGAATCTGCTCTTTCTTTTTTTCTGTCCATCATGCTTTAATAAGAAATTTGTTCTGTACTGGAAAACTAATGAAATATGCACACCTGAGCATAAAGATAGTGAAATTTATGAAGGATAGATAGAGTTTCCTCTTTTACAGCATCACCATATGAAGGGAACTAGTCATGGGTATGGAAAAGAAATGAGTGTATCATACAATGCAGTACAGCTGATAGGAGAAAGTAGACTAGAATTTCACAATGAACATGTGACGAGCCTACACTACTAAAAGCAACATTATAATGCAAATGCACTGTTAAAAAGTTAAAGTAAGCTCCTATAACTTTCTCTAGGGAAATGCCTCCATCCTGAATCCATGATCCGAAACACAATCCTTGTTAGATCATTTCTAATGGCATAGCAGAAGTGCATACACAAGTCTTCATCTTGACAATTATGGCTAGTATTGCCGTATTGGAACTTATCTTACACGAGAATTAAAACTAAAAACAATTACTACATCTATATCAACATTGATGATGAACGATATCTTAGGAAATATGATTTCCTAATACTAACATAAGATAAAAGGCACAAAATTCAGAACACATTGAAATTCACAAACCATAAACTTTTAATGTAAACAAAAAAAAAATGAACTTTTTGATAAAAAACATAAATACTTAAAATTCGCACAAACAATAATTTAATGATCATCAAATTAAAAATTTATGATTAGTTTGAAATCATAAAAAATTACGTCAATCAAAATTCATGGCCATTAAAACCAATCACACTTACAAACAAATCCCAAAATATATAGACAAAATAGCAATATAGAAAGAATTCATCAATAAAAGATCCAGACCTCATGCTGGTACAAGAAGATAACATTCCCTAAAAATTGTCAATCAATATTTACACTAAACTCAAAAAAACATACATCCAATAAAAACATAAATTTGAGGAAAGAAAGATTGCATCAAAAAATCAACCATCTGAATGACTCTGTAAGCCCATACATATAACCATTCAATCTCCAAAAATCAGTAGTTAAAAAATGTAAAATCTCACAAAAGCTACAATTCTTGATCACATGACAATAGTTGTTAATATCAAATCCCATAAAGAGCCATAAATCCTACTTGCTACAACATAAGAAAAGATCAAATCCCAAAATAGTCCCTGACTATTTCTGTGTGGCTAATTTAGTTCCAAAATAATACATTTATTTAATTTAGTCCCTCGATATTATAAAATTGATCTAAAATTGTCACTCATGCAAAAATTATGATATAAAATTAATCCCATTTTAGTCCCTCCATTATACAAAATTAATCTCATTTAGTTTCAAAGAGACCATTTTTAATCAATTTTATATAATCGATGAATTGGATTGAAGAAAGATGATAATCTTGGACTAAATTGTCTACACACGAGTAGTCAAGGGCTTACCAGAAGACTTATATCAAGCTATGGAGCTACAATCTACAGTCTGGAACAGTACAAATCAGCATACTTGAAGCCAATCAAATCAACAGAGTTGTAAATTCGTGGCATAAAGAACAACATGGCCCAATTGGGCCCAAAACATCAATGTGTCAAACTCAAATTTCACAACCAACTGAAGAACCAAATATCAACGTGTGGGTGCCAACAGCCAGACAAAGTGTAAAACAAAATAAAGAACGAATAGCTGAACTGCACCAAATCAGCACAATAACCAAAAAAACTGCAAGTTTATTTATTGTTTGTGAGTGCCAATCAATTCAGTTGGTAAAGGGCTTGGAACCTATTGCCAAAAATCCCACCTACACCATAAATAAAGTTCCATCATATAGACTTGGGTTTCAAAAAACAAAATCAGAACAAGCTGCAGGGAGAAAGGTTAAAACATTAAAGCACATAAACCATTCACACAGATCACCATAGGCATGTTTAAACCCAAAAGTAAAACTAAAATTCAGAAAATCAAATGAACTACTAACGAAATATCAACTCAAGTTAAATCAAAACTATAAATATCAATTTACATCAACAGAAAAAAGATTAAACTTCAAACTATCTTTGGAATAACCATTATTCATGTACATGTTAGTGGGAGTTTGTTACTGCGTTTGGAACAAAGTCATGAAAAGTTGTATTCCAAAACATGTCAGACAAGACACAAGAAATATAGCTTTCGAAAGTTAGAACAATACAAATGTAATAAGCTCCCTCCAATGCAGGATTTGGGAGTTGACGCATGCTTGCCTTACCACACTATCATAAAAAAAATTGAGCACCATACAAAATATTTTAAAAATACCATCATGAATAAGTTGAGACAGTCTCTCATTTTATGTGGAATATGGTTATAGTTTGCACGCATCAAATGTCAACATAAGGCATGTACCTGTATATTCTCATCACAAAGCTACATGAAGCTACAATGCCTCGTAGTTGTCAGAATAAGTTGGACTGAAAAAATATTTAATTAAGATAAGTTTGTTTACTGCAGTCATGGATTTGTCACTATCAGATGTTTCAACTTCAACCAGTATTTAGAGAATGAAACTCAAGAACATGGCAAATATACTAAAACAACATTATTTGTAATAGAATAAAACTCCAAGTAATATCAACAGTAATCTCACATAAATACAGCAATTCATACAAAACGGACACTTACACTTAAAGCATATTTTAAATATAAACAGTAGTTATTACAGTATTTCAGAAATGCCAAAATATTTGTGCCGCTAATTAATACTCACACTTTGCAGATGCTCCCAACCAGGTTTCCGCTTAACAACTGCATCCCGAAGTTGATCATACCGCATAGATTCCTTAAGCAAACAACAAACCATAAGAAAAAAAAAACAAATCGAGAAGGAAACCACAAAAAAAATTCAATATGTAATTGGCATGTCATCCATGAAGTGGAAAAGGTGTTTTACATATACAAAATAAACCCAGTGCACGAAACAAATGAAAGCAATGCCAGAATGCAATCAATGACAGTGTGATGGATAATGCAACAACCTCTTAACAAATTTGAGGCACATACTGGTATTGTATGGACGCTCCAATAGAAAAAATTAGTCTGTGAAAGTCATTGCCCACTAAATTTGTTTTTTGAGTGGAACTTGAAAAATCTAATTCACGGTGACGGAACATTGACACAATTCAAATACCAATACAAGCCAGCTGAATTTGCGTTGATTATTTGAAAATTATAATAAATAGAACTTCATCATCTTTGTTATAAAATCATCTACACAAATGTCATTGATATATCTATTTACAAATAACAGGAATTATTGAATCCTTAAATGCGTTGCAGGAATCTGTGAATGATGCATGTATAGGCAGCACTGCGCATACATGAACTACAGAAGAGAAATTGTGCTAATGTGGGACACCTGATTGAAGTTGCACAACCAGAAAATGATACGAACATGGGAGTTCATCTTAAACAGAGAACAATGATCATGAATGTTGTAAATAAGCACCCAATTCTTAACAATATACCACAGATAAATAGATAATGTATAAATAAAAGCTAACCTTGTATGCCCACCAAATCTTTTGTTTGATTTCATCATCATAGTTGCACCCTCCAACAACTTGAGGCAAGGTAAACAACCAAAATGCAGCAATCTTTGGGTCCTTCATGCTATGAACAATATGCTGTGACAAGTAAAACGATCATTCTTACCAAGAAGCTTAAAAAAGTTAGTGTTTGCAGGTAATGCAGAAGTGTTGCAAAATGAAATTCAAATCACCACCAATATTTTTGAGTGATATAAAATTCTGCAATTTTAAGGAGCCGTGATAAAGGCAGTTTCTGAAGAAGTTATAATTTCTTCAAAGAAAAATGAGTGCCAAGTTTTGTTAAGATTTTGTCAAAATAGGCTCCATGATGTGAACTAAGTTGCGATGCAAAACAAGAGCTAGCATAAATCTGTATTGTTGAAGCATCATGTCACGCCAATGTTCCAAGAATGACATTTAAAAGGTAATACCATGTCACTGGTACATTAATGAAGCTACTACCAACCTAGCAACAATTTCTAATCACGGTATCTACAAACAAATCCTGCTGCAAGTAATATAATAAAGAAATATTTAGTGAAAAGTAGAACTTGCCTCATAAGGGTAATCCATCTTTCTCATGACATTATAAGCTTTCCATGGTGGTTCCATAATCTGAAAAGACAAATGAAAAATAACTTAACATTTGCATAAAAATTTAAAAAAATAAATAATTCTAAGGATAGAAAGATTTAATATATTATGATTACAGCAGTCAAGGGAAGTCATGCTAAGTCAATCTACATGCTGCCCCACCTTGGCGCTAGTTTTAAGAAAAACCACTAGTTATAGAAGCACCATCAAATCAGTCACTGACATTTTAATGTTTTCATTAAGTGTTAAATATTGTTACTTGCTAACATGTCATAGATTTAAGATAATCAATGTTGTATGGCAAGTAGCTGTAATTCAGTAACCCATTACCTATGTGCACATTTGTTAGTAATGTATAAGAATAATGAGTTATTATTATATCTGATACTTGATGATTAACAGTGCATTATAATAAGCTGTTGCCATATAAAATTTTATTATTCATTTTTTACCTGATTATTACATTATGTTAGAGTGATATTGTTGACTGAAACTTGGTAATGAGTATTGGACAACAGCTTGTAGTTGTACAACTACTGCAAAATAGGCAAGGTGATATTTGTTACTGACCTTCAAAAAAATAGTAAGGATTTCCAACCTCGTCAAAAATGTTCATGGTCCAGAAAATCAAATTATTGTCACACAAGAACATGTTATTTATAAATGTAATGTAGTTATTCTTCAAGTTATAGGAGAATAATAGACAAGAATATGGTGGGGTCCCTACAAAACATCACTACAGCAATGAGAACAGATATGGCATCAAAGGAAGAAAAGGCCATGGAAGGGTTTGCAACCATTAAGAATATGTTCTAGCGAGGTGTTACTACAGTGCTGAGAAGAGTAAACTGAAATGAAGGAAACATAAAGAAGCAAAAAAGGTTTTGACAGCCCCATGACATACAATATTCTAGGCATTACTATGGAAACGCTCTTGGTCTAGCAAGATATTTGCTACCGTTGTGGAGATTAAAGGCATCTAATGAAAGAGTGAGGTAGGATGGCTTAAGGTCTACATTTTCAAATACAACTAGAATGATGTAATCACCATAATATGCAAAAATATACTTTCTTTAGCTGAGAACAAAAAAAAATTAAGAGTTAGAATCTAAATGATAATGAAATGAACAACAAATCTTAAAACAATAACAAAAAATAATGATCACATAAAATCGACAAATAATTGGAATTTAATTGCCACAATTAGAATCCTAAATTATCAAATTGGAACAAAATCAGGAACTCTAACATCCCAATAATAAGATAAGTAGAAGAAATTAGGTCAAAGGCAAAATTCTCAATATAAAAAAAATTAGGCCCCACACTAGCACAAGAAGATGAATTTCCCCCAAAAATGGGTGGTCGCATTTATACAACACATGACAAAAATTACAATATAACTTACAAACACAATATTGAAATTAAAATAAGAAGTTTTATTGAATCAAGATATCAATTATGTAAATTAGACTAACAAGTTATAGACTTCTCATTTCTATGCTAAAAGTTGTCATTTTATAAATGGAACAAAGAAGAGAAAGGGGAGCGCAATTAGTGGAAGTGGGCTAGGGCTACATGTAGGAAGTGGTCAACCAGAGGTAGTGGTGGATAGGTGTGGGAGCGAGAAAGAAGTAAGCAAAGTTGTTCAAGAAGTTCGACGTCTACAAGAGGGCAAGGTCACGTGATTAGGCCAGTAGAAGCCGACAATGAGTTGTGTTTGAGACTTGGGAGTTGTGACTCAGTGTGGATAAGAAAATGAGAGAAAGAGTTTGAGAGAGAGAGAGAGATAAAGTCTCCGAACTAAGTCATTTGCATGAAAAGAAGCATCTAGGATCGTGAGAATGAATACAGGAGTGAGTTTTATGGGACTAAAGCATGTGGCATGGAAACAATTGGGTACAAGAGGCAGGGGAACTCACGTGCAAAGTTGAGAGATGTGGCCTGCTTTTTTTCTCCCCTTCTTTAAATAAAGGTCAACAAAATTATCATCATTATTTTATTAACCAAATACAATAGAGGCTATTTTAGATTTCTAAATAACTTTTCCAAGCTAATTACAATGTTTGCTTCATATATGTCAAATTCAACATCCCCTTATGGAGATTTATCTAATCATAAATTAAAAAAAGAAAATCCCCCCTTCTCCACTTTTATCCCACACACAAATTTTATAGTGTTTAACTATGTGACGAACTGAAAGATAACTTGACCAACAATAACTCGAGTACAACAATATATTTCATAATAATTGGTTAGGATCTATTGAAAAGCAAAGGTTCTTTCCAGATTGGATAATAAAAATTAGAATGTGAATTTATGATCCAAACCTTTCAAACAAAGTGCATAATACCCACTTCTCAGGAGAAAAATTGTTTACCAAAAAAATTGAAAGTAACATTTTAGTTTGAAGCTAGTGCCGTGTTGCAAAAAACACTATCAGCACTAGCTACTTCAGAATTAAATAAAAGGATAGATCTGTTAGTTTCACTTAGAAGATATAATATCTCATAAATTAAGCGAGTAGAACTCACATCATCTGCAGAAATCCTGAGTGGAAAATGATGCATGCAATCTGGACAACCCATCACCCCCTACAAATTGTAATAAAGTTCAAGGTCAATAACATTATGACGAACAAGAAAAGCATATAAAAAAATGAACTATCTTTGAATAAATAAGCACAAGTTAGTATGAATCGCTCTAGATATATATAATACAATAAATGAACTATATCTCTCTGTATTATAACCATGCTGTATCAACCTTCAAGATTACACCTGCGCATGCCAACACACGTACTTATTCACTGGCAATTTTGTTCACTAGAAAATTGTCCACTAATATTCCAAAATTCACATCTTGATTTTGATTTTGGATTACAACAAAATAGACAACAGCAGCATATTTTAAGAACACTACCGTCCCTAGTTCTTTTCCATTGCTGTTCAGCTTAATTAAACATATTTATCTAACAATATTATATAAGCATTTATAAGTTCCAAAATTAAACTGTCAGAGAAAAAAGCACGTGAATGCATATTTTTATGATGAATGTAAAAGTTTATCATCATTCAAACTTCAGTAAGCATATTTTTAACTTACCGTTCCAGAACAACTTGAACATTCTTTCGTGGGTAATGGTGCTGACAAATCAATAGAAGAAGGAAGATGCACCAGCTCAGCACGGTGCTCTGCAACAGCTTCAGCAATACATTCAGCAGTTGCCTTCTCACCACTATAACGTAATACATCAAAAAAGTTAGCCAACATTTTGATAGAATAAATTGCTTTAAGAGAGGAAGAATTTTGATCAAATAGAAAAGGCATGACAAGGCAGCCTGTCATCCAACTAGTTATATTGCTAAAGACAAGTGCAAATACGAGATAATATCTAAGAGAAAAAAAAAATTTTGTACAAATACATTCATCATTACTATCACTGAAACATATCAGTTTTGCAACTGCACAAAGGATGATTTATCTTCTACAGCACAAATACTCTACCGTAAAGAGACCAGGGTCCATTTCAATCACTTCTAAAGTCATATTGGTGAGAAAAAAAAATTGTGTAATCATGAAAATTTTGTTATCTGTTGACCTATGAAAAACTCAATCCATTCAAGAACTCAATGGAATAAACCATCCCTCTAACAGCTAACCTGTGCAAACAGCAATTACGTGAATCAATGGTTGAAATCTCTATCAACTAAGAACTTAAAACTTGTCACTCCACATTACAGAAAAAAAGGCCTTATCTTATTTGAGTAAAAGCACCAAAGCTCAGAATTTTACAGAATAGATTTCAAGTTAAAAGCATATGAGAACTAATTACTGACATTAGATGACTTGCTAGTTTTCCCCAAACTTCATATGTAGATTACAACAAGAACTACTTGTTTTGTTGTTAAATATCCGATATTCTATAGAAAAATAATTTATTTTGTTGTTATTTCAGTCATTTTGAAATATAAGGATGGGAAAAACAAGAGATTTGTTAAAGATGAACCATACACAAAATACAAAATGGGTAGAAATTACCTAGCCAGTTTGACCTTGACATGCATATCAGAGATGGTTTTATTTTGTACACTAAATAATACTAGATTAAAATAATTGATACTTCAAATTCAAGCCTTTTATATCACTTTTACAATAGTATTTCTACATAGACATATTAACTCAAACATTAAAAAGTGACACACAAGGGAGTAATATTGAAACATTGCACATTTTTGACAAAAAAAAATCATATAACAGCAGAAAATATACTTTTTAATCATCAATGAAATGCTCAAAATTCAACAGTAAATAATATTTTATTCCAGAGAAAGAAGAAAACCTTGGTTACCTCTTTAACCGGTAATTCCTCACTTGATAGTGTACTTTTCCGGTACCCTTGCACATTGTACACCGTAAGGCTTGCCAACCATTGCAGGTGCGACAATTCCTATTAGAAATAAGAAAATATGAAAGCCGTGAAACTATTGTAGAATTTCATTATTGGACACTCAAAATTGTAAAGAAGGCACGTGTTTCATTTCATCACAAGCTAAATTGTCATGCAATGAAGCAAGAAGTTTCAACGGCTGATAAGGCATCAGAGCTCCTTGAATGAAATGGCATAATCAAAAAGGCATAAATCATTTCAATTATTTTGAAGAGCAAGCAAAAATCTCATAAAACTACATTCAATGAAGCAAGAAGTTTCAACGGATAGTGTCAAGACACAAAAGAGTACTTGATTTAGTCCCGCAATGGTGGGTGAAAAATGCGTCCCTCTTTCAGGTGTTTAAACATTTAAGTTAAAAAATAAATTTTGATCATTACTATATCAGGTCCAATTTTAGCCAACTTGGTCCCCCACACCCTAACATGTAACAAACTAAGTGTCCAACTTAAAAATAAACTTCTCTCAGCAAAAATAAAGTATCGACCTTCCTTCTATTAAAGGTGTGTCATTCACTCTGGCATTGGGTTGATATCACACATAACCATAGAATGGTTCACAAAATTTGACCATATAAATAGCATGCATCGCGAGCTTAGCAATTGCCACGGAACAGGTGATTACAATGAAACATTCCAGGACAGTGTGATTTAGCTTAGTCAAACTACTGCGTGAAAACAGCAAACAATGTAGAAGAGGGGAGAAGTTATGGAGACCAATTCAGCTGAAAATTACAATTGAATGATAAAACTAGCTCTAATGAGACAGAATATGGAAGTATGGAAGGCAATAATCAACCTCTGGCATAGCACTTTCTTCCCCAACTCCAACGCAATGTCATAAGTACCAAGCGTTGCAACCGCCTACAAACAATTCAAGAAACAAAAATTTACAATCCAAAAGAACCATAAGACTACAAACAATGGCATCGAAACCTCAGGATTTTGGGCGGAAAGGAGCACTGAAGGAAAAATGAGAAGACTTACGAAGATGGCAGTGAATGATAGGTTGGATGCGAGCTCGGGGATACCGAAACCTCGGGGAGCGGAACCAGCAATGTCGAATGCGAGAGTGAAGGGAGAAAACACAACTTTGATAGGGAGCTCAAGGAGGTCTATCACCTGCTGCCCATAGCGAGCAACAAAGATCTTTGAGTAGATATCCAACTTTTGCTGGACCGCCTTCAAGAGACGATCCGTAGAGCGCGACATTAGGAACCCTGGCGTAGACGAAAATCGCCGGGAAGTTACTCCAGCCTCGCTGCCCTTGTAGGGGTGGGTGAACGCAACTTATTCCATTAGCGGCCGGAATGGGGGAGGGGATAAGACGGGAAGGAGATAGAGACGCAATTGAGTCGTGCGGATGCCGACTCTTGAGCAGAACAGTCGAGGGGCTCGACTGTTCGGCTCGACTTAAACCACAACTAATAAATTAATAAATAACTCTAAAAAAATATTATTATATAATATATTAATGTTGCTTGCTAGAAAACCAATTTTGATAGAATAAAAGTTTACGTCTTAGTCTTATTATGAAATTCAAATATATATATATTATTTGATAGCATACATTTTGAATGCAAATAGACATAAACGCTAATATTTGCCGTTTGGTCAAAAAAGTAAAAAAATTTCGATTTCAAATACATCGAAAGGTTATTTGATTTGAATGCCAGAGGTGAATTCCAAATACATGCGCCAATAAAGTGATGCGGGCGGGCTGGTACCGCCGCTGGCGGGCGCCGCCATGCCACCTACCGCCACCGCTTCGCCGCCGCCACCACGCCAGCCGTCCGCCGCCGTTTGTCGGCCGTCGGCTGCCATGCCGCCCGGCCGCCGTAGACTGCACCCAGCCGACGCCCAAACCTTTAATTTATTTACATTACAATAAAACAAAATGCAAAATCATGAATTTGTAAAGTTTCACCAAACAACTATAAAATAATCTTTTACATCGATTCCTTTCGATTCTTACATCAGATTTCAAATGCAGAGAACCAAAAAACTTTAAGAGTAACAAGAAAACCTGAATTTTACGTGGAAAAATCTCGAAAAGAGGAAAATCACGCGGCTAGAAGAATCTTCCACTATGTATTTATTTGAGTACAAAACTTCCGATAACGGATTACAAATCAGAGGAGAAGAGTATCGAGAATCCCAAAATCGATAACAACATCATATAGTCACGCTCGTTCAGGTAAATTGGTGCAGATGATGATGAACAATGATGGATGAACGATGTCATCAATGAGATCGACGACTGAGATCACGGCGGACAACTGCGAAAGCAAGACGACAGGCTGGAGGATTTTCAAGCTTTAGAGCTCTCTCCTCTCTCTTGCTTGAGCATCTCCTTATATGAGGAATAAGGGGTTATTTATATAGTGCCTCTATAAATACAAAATCGAACCACTCTACATATGGCTCGAATGATTCATTTGATCATTTGATATATTTTAAGTATTTGAATACTCAAACGAAGTCGGAATTATGAGATCTTGGACTTGTTAGATTCGGCTCGTCAAGACGCTCGATTTGACTATAAACACTCCATATTTAAGAGCTATTTAGGGATTTAATTGATATCTCAAAGTTTTCAATGATATTTTAAGTGATTGATCTCGACCAGTTTCAACTTAGGATCAACTTGCTTTTGACATTAAGATTCATACTTCGACTAGTGGTATTTTAAATGTCATATTAGTTGCCCCCCTATTTTTGAATGATATTATCTCAATCATCCAAAAATATATATATGTCGAATACTTGAAAATAACATATTCTTCAATAAAATTTGTGGGTCCATTAATCATACATTTTGAGAGAACATATCTTCATGGGAGCACAAGATTATGATCACGATGCAGGCCGCCAGATGTGACGTATGCGAGCGCAAGGTTTCGGGGTTATGGACTCATCCGAACATTTACGAGGGCCAGCGCCGTATGGCCTCGACGTCGCAGCGGGCCAGGTCGCAGGCCGCCGGGCCGGTGCACACGGTGGTCGCTGGCATGCGACGCAGCGGCACGGCGAAACGCCGCTTTTGATTCGATGATTTTAGCAATTTTGATTTTTCGCTGATTTTTTATATTTTGCCCCTATAGGGTCTATAAAACCCAAGGGAGAAGGCACACTTCTCATGTGCTCTAGTGCTTCTCTTCTTCTTGAGTGAAGGTCGTTCGGAGACGATCAAGACCCGTAGTTCATACTGACAAGGCTCCAATTTTTCCTCGAAAGAGGTGTCAATTGACCTTGTCGACCGACGTTCGGAGCATCAAGACCAGATTCCGACAAGACCCCGCCCTCGAAGAGGTGTCAACCGACCGCCTGACCAATCGATTCGAGGCCATCAAGACCGGTTCATACAGAGCCAGCTTTTCCCTCGAAAGAGGTGTCAACCGACCCGACGACCGGAGGCGATCAAGGCCCGTAAATATACGATGAGGCCGACAACCGGCAACCGGTATGATGACCGACGACACGTTTTAATGACAACGATGGTGGCGACGGTGGCGATTGGTGGCAACGAAGGTGGTCGGCAGAACCGGCGACCAGAATGACGGCGACGCATCAGAATGCGATGACCAAATGGCGATGGTGACCGCGAGACAGCGGCGTGATAATCAGCACGGTGGTCATGAGGCGACCGGGCGACCAGAATAATGGGGCGACCGTTCAGACGGCAACCTGCGATGGTAGCGACCGACCGGTGGCAAACCGACGGCGGTATCGACCGACCTGACTACAGAGTAATCAGCGAATGCGACGGTAATGATGCTGTGATCGCAGATGATTGGCCATGATGGCTAACCACGAGATCGATGATGGTCGGCTACGTGACCGCAGCAGCGGCAGACGGGGTGGAGCGGAACCGCGAGCAATGACGGTGGTGACTAGCGTCAGTAGTCGGCGATGACTACGATGGTGGTGACCAAGATCCTACGATGGTGGTGCGGTTGGCCGACGGGGTGGTCAATGAATCGGGCGCAATCGCAGAATGACAGCGACCGACGCGAATACGGATGGATGGTGCGGTGAGATGGATTGCCATGGTCGATCGGCGGTCGGTGGCGGGGCCACGGTGACCGGCAATGGTGGTTGGCACGGGGTGGTGCCGGTAACACGGCGGCGATGGTGACGAGATCTTTGACCTATCCGAGGTTGTCGAGTGCGACTGAGACGTTAACGTATGGAAGAGGTCGAATTGAATCCGAGGTTTTTGACCTATCCGAGGTTGTTTGTCGAGTGTGACTCGACATTAACCTGCATGGAAGATTAATCAATCCGCTGAGTATTTTGACCTATCCGGTTGTGTTGTCAAAGTGTGACTCGATGATGTTAACCTGTATGGAAGAGGTCGAATTGAATCCGTTGAGAATTTTTGACCTATCCGAGGTTATTTGTTAAAATGTGACTCGATGACGTTAACCTGTATGGAGGAGGTCGAATTGAATCTGTTGAGAATTTTTGATCTATCCGAGATTGTTTGTCGAGTGACTTACCGCTAACTGTTAAGATGTCGAATTGAAACCGCTAAAGATTTTGACCTATCCGAGGTTGTTTGTCGAGTGATGACGCTAACGTGTGGAGTAGGTTTTGACCAATATGAGGTTGTTTGTTAGAGTCTTCCTCGATGACATTAACCTGTGTGGAATGGGTCAAATCAAAATATTTGTTTGAGCTTGTAGCCAAAGTTGCTTCTTGACATTTATCTTTCTCATTGGTATTACTGCTTTGCTTCTCGAACTGATAATCAAGATCTAGAATATCGATTTGGATAATCTTTTGATATTAAGAGTTGCCCCCCAGTTTCCAATAAAATCTGAATGAATGGAGTTTGATGAATCTTCATTCTTCGCTTGCGCTCCTTAAAAGCTTGAAATACTCCACCTGGATGGTGGTTTTGATCTTGTTGGAAAACTTGGTCACCATACAAGATGAAATAATGAGAATTAGTTTCCACGATGGCTAAACTATTGCTGAAAACCGGTAGAGTGAAAGTTTACTTTAGCCTTGTTGTGAAATCCAGACACAAGTATTTAAAGAGTGAACAAAAAAACTCTAAAATTTTTACGTGGAAAACCTCGAAAACCATGTATTAGCAAGAATCTTTCACTGTGTATTTATTTCAGAGTACAAAACTTTCCGATAACGGGATTACAAAATTGTATATGAGAAGAGCTGACAATGAGAATCCCAAAATCAGATAACAACTATATAATGCTCGTAGTAAAGGTTGGTAGAGATGATGATGAACACGGGGATCGGATCGACGATGAAGGTCTTCATGATGGTGACCGACGGAGATTGAAGACGACAAGGATCAGCGGCGACGGCTGACAACGGCAGTGATTAACAACCGTCGAGTGGTGGCACGATTGTGCTTGGAGGATTTTCAAGCTTTAGAGCTCTCTCCTCTCTCTTGCTTGGGTCTCTCCTCATATGAGGAATGAGGAGCTATTTATAAATTAGAGGAGTGTCGTCTCTATAAATACATGCAAAATCCGAACCACTCCCCTACATCGGACGGCTCAGAATGATTTCTTTGATCATTTGATGTATTTTAAGTATTTGAATGCTCAAACGAAGTCGAAATTATGAAATCTTGGTTTGTTAGATTTGGCTCGTCAAGACGCTCGATTTGACTATAAACACTCCATGTTTAAGAGCTATTTAGGGATTTAATTGATATTTCAAAGTTTCCAATGATATTTTAAGTGCTTGATCTCGACCAGTTTCAACTTAGGATCAACTTGCTTTTGACATCAAGATTCGTATTTCGGTTAGTGGTATTTTAAATGTCATATCAATTAACATTCAAAAATTCCAACACAAAATTAATAAAAAAATATTTGATTCTTTATATAAATGATTTATTATTATTTTTCCTTAAAATTTTAATTCTTTATGTTATTTTATCACACTAATTATTTGTATCGATTATTTCATTTATTTCATAATAAATGAACATGCTCACTGAAACTCAAAAAATTAAACTTAAGTTTGAGTTGCAACTCGATTAATCAATCAAGCTCAAGCTCGAATTAAGTATAATTTAAACCCAACTTGACTTATTTACTCCCCTAAAAATAAGATATTATTAAGGAGCTTTTTGGTTGCCTAAATAAGGAATGCAATATAAAAAGAATAGTTATTTAGTTGGAATACAAAGTAAAGTAAAGTAAAGTAAATGCAGGGTTTTGAAATTTTTGATATTTGGTTAGAATACAAAGTAAAGTAAAAGTAAAGTAAATGTATTTATAATTCACTCCTTAGTTATATTTTTGTGTATTTGGAATTTGCCCAAATTTGAGCGAATTCCAAATACACCGCCAATGTTTGCCTTCGCCGCCGTCTCGCCATCCGCTCATCGCATTGCCACCGCTGCCACCTGACACCACCTCCACTACTATCCGCCATACTGGCCGTAGCGTCAAACCTTCAAAATATTTACATTATATTTTTTAATCAAACAAAAAAAATAAACTCATGAATTTGTGAAACTCAACCAAACAATCAGAAAAGTAATCAGAACCGCATTCTCTAATTACAGATTCTTTTATCTTGTTCTTTCAAACCAACCAAATGTAAAAGGAATGCAATGTTTTTAGATTACTTTAGGTTCCTTGGTTGAAAATTCTATAAGGGATTGTTTGGTTTGGCTGAAAAAGGAATGCAGTGTAAAAGAAATACGGTGTAAAAGAATTGCTTTACAATTGTTTTATTGAGAGTTTTACGAATTCATGATTTTGCTTTTTTCTGTTTGGTTAAAAAAATGTAATATAAAGTATTTTGAAAGTTTTGACGTCCATAAGATCAGACGGACCGCAGCGCCGTGCGAGGGCGGCGGTCAAGGGTCGTACGGCGCGATGGGCGGCGGGCAAGCGGTATGGCAACGATACATCACTTTACATTATCGATGTATTGAACTTTGGCAAATTCCAAATACACCAAAAATGATCTATGCAATGTATTTATGATACATTATATTGCCTTGAAAATTTACTTTACTTCAAGCCAAACACCAAAAAAGTTAAAATCCCTGCATTTACTTTACTTTGCACTCCAAATTCTTCCAACCAAACAGCCCCTAAATATATGTATTTGTTTTTTTCTGTTTAGTAAAATAAATATATTGCAAAGTATTTTGTTTGGGTGTACGGCGAGGAGAAATGATAACCAATGACGACCATAAGAATGATAGGTGGCTAAGAAAGCGTAGAACGGAGGTGTAGAGGCATCGAGGCCGATTGATCGAAGATCTTTACATTACCACGACTACAATTTAACCTTGAATTTCAACATCAATTTATTCGAACACAAAAAAAGTTGAAAGTCCTACATTTATTTTACTTTACTTTACTTTCCATTTCAACCAAATTGCCCCTAAGTGACCCTCATTTCTCTCTAGAGAGATGGGAGATAAAAGCCTAATATGTGTGTGTGTATATATATATATATATATATAATTAATATGTTAAATAAACATGCTATATTTAACAAAATTTTAATTAAATAATACACAAGCTATTATTGAGTTTAAAATCAAGTCTTTAATAGGCTAGGTGTTAAACAATAACACATAAACAAGTTAGGTAGTATTCAAGTTTGGCTCATTTACCTTTTAAGTTTAAAAAAAAGTGTTCAAATTTGTTCATTTATTAACTTGAAGAAGCAGTTACCAAGTCAAATTTGCATTATTCATTGAAAGCATTAGTTCACTTGTAACCATATTAAGGACCCAATTTGTGAGCCTTAATAAAAAATCCAATCTTGAATCAAACTAGATTAAAATGTGTTTTATGGTTTATATGACCTTTTTTATAGTTATTGCTTTTCAGAATTTTATTAGTTGGAATAAGAAGATCAAATAATTATAAATTACAATAAGGGATTAAGAGATTAGATTGGCCATTAAATATTTTAAAGTCACTAAACTAGTGATTTCAATAATTATTATAGTTTTATAGCTCTTTTAACTCTATTATAAAATATTATTAAAAGGTTAAAATTAACTTAGGTAGGTTGAACACCTAATAAATAAGTTTATTTATTTCTAAATGTCTTAGCACTTTTTAAAACTCAAAAACATATGTTAAAACTAATTAAAAATTTTATTGATATATAAATATGAATTAAATGAAATTAGAGTTTAAATTAAATGTTAAAAATTCATTGATCATCTTAAACATTTTCACACTTATATTGAAATATCATGACTCATGAGGTCCTATTACATTTTCACACTCTATTTTCTTTAAAATCTCTCCAACTTTAAATTTACTAATATGACGATAAAAAATAAAAATCTCTATTTTCATTTAATGTTCTAAAATCGCTAAAATCAATTGTATTTTTGCAACCTTCATTAGAAAATTTATCAACATATCTCATCCACTTATATTGAATATCTTTTAGAAAAAAAACTTTTTGATATACAGCTTTAATGCGCCTCACTTAAACTAAATCTTTATCTATTCTATCTCTTTTTCTCATTTAAGAATGCATGTGATAATGGATTAACAAATAAGAAGTTATGATTGGTTATAAAATAACCTAATTACTTAATTAATTAATAAATAATAGCATATCAAAGACTTGAATAAGAAAGAATTCTTTTGAGGTTATTTATAAAAGAACAAAATATCAAAGTAAAAAATAAAAAAGTTTACTTCGAGAAAAAATCTATAATTGATATGATAAAATTTCTTCAATCTCTAATCTTGAAAAGAAATTTTAATCGAAATTAAATCAGATCAAACACTTAAAATATCATTGAAAACTTTGAGACATAAATTCTAAAACTCTCAAATATGATGTTAAATGAAAGTCTAAAGTCAAGCCAAAGATCTTAATTGACTTATTTGAGCATTCAAATACACAAAATACTTCTATATGATCAAGGGAATCATCATGAGTCATAGATGAGTGGTGGATTTAATATTTTGTATATAATATAATAGCCTCATTTCTCATTGAGGGAGGCAAATCAAGAGAGAGAAATTTTAAAGATCCTCCAAACAATCACGCATTCGATTAAACCATCAAGAGCCGTCATACCGTCACCGGCTGATCCTTGTCGCCGTCAATCTCTGCCCCCATCATGATGACTTCAAGATTTTAGATTCAGTTCTGATTTAAGCATCTTGATTTAATCGTTTCATACCACCATCATTTGCTACTAAGAATCAACTGATAATCACATAGCTTATTTCTTTTCTCATTAATTAATGAGAGAAGATCTAGATTCAAATAAAATGGAAGCTTTCACAGCTAGTTTTTCCTCTTTTGAGATTTTTCACAAAAAAATTCTTGATTCACTCTTTAAATACATGTGTGTTGGATAAGAAAATCATTTTCTACACAACTAGCTAGCATGAATAATCAAGATAAGATGTTCAATCTCTAAATCCTAAATCGAGTAATTTTAAAGAGAAATTAAAGGCTTGCAAAGGATTTATATTTATTTTTGCATATATTTCATTCACCCAAATGACAAAGTTAAGCCTCATAAGCTTAAGTTGAGTTTATCGTAGAAGGTTGAATCGAACAATCAAGACTCTATTAGTGAAAGGTTGAATCAAATAATTATGACTCTATTTAGGATCCAAAATGAGTTTAATATACATTTTGTTGACACAAGCCATGCTTGATTGATTGGGAGCTAAAATGAGTTAAGCGCCACTAGAGAAATTGAAAACAACATAAATTTTGATAAATCAAATTGCACTACATCAATAGAGAGCTAAATCCATATAAGAAGCTAACTAAGCTTGGTATCACCCATTAATTCGGGGCATTAAGTCTGCACTATCACAATCAAAGAGGATATATGATTTATCTTCATATATGTGGCCGATAGTAAATGGGCATTTCCGAGTAAGCTCAATATTTTTCACACAATGATGGTCGACAATAATGAATCAACAAAGAATATCAACTAATTCTCCTACTCTAGAGATCGTAATCGTGGACTTGGGTCATTTGAACCTACCAAAGCTCCACATTCTAATGTGTTTAGAGATGTCACTCAACCAAGTCGTAACGCTCTTCCAACCAAAGACAGACACTCTTTTCATCGATGAGTTGATAGTTAAGACAAAAATAGTCAAACCTAAAGGCAATCACATACTAATATGATTGATTTAGGCATGTGATAAGTGGTTTTATAGACCCAAAATGGCTCAATCAACTTGTCACTCCATTCACACTTGCTTGTAGTGAAGAACTTCTTGATAAGCTGCATTGGGATCTTATTAAAAACCATTGTCAAGCGATTCTAATAAATGAAATAACGTCTTGGTGATAAATAAATCTATCTTTGTACTCTGAATGAGCAAATATAATAACCGTTGATATTACAAATATATATCCGTTGACATCGACACAAATATAATAACCATAGGCTCACATTGAAAAGAATTAAATGCAATAGGATTCTGCATTCAAATTCAAATCAAAGAATTATATATCAAATTAAAGCCTAATATGTTAAAAACTAAACAGATACACTGCCCATATATATATATATATATATATATATGAAACAGGATGGGAAATCCTGTGAAGTATTCCTTATGGAACTCTTATGACAAATATTTCATCGTCATTCATTTTATTTTAATAGAGATTTATAAATAAAAAATCTCGATATAAAAATGAATGATGATGAGATACTGGTCACGTGGATTTCTACAAGGAAATGCCTTTTATTTCTGTTCTGGGAAACTTCAGAGCTTGCCCATGGCTGCATCAACGATCCTTTGAAATGATATTTTCATGGAAGAAACAAGAAGATTCGAGTCTATGAAGCCCCTCTCTGTTCCCATGGCCAATGTTAGCTTTCCCATGTAGCTCACAACCGATATTGTAAGGTTCTGCATGCAATGAATTTCAGTACTATAAGCTAAACATTTTGACATATCCATATGATTTTATTATTTTTGAGAAATATTACATTTTTAAGATAAGTGTAATAAAAAAACATTTTCCCCTAAATTTAAGTTCAAATTCGGTGAAACATGTTCTTTGTTAATGTGGAGAAGATGAGAATTCTGAAATATTTGATATGAATCTATTTAAGCATAAGCTTATTTGATAAATAAAGCATTGTTGATTATTAATCTTCTTCTTCTTCTTCTTCTTATTATAAAAAATTACCTGAGGGACGCCAACCACCATGAAATAGAAGTTGCTGATGGGATTGTTCCCCATCACCATTTGCTCCATGGGACCTGTCAAGTTGGAAATTGTAGCACTAGTGTTCATCAATGTTCGATGCATGAATTCAGCTGTCACCTGCTTGCAACGGCACAATTAAAAATATAAAAAAAACAATCAAAAGATATTAATAAGGGATAATATATTTAGATATATGATCAATAATTGACCAATTTTCTCTTCACCAGCCCAACTATTTAACTAATCCAAGTAGTTATTAAATAAATCCAGCAACTAATTAATTACCTCTGAGCCTCTATGTTTCCTCATTAACTCCAGCATCCTCCCAGTTAAATAAACTCCAAGTGACTTCTTCTTTGCCCGAAGGATCTGTCTCCCTTTGAGAACAAATGTTAAAGGATCAACATTTTCAGCATCCTTGCAGCTGGGAACTGAAACATGAATAAACCCAAAATTATTGCCCCATGGGCTCTTTGCTCCTGGTTTCTTCATTTCATGCAAGCTCTGGTAGCCATTAACGTTCCTGGTGTTGAGCAACAATAAAGCAGTCACCTTTCCCAGACCAACTCTAGTACTACAGGCACCATCACCATTTACTGCTTTCATGTAAAGTTGAATCCCATAAAAAATTACTCCACTTATAACATCATTTATTGTCTGCATGATATACAGTAAATATGTTCAATTCTAATGAGAGGCACACATCATCAATGATATAAAGTAATTTACCAGAGGTGCAGTGAGTAATTTATGTCTGAAATAAATTTCTGACAGAAGTAATAAAACATAATTTACTTTACTATCCATCGTGTACGGTAGGTTGTTTACACATCACTGTAAATCAATTGCTGAGAGATTAAATAACTATGACATGATGAAGATAGTAAAACTATAATATAAGATGTTTTATTATATATTTGTAATAAATTACATTTATAACATGTTGAACTTAGAACATGAACTGTAAAGAATGATCTTTAGTAGGTGTCGGTAAAGTATGAATGGTACAAGGATATATATTTTCCCTAACAAAACATTTCTCCAACAATCCATAGACTTGCCTTTTAAGCATTCATGTTATAATGTGACAAGTGAGCTAAGGATGATCTAGGAATTACATCAATGGAATGTTGTAGGATCCTAAGGTATGGGATTCAGTTGAAAATTAGTCATAACATTTTTTTTTTTTTTTTTTTTTTTTGGCAATGGGTATCCACCCAACACCCCACCCATCTTGTGGGTAGAGATGTCGTTGTGACTAATCCCACGGGGGCCTAGCGCCACATTCATCACTCACACGTGTCGGGTCCCCACTTACTTTTCCCACCTTAATCATAACATATCTTTAAAAACAAACAAAATTTGACTGACGTTCTAGAATATACTCATTTTTAGGCACTTCTTTGAATTCAACAACCATTAAAGCATAAAATAAACCTTCCTTTACAATGTTGATTCAAAATATGCAGACTTTTACAGGTCATTAGGGAGCTAGATTATTTTGAAGCCGGCATAGAATTATTTTTTTAAGGTTTAAAGTTTGAAAACTATCCTTTTCACATTATCATCGAACACTATCTACACTATTTTATTTGGATGTGGGTGTGTCAAGTTTCAAATCAATGCAATCAATATTATTAGATTTAGACACAATATTCATATAACTCCTATATCTGATGAGTATGCAAAGATTGCCATCACTCTTGAAATAGCTTTGAAAAATAAGTATTCTTTTCCAATCAGATTCAACCATAGATTTCACAATACAATGATGATAATATTCAAGGAATTCACGATCAAAACATCTTTAGAATAACTAAACGCTCCATTAAATTCATGCACATCAACATCGTCACCATTGCTAATTTCATATCATCCTGCATTACCATACAAATTCCTATTAAAGCATTCTTCATCATAATGATCAGTCTGATGACATTAAAGCATGAATATGTAGAAATTTTAAACCCAGATGCAGTAGTAGTAGCAAACTTTGTTTCTACACTATCAATCAACTATAATTTATAAATTATAGTTATAAATTATAATCTATAAAAAAATGAAAAGGTGGATGTTCCTTGAACCTAGCTTCTTTTACATAATCTATAAAAACCTACAAACTAAATCAACAGTTACTTTATATTAACCTTAAATCAAATACAAGATATACCATAGTTTTGAATCAAAATGAATCAAATCTCCAATGAACCATTTTGGACACCAAATAGATTTTGAACCCAGCACCCTGGCTAGAAACCATAATTAAACTAACTACGGTCAAGCAATCATTGATTTAGAGAAAGCTTTTGATAAAGTCTCAAGAGATGTTCTTTGGAGAGTTCTAGAACAGAAAGGAGTTAATATTGGTTATATTCAAGTCATTAAGGATATGTATACTAGAGCTGTTACTTGTGTCCAAACACAAGGAGGATTGACAAAATATTTTCCTATTTCAGTTGGATTACATCAAGGATCAACATTAAGCCCTTATCTTTTACTTTAGTTATGGATGTTCGAGGCATTTACAAGAAGATGTACCTTGGTGTATGCTTTTTGATGACATTCTTCTTGTTGATAAGACTAGAGAGGAGTCCAAGAAACTTGAATTATGGAGGCCAACTTTAGAGTCTAAAGGTTTTCATTTAAGTAGATCTAAAACTGAATATATGGAGTGTAATTTTAGTTGTAGAAATTTTAGTGATAATGAATTTTAGGTGATCAAGTCATTAATAAGAGTGAGATTGAGATATTTAAGCTCTATTGTTCAAAATGATGGTGAAATAGATGGAGATGCCATTAGTTAGATGGTTGAAGTGGAGGAATGCGCCATTATGTGATAAAAGTTCCACTTAAACTTAAAAAAATTTTATAAGATGATAAGACCAATGACTTATGGTGAATGTCCAATAAAAGAGAAGCATAAGACTAAGTTAAGTGTTATAGATGAGGGATGCTGGATGAGTGGCTTTACTCTTAGAGATAGAATGCAAAATGAGTATGTTCGGGAAAAAATTGGAGTTCAGGTGGTAGATAAGATGGGAGAGTCGCTTAGATGGTTGGCCATATAAAGCGTAGTCCAATGACCAAATTAGAGAGTAGATGCATTGATCTTTATGTTAAGAAAGGTGATAGACCTAAAAGATTTGGTTAAGATGTATAAAAATGATCTAAGATACTTTGAATTAAACGAATAATAATACACATGACATGGTGACGGATTATGTAATGACCCCACCAGTGGGATTAAGGCTTGTTGTTGTTGTTGTTGTTGTTGTATTTTATTATAATTGTTCAAAGTAATCTATTGTTGTAATCAATTCACAAAGAAAAAAAAAACTATGATGTCCAACTTGTTTTCTCACCTAATAATTCCACATCAATGTGTTAATTTTTTATTTTATTTTTGGTTTTTTACATGACATACCTATTTTATTTTTACAATAAAACTTTATTATTACCGTATATCATGTAAACAAGGCCATAACTCATTTTTTCATTCCGTAGTAGATGTTTTTGCCTATTCGGGTAATAATAATAATTTTATTTAAATGAATAAAATATAGTTGTCAGCAGATATGAAAACCCTTTTATTTTTATTTATTTCAACCGGGTACCAAGTCACATCAGCAAATTAAGAGTTGTTGGACGGGAAAGAAATGAATTTGAAAACAAGCATGCTACCCACCATCTCTTAGCTCGGTTGGTGGCTACGAGAACCCCCAACCCGTTCCTCTCCAAGGCGCGATGGAAAGTAAGTGAGGACCGCTGGATGATGAATGCGACGCCAGCCGCGATTAATACGATATCCCTACCCACAAGATGAGTGAGGGTGTTGGGTGGATACCCATTGAAAAAAAAAGAAGCATGCTATTCTTCCTCAAAGTTATGGAAGAATGAGTGATCGACAAAGAAAAAAAAATACAATAAAATTGTTCTCACATTTTCACAAATAAAATAACTATGTGGGTATATTTATTATTTCAGCACTGCCACATTATTCAAAAATATTTTATTAAAAAAAGGACCACACAGATTTACTTCAAGATAGTTGTTAAACAAGTACTTTATAAAACCTTAAAGATGAATTGTCGATCGTGACTATCCAGAATTATATATGATCTCATATCAAATTTCTAAACTACTTTAAACCAAATTTGCATTGATAAATTAAATTCAAAAAAGTTATTATCACTTACCCCTCCGAGCTTGTCCTTCACCTTCCTCGCATCCTCAAGTGAAAACACCACTTTCGAGATAATCAAAGGCCGGAACTCCGCACCTGCTACACCGGACCTCACCGGAGTCCGATCATCCTCCAACAGAGTGCTCTTCATCATGCCCCAAGCGAAATCGGTCACAGTATTAAGTCCGATTTCGACGGCACGCATCGCCGAGCGGCAACATTGCATTATGGTTCCGATCTTCGCCGGCGTCGGATTCTGCCGTCGGACGGGGAATGTGAGAGGAAGCGACGGATCGTCGGCCCGTTTCAAGCAAGAGAAGAGGGCTCCCATGAGTGAAAATCCATCGCCGAGGGCGTGGTGAAGCTTGAATACGGCGGCGGCGGCGGTGGAGCGGGTGGGGTATTTGAGGAGGTGAAGCTCCCATAATGGTCGGGATGTTGGAAGACGCTCTATGGCGAGCTTAGTGAGGTAATCTTCGATAAATTTGTCGTAGTAGTCGATCCCCGGAGGAAAGATTGGACTTTTAACGTGGTCTTCTAGGTTCACCTTTACCCGCTTCCAGTGTTGGATTCCCTCCTCATCCTGCACCTGTTTATTTTATTATTATTATTGTCATAAATATAAAAAATGCTCTTTTGCATTTAAAAATAATAAAAAATAGTTTTGATTATCACTATTATATACAAACATAAAATTATATCAATTTAAAAGAAATATTACTCTTCTATATATATATATATATATATATATATAACATTTCAATTTTTAATATCATATTAAAAAAATTAAATAAAATATATTTTAATACATAAAAATATTATTTATATAATTTTTTATATAAAAATATAAATTAATAGGAATTGTGTGATATGTATGTAAATTTTTATATAAATATAATGAGTTTTCAAACAGGCTAAATTTATTTTAAATATTTATAAATTATAAAAAAATTTAAAATATTAAGCTTTTTTTTTTTTCTTTAAGCAATGCTATAACCCAAAATATTTTCTAAATATAGGATATTTTTGTGTTATGGACCACTTGATTAACATTTATTAGTTTGAAACTATAATGATAGATCATTAAAATAAGTCCAATTAATGTCATCTTATCCTTTTAGTGGTTGGTATAAATCATTATTAATTGATCCCTTCATCAAATTTGCTTCAATTAGAACTCATAATGATCATTGAATGAAGCAAGGACTTCTAATTTTATGGTTGTGGACTTTAATTATATTTATTTTACAATTTTTTTTAACTATATATATATATATGGACAACCTAATTTACTATTGGATGATGAATGTTCCGTACAACTACATCATTTATTACAAAATTGCAAAAAATAATAACTATCATTATTTCTTTAAAGTAAAATAAAGATTATATTTTAAAGTTAAGAATATTTATGAAATTTTAAATAAATATTGTCATTTAACTATATCCAATCTAAGAAATTTCATCATTTTTTGAAATAAGATTTATATTTTCAAGCAAGTATGATTTTGTCTTTTGAGATGAAATATTTCTCAAGAATTTAAAAAAAAAAGAAATAAAATAAGAGGGATTTACATACATACCACACAATTCTTATGCATTTATATATTTCATACCCAAACTTTAATTTTTACTTAAATATCACCTAAATCTTTATTATTATATCAAAAATACCACCCTTCTTACTTTTTCCAAGTGAAATGCATATTTTTTTCATAGAAAAAGTGTTAATTTTGTAAATATTAAAGTTTGAATGTGAAATATGTAAATACATAAGAATTGCTATGTATGTAAATTTTCCATAAAATAAATAAATAGAAGAAAAGTAGAGACCATTATGGAGGAGAAGCGTGGGCTAACAGGGAGAAAGAGCTTCTCCACAGTAGCCAAGACCTGAGAATCATCGAGCCGTTCATCAGACTCAAAAATGGCGAGAATGCTTATATTCAAAGCCGAGCTGTTAAAGTACTGCCCGGTCGGGCTCACCGGCTCATCTACGGCCGCCGCCGCCGCCTCCATCTCCGGCGCCTTCGCCACCACCTTCACCTTCAACCCCTCCATCACAATCTGTTGTTTTTTTATTTTTTTTCTGAAACTGCAGTGGAGATGCAGTAGCTCTATGGAAAGCTTACGTTTTCCTTTTGGGGTGCATATATAGGAGGCAGATTTTCACAGTCATTAAGATGGTAACAGCTGTCTCTAAAATAACTTCTGTTGTGGTCAAAATGTAATTTGCTGAAGTTGATGTAGTATTATAGTAGTATAATATTTAAGCCTTTATATTAACTTAGACTTATTTTGGATTAATTTTAATTTATTATTTTAAATTTTTTGTTTTTATTTAAATTTTAAAATTATGTAAATTTTAGGTGTTTTTATTTTTTTTATTTTTGAAAAAAATAATATTATTTTTTAAAATAACTATTACTATTAAATAAATTTTATTTAAAATTAAAATATAAATAAAATAAAATAAATGATCCCAAATGAACTCTTACATGTAAAAGGCATCTTAGTATGATGACGGAGAGCTTAGAGTTTCAACTAAAAGATAATGAGTACAAGTCCAAGCACATATATTGATGTGTGAGTTACAATTAATTTTTTACAATTATTCCCCAAAAAATGGCCCTTTATATATGCTATTTGAATATTTAATTAATATCAAAATACATATAATTTATGTCATTTAAATGTTTATATATATATATATATATATATATATATATATATATATATATATATATATATATATATATAGCATAGAATATATTTTTATCTAGGAAGATTTACAAATATCACATAATTCTTTGATATTTACTTATGTGACACTTAACTTTTAATATCATATTAAAAATATCATTAATATTAAGTTTTTTAAAGTAAAAGTAATACAATTTTTATGTATATGATTTAATATGATGGTCATATTAATATATTATATAAGTAAATATCAAAATTTAGTTGTTAGAAATGTAAATACATAAAGATTATTTGTATGTAAATTTCCTATCTATTTACTTACATATATAATATTGAAACTTTATAGTTAAGCATATAACACCATGCTATTTGAAATATATTAAAAAATATAAATAAAAATGACAATTTTACTTTGATAAGTTAATTACTTAGTTCTTTTTTATGTGATATAGATTTTAGTGTTGCATAAGGTTTTGTGTGGGTAGCTTAGTTTTGGGTGTAAAGTAAATAAATTTAAACATTTAAAATATTTGGTATGCTACAAAATAAATGTTTAAAATATTTGTGGTGTATTTGATTGTTTTGAAGGAATTAAATTTCAATTGAAAATTAAATATCTAATTGGTGAATAGATGACATACCATCGTACCACCAAATCCTAGTTATCTACCATACATTCTTTAAAAAAATCTTTATATTACATTCATTTTATAAAATAAGAAAAAATAAACTCATATATCTATATGTACAATTTCTTTACAAAAAAAAAAAAAGAAGTTTTAAAGTAATTCAAATATATTATATTTTTTTTGACAATCAAATGACCTCTAAATATAAAGTTTATTTATTAAATATATAAATATATAAGAATTTAATGATAAATCTTCATATTCTATAAATAAATATAATTTTTTTATGCTAAATATATAAATATATAACAATTTAGAGATATGTATACAATATCTCCTTTTAAAAAGAAGAATTTAGCATATTATGAAAACTCATTATCATCATAAGGAAATATTGAATAGAAATAATAAATCAAAATATTTTGATATGCTATATATATATATATATATATAATATTCATCCAATAATTTAAATATTTTTTAAAGGGGCAGAATAAGGCAAAAATAGTAAATAAATATTGGGGGATGTGTAGAAAAAGCCAATGAAGGTTGTTGAAAGGAATAAATAGTGCCAGCGACTGGGAATTAAAGGCAAGAGAAGGGACAGGTATGGTTGAATTAATGCAAAATCCAAATTAAACTAAGTCACATGGCTAGTTCTTGAGTTCTTATTTCAGACAAGCTGTTGGGTGGTAGGTTCATGCGCTTGTCTTCTTTCTGGTTGAGAGAGAATTCATTATAAAGCTAAATTTTATTTGCATTCCTATAAATATATATCATAATATTTTTATGCATTTTTTATAAAAAAATAGTCTAAAAAAATCAATTAAAAATTATATTATACTCATTTTAAAATAAATAACATAACCAAAATTCTTTAGAGTCTATATTAAAACACTTAAAGTTTTGTATTTATTTATATAACATTTTCTTATGTATGTAAATATTAAATATTAAATATAGATATATAAATGTATATAATTTGTTTAGTTTATTTATAAATTCCCATATTTGGTTTTATGGGCTTTGTGTGCCTTTTTGTTGGAAATAATTTATTATAAAGCTAAATTTTATTTACACTTTTCAAAAAAAAAATATGTCGTAATATTTTTAAACATTTTTTTTTAATAAAAAAAATGGTCTTAGAATATTTGGATCGATGCTGTTAAATGTTTGAGAATTTATTTAATTTTTCTATTGTACTCATTTTAGAACAAATACAATAATGTACCATCAAATTCTCATGTGTCAGTTTTTAGGTCACTTTAAAGTCTCTAACAAATTTAAAGATCTCACCTACAAATTATTAATGCATTTCCTATTAATTAGACAAGCGTTGTACTCTACATTAAGATCATGTGAAATCATGTAAAAGTCATAAGGGCACTTGCCTCAAGTTAGTTATGCCATATGTGATCAAATAGACTGCAAGCAAAAGTTAAACTCATTCATTTTATTGTGAGATATTATATTTGGGATAGTTTTCAGACTATTTTGTTTTTGTCAAAATTTTTAAACTAAGCATAATTAAAATCTTAATTAGCAGAATAAGCACGTTTTTAAAAAAATTTAGAAATAGGCACAATCGCCCGTTTAACGGACAACTGGCAGAAATCAATTTTTTTTTAAAAAAAAGGGCTAAATCTCCGATCTCTCACACTTCTTTCGTTCTCTAGGCGGTCTCGCGCCGCCGCCCTTCCGCGCCGCCCGATCCATGCGTACGGCCGCCGACCGGGATGAATTTTCTTGGGAAAAAGGTATTTTCTGTTTTTTTTTTCAAAATAAATGAGTGATATGCGTTTGTGATATGTATTTTAATATTTTTAGGTATATATGTTGTCGATCTAACTTATTTTAATATTTTTAGTATTTAGATTTTTTTGTTTCTCTTATGATCAAATGCTTTTTCATTTGCAAGATCTAAATCAATTTAAAAGACTCTCTTATTCTTCATCTTTGATGTAAAATGGTTGAAAATGAAGGATCTCTGCTCTTGGATTTGCTCGATGTGTAAGCGTTCATCTTTATTTGCAGATTGATTTAGTCATAGTGTCTGTTTATTTTTGGGTTTCAGTGGTATTTTTTTTTGTGATCAAAATAGCTTTCTCTTTTGCAAGACCCGAATCAAGGGAAATAATATTTTTTTTAGTATTAAATGTAAGTGCTCTTGTTTTATTTTTTTTCCTGATGTGTAGAATAGTTTAAATGAATGTGGTATGGTCTAATGTAGTTCCTTGGTCGAACTTATTGTCATTTAAATTTGATTTGTAATTGTCATTTAAATTTTAATATTGTTTCTGGTTGTATGAGTAATTTTTCATTAGTAATTATTAATATATTAGTGTCGCTAATATTGAGTGTCAATAATGTTTAATACCACTTGTATACCTCAAAGAGCAATACCTTTAAGACCTAATTGGACATTGACATATGTTCAAAGTTCCATGTAGTGATAAAATAAATCATTTCATATATGTCTCACCTAAACTTAGAAGGGCTATACTAATTATTATTAGTTACCTACTTATCTTGATACTTCGAGTATGCTCAGGGAATTGTAGGTGAAGATTGACTTGCTTATATTAACTTGCTCTCAATATTGAGGGCACTAATCTCTTGATTATTGTGGGTATAACACTCCATTCTTTCAAAATCAAGTCTACTTACAGATAATAAGTGCAAACTCTTTGATTACCATAGAAAATTAAGTTATGTAAACTTTTCAAGAAAAAGAGGTCATGTTCACCACATTGCTAACTTTTATGAATCATTTAAAGATTGTAGCCTTTGTGATTTTATCAAGCTAGCCTTTTATTTGTTTTTTGCTTGGCTTGTTCAATAGGCTATTTTATACCCCCTGTCAACCAATGAAGGGTTTAAGCTCTAATATTTGAGTAATGCTTTGTGGCAAAATGCCAGCTAGCAAACAATCAGTCGGTAGAATTAAGCATGATGCTAATTGGCTTTGCTAGAAAGATTGAGAATCAAATATCATTTGGGCTCGATGTCATCTAAATTATTTGCAAGGTAGAACATAAATTATTGGTCATTTGTATTTTACAAGATAACCATTAATTCAGCTAACTAAAATAGGTCTGCTATTCAACATTTCCATTTCAGGTACAAATATTTGATTCGAAAATGAGTTCAAGCACAGTATGTTTGGTGCTGTATTATGGTGGCGAACTTAGCGTCAGTGATGATTTCTTCCCTACGTATATTGGCGGGAAAAATCGTCCTATATTAATTTCTCGTCGGGCTAATTTTAATAGTGTTCAAGATCGAATCATGCGATCACTAAACGCGATTCAACCCGGTTAATTAATCTCATATGTAGGTTTCTGTGGTGCCATTGCTACACCACTAGATGATGACGAAGTCGTGAGTCGGCCATCAATGCAAAGAATCGCGAACCTATTGTCGATATGTTGAAATTGAAATGAAACAAACCGATACCGGCGCATGATTATGCCGCAGATGAATTCCGTGCAATTGAAACTTCTTAACACCACTTACCGCCACAAGTACCACATCATAGGTAATTTGTTTGAACTGCTTGTTTATCTTCAAAAGACCAACATTAACTTAAAACAATACTTTATATGAAGAAGATGTAGACATATCGACCTCTATCCGCTACTCATATAGCTTCAACTTCTGTAAACATGGATGAGCACCATTCTGATGAGGTGGCTCCTCCAGAAACCGGGGTTGAGGGATAAAATGCCCAGAGTTCGTGATTAATGATGATAGCGATGGTGAGATAGGTGAAGAAAATTATCCAAATGTCGCAACCGATATTAAGAGATTACTCTAACAAAACAAATGACCTTTGAGGAACACATGTTTAGTAACAATGAATACGTCCAAGCTTGTCAATCAACTCAACAATGGGATGAAGAACTAAACTTTGATGGTCTCCCATCAAATTCTATTTTCTTACAAGATAATGTTATTCCAGCAGACCTACTTGAGGGAATGTGTTTTCATGACAAGAGACACCTAAAATTTACAGTGCAGGGTTGGTCAATCACAAATAACGTGGAATATGTCACATGTGATTCTAATAAGTCGAGGTTCACGATGCGTTGCATTCATAGCAATAATCCTAACAGGCCATGTTTGTGGATTCTGCATGCTCGGGCAAGCAAGAGGCTTGGTGGTGCTTGAGTAATTTCAAGTCTGTCAGGGCCACACACATATTCACATTCAATGCTGAGCACCGGACATAGGCAATGCACCTCTCAATTTATTAGTTACTACATCCAGCCTGTTATCAGATGTCAGTTGGACTTGAAACATAGGGAAATCATTGGTCGAATGGATTCAAAGTTTGATATTAGAGTTTCATATATGAAAGCATGGGATGTACGCAGGAAGGCCATACAAAGTATATTTGGCAGTTGGGAAGAGTCGATCGTTGTTTGATCGCTTTATGGTTGTTTTATGTTCACGCCCGCACTGTATCAAGTGCAAGCATTCAGGGTCGATTTGAATGCATTTTCTGGGCTTTTGGTCCATCCATAGCTGGTTAGCAGTTCTGTGGGCAGTGCTGAGTCTTGATGGTACTTTTCTACTAGGAAAGTACAGAGGTACATTGCTAACTGCTGTCGATATCGATGCTAATAATGGTTTGTTTTCTTTAGCATTTGCGATCGTTGAAGCAGAATGCAATGAATCTTAGGCGGTTTATTAGGACTTTACAAGACTTGGTTCCAATTATATGCAGCGACGATTTATGCATTATCTCGGTCGACATTCGGTTGTGCGCGCATCTTGGTGAGATTGCAATGGGCAAAACATCGACATTGTTTCACCTCGGGAAAAATTTCAAGAAGGCATCAACTATGGGCATTTCGATAGAATTCATGTGCGGAAAATGTATGTTCTTTGAAATACAACATCCACATTTACACGTTATATAGCGGATATCAAGAATATTAAACCGAGCTGCAGTACTAGCGAGATGGCAAAGTGGACATTGTGCCATGATGAGGGGTTCCGTTATGGTACCATGACAACCAACGTCTCAGAGTGTTTCAACAGTGTGTTAAAGAGGGCACGTGGTTTACCAATCTAGGCTTTGATCACTTCTATATTCTACAATCTGGTGGCAGTCTTCAACAAAAGACTTCGACCTTGCATGATCGGGCAAATGATTCACTTTTTGCTCCACGTGTGAAGGCTCAGCTGCAGCAAAATGAATGAAGCAAGAAGATGCTGAATCCACGGATAAATGTGATAAATACCAGTTTTCAGCAATGTCATCTATGTCATTCAAGGTCGGCGATGCCAAGCGGCGATTACACGTACACCTTACATGTGCAAGCTCGCATATTTCATTCCAGTCTCATGTTATTCGCGGTGATGGGATCTTTATCGCATGGCTTTCTCCTACACCGCATGTATACCGCCAAATATACTAAGAATTTTCATGTTATACCCGATCGTTAGGACTGGTTGATGTACTTAGTGGGTCAGCACACACAAGATCTTATACCACCAAATGTAAGAAGGCGTGGTAGACCGCGAGATATACAAATACCATGGACGAGAACATACAACGAACAAGCAGAATATGTGGTCTATGCAAAAATTCGGGGCATAACATGGCTACTTGTCCAGAAAGATGACATTAGTTTTTTTGTGAAGTATATGTGTTTACTTGCTCGCCACCGCCTACTCTACACTGAGAACTTTGCATTGTACTTTTTTCGCTTTCAAATATATGTATTGTATTACTATGTGGAAATCTGTTTTTCTTAATTTGATCCCTCAAGCGCGAAGGCTTTTGAAATGCTGTGTTGATCAAGTACATTTTCTACTTTGGTATTAGATATGTAAGCTCATAAAAATTATATGAAATATATGTAAACTTTTTTTGATATATCTATATACCTAAACTTTCAAATGTATGTAGATATGTTTTTCTTAGGCATTTCATCAGCTAAGTTATTGTTCATTATCCAATCTCAATAAATAAAAATAAAAAACAGATATATTTTCAAGAACATGCTTTATTCTTATTTCAAGATATATATATATATATAATTGCATTTATAAGATGGAGATTCTATTTTATCCATGAAGCCATACTACCATAATACACAATTAGATTGAGATAAAGAAATCTGTGCTTTTCATTTTGGTGTGTTTATTTTTGGGTGTGGGACACCATAGATCTTAGGTACTTATTGAAGTGATGATGCGACATTAAGGAATGATGTACTATCTCAAAAGATAGAAATCACCACCTATAATGGACTAATCTAATAAGGACTCTAAGGCATGATGGGTCTTGAATATACAGATCTTTCCCACTTAACATGGAAAAGTAAAGTAGGGTTTATTTTAAGCGGGTTAGTTAAGTTCCCTATGGAGGCAAGCCCCATAGTTAATTACATCCTAAGAAATGAGAATTTCTTAAGAATACTCTCGATTAAAGTAGATAATTAGAGTCTCCAAAGATTTCAAGGTTAAGATCAAAGGATTGGCTATTTTAGAAAATCAAATGGGATAGATCAAGGAGAAGACTTATTTTAGAATCCAAAGGGAGAAAGTAGGAAATACTCATGATACTAGGAAGCTAGTGAGCATTCCAATCTACCATATTGGGCTTTATATTTTTTGAAATTGAAGAGAGTTAATTATTTGAGTTGACATTTTATTAGATTCTTGGGGCTTATAATTCCATAACATAAGATTGTGAAAATGCTAAGAGGTGAGGATTTATGCTTGTAGCCCAAAGGAAACTACCTCGATTCTAAACTAAGGAGCCTTGGTACAAAACAAAGGCACTAAATCTAAAGAAAAAGGGTATATGGTTTACCTCCACAAGAGAATAAACCACCCATTTTGGACTTATTACCGCACTGGTGACCCTAACTCCTCCTACGCTTTAAATCCATGTAGGCAAGTCTTATGCTTTGCAAGATGGCTTGTTGTTCATTTAGAAACTAAGTCCTTAGACTCACTCCCTAAGAGACTAGAGCATGAGTGGTATGAATCCATGACTTAATCTAATGCAAATTTTATCAAATTTATTTGATTCTTTTGGACTTTTGTTTTGACACGATGGGATTTTGTATGCCTAAATGCATGAGAATTTGATTATGGGCCAAATCAAGAGAAAGGGGTGTCTTCCACCAAAGGCTCTCATAGGTTAAGCCTTGATTCTCAGCAGATGGAAGCTCCCTCTTAACAAGAGTGAAAGAATATGACATGCATGATATTATACATTCATCCATCCATAAGGGGTTACTAAAAATTTTATTATCTTGATTTAATCCCTAGGCTTTTATGTGAGGTTATGAGTTGTTTTAAAATTTTAGTTATGAGTTGTTACTTGGGGTAGAAAAATTAATTTTATCTTAAGAGCTCGCATCCAGCACACATTCAAACATCAATCATAAAGAAACTATGAAAGCATGTTGTTCTAATGCACAATCTAAACACAACATCAAATTTTATAGACTAGTAAAAGAATAAAAGGCACGTCGGTCGGGTTGTACACCCAAGAGAAAAGAAAAGATAGGTGAATCTACCTCAACCCGGATTACAAAAATAATATATATCTATGGGGTCTTCTTTTCTTCATTTCTTCATTTCTTCATTTCTTTCTTTTGATTTGATTTACTCAAAGGCATCACACCCAGGGACTAAGCCACTTGCTCATCCTAATCCCCATAGCTAACCCTAATTCCTAATGCAAAATTACATCAAAATAGGAAAAGTAAATCTATACACACCAAAACAATATTAAATAAACATACCATACAATCCAAGCTTATATGAATAATTTGGACTTAGCACCCACACATGGGTAACCAAGTCCAACGTCCTAACATGGGTTACACTTAAGGGCAGCCACAAAAGCATGTATATATTTTTTTTATTCTGACCCTTTAAGCATAACCCTAGAAAATATGATTAGGCTAATAACTCCTCATCTGAAACATACACTAACATCCGGTCTAAAACATTACATCACAAAACAAACACAACATCATACATACGCCCTAACTTAGCACAAGTAGTGACTTGGTATTCTAATGTGTGTGCTTAAGGCTTGTGTAGCAAGACTTTTAGGCTTCTTTAGTTTAAGTTCCAATTTGAAGTTTGAATTTAAATTTTACCTTTGGGTGATTTCAATCTAAATGATTTAATGATTTGATTTTCATTTTTATTTCATTTTTATTTGGTTGAAATGATATTTAGGTTCTCAAGAATGAAGAGTAGGATGAATTCCATCTGTAAACGGGACTCACCCTATTCTACATCCTAATCCAGGAATCCTAAAGTCCTTAAGTATCTTGATTAGCTCATTTGAATTTGTGTAATTCATTTGATTTGGAATTTAGAATTTGAGTTTGTTTAAGTATTTGATTAATTGATTTTTTTTTTTTGATGTTTTAGTTTAATTGCATCTTGATAATTCAATATCCTTAATGTCAAAGAATTTAAGTTTATTTAAGTTCATGTGTTTTTTTTGGTTGATTAATTTTAGATTAGTGTTTTGATTAATCTTGATAATTCAATATCCTTTTAAATATTTAATTCTTTTCTTTGATCATGGTTATATGATTTAACTTTATGTTTATTTAATTTGATTGTGGTTCATTTATTTGTAGTTTGATCATTAGATTAAGATTTTTTTGTTTTTGATTCTAATTGGGTTTGATTCTTTGTAATTGGGATCATATTTTTAATCACATCCATTTGTCATGTTCATCAAGTTTGGTTTGCATTTTGATTTCATATATTGGATAGTTAATTAGTTCATTTTATTTAAGTAGGTTGAATGAGATTTGATTTGATTCTATATTAAATTGATGAGAATCTTTCTTGATTTAACTTAATTTGATTCAATTTGATTTGCTTAGCTTTATTGGTCTTATGGATTTGCTTAGGTTCAATGTGATTATGTGATTTGTTTAGTTAATAAGTGTATTTATGTTAATTATAAAGGTTTGTTTAATTTTTTTTTTTTGTTTCATATTTGTTTAGACAAATGATGATGTAATTGATGACTTAATGGTTTTGGTTTGATTTATGTTTTGATTAATTAAGTTTAATGTAATTAATTCGATTAACTTAATTAGTTTGTTTAAGAGGTATGATTAAATTAAATAAAGATTTGTTTAACTTTTGATTTAATTTCATGTTTATTTGAGTTAATGATGTAATTGATGAATTAATGATTGAAGTTTAAATTAGGGTTTGATTATCATTTAATTATATTTTTATGTTTGATTAAGCTTAAGTTTAATATGATTAATGTAATTTATTTAATTTAATTTATTTAATAAATGTGATTAAATTAAAGTAGATTAGTTAAGTATTTAATTTTTAATTAACTTTAATCGATTTATAAAGTTAAATTTGGTTTATTAAATAATGGATTAATTTATTAAGTTTGCATTAATTAGATGTTTGATTAATTAAATTTGATTAATGGGTTAATTAAAATTATTCGAAATTAAAGGTTTGTTTAATTAGAGATTAATGACTTACTGATTTAGGTTTAATTTAAGTTTTGATTAGTGTTTAACGACATCTTAATTATGTTTAATTAAGTTTAGGTTTCATATGATTAATTTAATTAACTTAATTAATTTATTTAAGGGGTATGATTATTTAATTATGGGTTTGATTTAAGCTTAATTTTAGAGTTAGCTTTAATGTCACTTATTTAAATTAATTTGATTAATTAAGGATGGATTAATTCATTAAATTTTATTAATTAAATGTTGACTAATTAAGTTTGATTAAGGGTAATTAGATTGATTAAAGTTTATTTTAAGATTGATGACTTAATAATTTAGGTTTAATTTATGTTTGATTGATGTTTAATTGCATCTTCATGTTGATTAAGTTTATGGTTAATTTAATTCTTAATTTGTGATTATTAAATTTGATTATGGGTTTGATTTAAGCTTAATTTTAGGGTTAACTTTAATGTGACTTACTTAAATTAATTTGATTAATAAGATGATGGATTAATTTATTAAATTTTCATTAATTAAATGTTTGACTATTGAGTTTGATTATTTATGATTAGGGTTTTACTTGATTTGATTTATTATATTTGTTTGATTTCATTATGTTCAATTTAGTTATTAGGTTGAAATATTTAATGGTTATTTAATTATCTCATTCCAAATGGATGTGATTTAATCATAGGTTAATTAAGTTTACTTTAATTTTATTTAGTTTAATTCGATTAGTATCAAATTATTAAAGTTTCTAAGTTTGTTGGATTTTGAGTTTGATTTAAGATTAATCATTTAATTGAGTTTTATTAACTTAAATATATTTAATCATATTTAATTTAATCTCCTTTAAAGATGATATTTTTGATTTAAAGTTTGATTAATGATTTAATGAATTCTATTCAATTTCGATCATTTATTTTATTTTTGTTTTATTTTATTTATTATTATTTTTATTTAATATTTGAGTTATTTTTAGATTATATTTTAATTAACTTTTTAGTTATTTAAACTCTAATCTTAAGTGTTTATTTGGGTTTCTTAAGATTAAGAAGATCAAATCATTTTTTCTTAAGAGTCCTAGATGTCAATTAAAGTGATTTAGGTTATCTTGAAGATTTTTGTAAAATTTTAATTTTTATTTAATTTATTTTATCAAAATTGATAATCTGAATTTAAAATTTTAATATCTACCAATACAGTTATCTTCTTGAAATTTTTTTTGTATGTGTATTATAACATTAATTTCAATATCTAAAATTTCAACTTAATAGAACCTATAGTTTTGGCTTAATTAATAAAATATGATTTTACTAAAACTTAAATTACGCTCAATACTATGTAAATTTTGAATATTTTGGTTTTTTGGATTCTCTCAATGAATCCAACGAGATCTTGTTTGCAATTTTTTGGTTAAGTATTTTATTTTTTTATGATTTTTTGAAGTTTCATATGATTTATTATTATTATTATTATTTTTTTTTTTTATCGGTTTGGGGGAAAGAAGCGACCAGCGCCTCTGGACCGTCGATCCGCGGTCGGACGATCGATCTCGCGATCGAGGCGAGATCGTGCGATCGGCGCGATCTGAACCGTCGTCGCAAACCGCACGGATCGTTTCGGGGCGCTCCGGCTTCGGATCACGCGATCGCGCCGTCCGATCGCGATCACGATCGGACGGTCAGATCGCGATCGAAGGCGGATCGCGATCCGCCATCCGATCCGATCCGCTGCGGGATGGACGATGTATGGCCGGCGGTGAATAGTGTTTTCAGGGGTATTTTTGAAAAATGAAAGTTTCTAAGCCAAAACTTGTCCAAATGGACCCATTTTTAGATTGCACCAAAAAAATTCTATTTCTATTTGGGATGATTTAAAATAAAAGTCTGGATTTTAAAGGAAATTCCTAGAATCACAGAAATTTAATACAAAATATGCAAAATCCTAAGGCTACGGTTTGGCGGTTACCTCACGATGATTTCGGCGGTGAAGATCAGGAGCTTATGTGTGTGAGGAAGCTTGAGTAATCTTTAGCCTTGCTTCTCTTGAGCGCCTCTTCTGATGTTTTACCGTGCCGGAAGAGCAAATTCTTTTATGATTTGAGCTTAATGTGGCTAAAAGTGGGGAATGGGTTACTTTTGGCTTTGGAGAGCTTTGGGGAGTGATGATGGGAGGAAGAGCTCAGTCTCATTTCCTCTCCTTTTATAAAGGATGAAAATAAAATTTTTTTGAATCATTTTGGCTCCAAATTGAATGCCATCTTGTTGGGGTGGTTAGGGCTAGATCTAGATTGATTGAGGACTTTGGATTTTTGCTCCAAAGTCCTCTCTTGCTGCCACATGATGAGATTTGTTTAATTGGAATATTGGTGCCATGTGATGAGGGGTTAAGTGCATGTGATGGGGGAATTAAATGAGGTTAGGTGGAATCCTATGTGGGGGTTGGTTCATGAGGGATTTAAAATGGGTTGGGTTTATTTTGGGCTGATCCCAAATGAGTTTGGGTCGGATTTGATCAGCCCCTAATGGGCTTTGGCTTGGTTTGATTTGGCCCAATTTAGGTCATATGGGTCATTTTGGGCCAAATTGACCCATTTGACCAAAATTGTCCAAATTAACTTGGTTTATGGTTGATTCATGTTCAATTGACTAATTGAAGATGAATGTGGTCTTTGGTTTGAATTTGGATTTAATTTTGATTTAGGCCGAATTGACCCTTTAGGCCAATTTGGGCTAAGTTGGGTCAAGTTGATTGATTGGGCTCGATTGATCAAATTGAGTTCAATTATTGCTTTGGTTAAGTTCAATAATCAATTTGGAATAAACTTGATCCATTGGTTGCAATCAATTTGGGTTAGATCATGATTTGGCCTGATTTGGTTCTTTAGGCAAATTTGGGTCAGTTTGGATCAAATGGCCAATTGGGCTTGGTTTGGCCCAATTGATTGCAATTGATCATCCTAGGGTGATCAAAAATCATGGTGGAAGATTTTGGTGAGCTTGGTTCAATCCAATTTGGGTTGGATTAGAAGTTGGCTCAAATGGGTCCTTTAGGTCACTTTAGGTCAAGTGCACCTAAGTGGGTCAATTGGTTTAGTTTTGATTTGATTTGATAATTGTAGGAATTTATATTTGGGTAAATAATTGAATAAATGATTGATTCAGAGAAAATTCGTTGGTTTTGACTTGATATGGATAGAATTTGGCTAAGTCCAAAGAATTGGCTTAAAGGGTTTAAATTGAGTTTGGATTTGATTTTCAATATGGTTTTGGTCATTTGAATTTGGATTTCATTTATATTTGTGAATATAAATGAAGGAATAATTTTATGAAGAGATCAATTGAGTTTGATTTGATTTAAGGAAAGATTTGGCTAAGCTTATGAATATGGTTCATATGGCTTAGGATGGGGTTTTAGGATTTGAATTTGATTTTGGGTTTCAATCATTTGGAGTCAAATTTTGAAATTAGATTTAGAATTTGAATTTGAATTTGAATTTAGTTTGAGAATTGAGTGCAGGTTTGATTTGAGAAAGTGTATCTAGATTATGTTTAGGCTATGGGATAGGTAATTTCCTTAAACCCTAAGGCATAGCCAAATCTTATGATTAACACTTCTAAGTCTCTAGGCTTGGGTTAGTGTTCACCTAATCAATAGATGTGTCTTATGACTAAAATCTTAGTGTCTAGAAGATCCTTAAGTCTAAGAGGATGTTAAGAACTCACTCCAAAAGTGAGGTCAACAAAAGGACCCCAATAGGTGTGGTGTAGCGAGCACGCGCGTGGCGAAAATGATCAACAACATCAAGATTGCAACAAACAACAAAGTGATATACTGGACCGAAGGTAGATAGAATCACGATCTTAGTGCAATGTAGCTCTCTTTATGCCAGGGCATAAGAGAGTAAGAAGAATCCAGGGATTGAGTACATGAACCTTCCTCACAGGGAAACAGGTTCAAGTTATCCGCTGGGGATATGAATCTGAGTTTGATTGTGAATATGATTTATTTGGGTGTGTATCTGCTAGGGATAAGAATTTAATTGGATTTCTTTGATTTTTTTTTTGATCAGACTCCACTAGGGAGGTTGGTTTAATTTGTTATGGCTCCACTGGGGAGAAGGGTTCTAGATTGAGGGCATATTTGCTGGGGATGTACACTCGATTGAATTTGTTTGATTTAGATCTAGGTCTCACGGGAGGCCAATTTGATTTGCCTTTGGAGAGAAATTTTGTTTGTTTGATATGTTTAATTTGACTCCCTAGGGAGGTTGGTTTTAAATTTATTTTGTTATGGACCCTATCGGTTTGCGATGGACTACACTAAGAAGGGGCCACTTGGCGTCTTAGATTTATAAGTCTAAAGGGGTAGTCTACGCCATAAGGTAGGACTATCCAACCTAAGGGTTGCCTTTTGGTGAGCAATGACTATCTAGAAGAAAGCGTAGACTTACATCTTCCAAAGCGAAAAGTCGTTGGTGATCTATTGGACAAGCAACACATGAACCCTACCTAAGGCGACTTGAGTGAGCACCGGATCTTATCTCAACTCAAGAGTAGTCGATGATTAATTTGATTTGATTTGATTTACTTTAATTTTGTGTGTTATATTGTGGACCTGGCGATGGACCCAGGAGGAGAGCTATCTTAGCCTTGACCTATCTCGTTTACAAGTCCAAAGGGGTAGTCTACCAAGGTAGGACTATCCCGACTGGGTTGCCTTTGGTGTTATTGTAAGGAAGAAAGCGTGTACATCTTAGAGATCAAGTTGATCTATTGATAACAACAGATCAATCCGACCTAGAGCTATTTGAGTGAATGCTGTGGACATATCGACTCAAGAATAGTCAGAATTTCTTTAATTTTAGATGGACCCTGTTGGTTTGCGATGAATCTACTAAGAAGGAGCTAATATCGCCTAGATCTCTTAGATTTACAAATCCAAAGGGATAGTCTACCCGGTAGTTAGGTAGTAACCAACCTAAGGGGTGCCTTTGGGTTTGCAATGGTCAAGTTTGGAAGAAAGCAGGGGACTCACATCTTCTAAACAAGAATCCTTTGGGGTGATCGGTTTGCTTAGCAAAAATGCCCGACCGGTTTGCCGTCGGGATGTCGTCTTTGGAAAGAATGCGTAATAGACTTATATCTTTCAAAGCAAAGCGACCGAGGTAACGTTGGTGGCACAACAAGTTGAACCCGACCAGGGTGGCTACGGGAGTGCAGGCAGGGGATTTATCTCTCAGTGGTCGGCAATTCCTATAGGGAGTTTCTGCACGCCCAAAGATAGGATGCACTTGGGAAAGGGGCCACTGGGGGCTTGAATTCCTAATCCACAAGCAAATATTTTGTTTGTTTGTTTAATTTGTTTTATCATGGACCCTGTTAGTTTGGGATCAAGCGAAGGAGCTTATTACTAGACTGTCTCGATTCTTGAACAAGGGAGAATCTGCGCATCCTGAACAAATTCTCCAACCGTACCGGGAAGGGGCTGTCCAATCCAAAAGTAACACAGGTAGTGTCTAAATGGGGTCTCAAGGGCGTGATCCAAATAGAATGCCAGAGGGAAAATGGGGCTTCAATCCAACACCACAGAAAATGACATGGCTAGTCATATATCACATAGGTATTGGGTGGCCAACTCATGGAAAGCGGGGACTTACATCTTCCAAGAGTGGTGTACCCGGGTGATTGTCGACATAGCACATCAACCAACCTATGGTGCCCATCATGGTTTGCAACAATCGTCTAGAAAGAAAGCGTGTAGACTTACATCTCTCTAAAGCGGGCTGGGATATTCATCTTCTCGACGGTGCCATCCGACCTAGGCGACTGAATGCCAGAGCTTATATCGACTCAAACATAGTCAAGAGGAAAGGAGCCTCTAGGGGACTTACCCTAAACCTCAAATATATTGACCTAGTTAGGTCATGATGATTAGTTCAAGACAGGGACTCACATCTTCTCAAACATGATCAACCATGAGGTAGCTTCGGCTGAAATGAAGACTACAAACTAACAAGGCGCTTCGGTTTTAAGGTGGGAAAGCACGGGGACTTACATCCTCCAACAAATGACCACTGGGGTGATCGGTTGCTGGACAACAAATCAACGATAATGAGTGAGTGCCACAGGGGGCTTGCTCCCACATCAAAGTAGCCTGAAAGAAAGATATGTGTATTTGTGTTTGATATGAAGGAATAGGATGCCACTGGGGACTCTTACACCTAAACCTCAGGGAAACTCGACCTAGTATGATGAAGTTCAAGAAGAAAGCTTTGGGACTCACATCTTCTTAAATAAAAAACAAGGTAGTTCACTAGAGGATGAAGCCTACCAAACTAACAAGGCCATTGGTTTGCAATGGTCAAATTAGAAGAAAGCGGACTTACATCCTCCAACAAATGACCAGGGTGATCGGTTGCTTTGGACAACAAATCAACCCGACCTAGAGCTAATGAGTGAGTGCCAGGGGCTCCCCACTCAAAGTAGCCAGAAAAGATATGTAGTGTTTGATATGAAGGAATAGGATGCCACGGGGACCCTAAATATATCATGGTGAATTCACAAGCAAAAGATATTTCTAACACGTAAGAAATAAAATTTGAGATGAAAAGAGATTTTATTGATAATTATTTTCAAACAAGATTTATGGATAATATTTCTTGGCCCATTGAGCCCATTGATTGGAAGCTCTCCTTTACAATTTATGAGTTGGTAAGACCCTCCTTCCTTCTCTATGGCATAAGGGCCTTCCCAAGTGGGTTCAAACTTTCCTCCTATCTTCGACGAAACAATTGGTCTCCTTAGAACTAAAACAAGCTCTCCTACTTGAAAAGCTCTAGGACGGACCAACTTGTTATGAGCTTGAATCATCTTGGCTTTATATAACTCGAGGTTTTGGCATGCTCGTAGGCGTCTCTCCTCCAAACCTTCGAGCTCTTCCAACCGTAACTTAGCATTCTGTTCTGTTGTGATTTTGCTACCCACGGCTATCCTTAGTGATGGGAGTTGGACTTCCAAAGGTAGAACGGCTTCGGACCCATACACTAAGGAGAAAGGGGTAGATTGAGTTGGAGTTCTATATGTGGTACGATAGGCCCATAAAGCTTCAACCAACCTGCTCATGCCATCGCTTGTTGTCATCTAATGTCTTCAAGATTTGAATGAGGGTTTTGTTGAAGGCTTCTGCTAACCCATTTGCTCTTGGATAGTAGATGGTAGAATATCTCCAATCTATGTTGTGTCTTCGAGCAAAGCTATTAATTTTAGTGCTCTTGAATGCAGTATCATTATCGGATATAATTCATCGAGGCACCCCGAACCTATATACGATATGGTTCCTAAAAAACTGGAGCACATGTTGAGTGACCTCTAAGTGGGATTGCTCGCCATTTGGAAAAGTAGAAGAATGAATGATGACCCTTGGAAGAAGGAGGGTCGATCGACCCACAATGTCGCATTCCCAACACTGAATGGCCATGAGGCCAATGTAGGATGTAGAATATTAGGATGTTGATGTAGGACTACACCGTGTACCTGACATTGATGGCATCTCCTAGCTACATCCATACAATCTGTGATCATCGAAGGCCAGTAGTATCCTAGTCTCTTGATCTTGGCTTTCATCTTGGACCGATTGATGCCCACATAACCGACTCACAATTCTACGGCTTCGTGTTTGTCCGCAACGTAACCACATATGATCGAAAGACTTCCGGTACAAGGTGCCGCCTACAAGAGTATAGGAAAGGGCTCTCTGCTTCACCTGGTATGCCAGTGATTTCTCTTGAGGTAGTTTGCCTACATTTAAATAATCTATGAATGGTTGCCTCCAATCTGGCTCCTCATCCTTATTAGTAATGGCAACCTCCCCTTCAAGAGAGAATCTCTCAATGAGTTCAACGTATCAATAAGGGATAAGACTTGTCTATTTTGGACCCTTATTGGAATGGACTCATCTTCGACATGCCAACTCTTTGGCAAGCTTGGCTAATGCATCTCTATTATGCGTTCTCCCTCGAGGAATCTTATAGATGGTAACCGGATTTGGGCCAACAACTCCATAGTGTACTTATGGTAATGGTGGAGCTTTTAGAACTTTATAGGACCCAATTTGGTTGATGACTAACCGAGAATCCCCAAAGATGTTGATACTGGACGATATAATGTAATGCTAACCCACAATCGAGCCTCATATTCGGCTTCATTATTGGTGCATGGATTGGACAGATGATATGAGAATCTCATCACATTGCGGTCTGGAGTTAGGAGAACTATTCCTACCCCTGCCTTCCCTGGGATAATAAATTGTGGTTCTTCTCCTCTTTGAGAGGAAGCCGCACCATCAAAGTACATCTCCCAGTGTCGAGCACTAGTACCCCCTAAGTTCATGATTTGTTCATCGGGAGATCATCATAAGCGAGAATCGTGGAGTGGATGTGCTAAGAAATGCAAGTGCTTGTCCTTTATGGTACCGGAGGGTACGAATGTTATATCAAACCGAGACAAAATCATGGACCAACGCCAACCGCCCGCATAAAGTCGGCCGTCATGAGATATTGTAGTGGATTGACTCTAGAGATCAAGTTCACCTTATGAAAAGCATGCCGTAGCTTTTGGGATGCAAAGATTAGCAAAGGCTTTTCAATAGGTGGATAGTTTGCCAGGGATTAGACGAGAGATAATAGAGAGTTCTCCTTCCCTTCGTCATTGGTTTGAGCCAACAAAGCCAAGGAGTCATCTAATGCGAAGATATAATATAGCGACGCCCGGATAGCTAGACTGGAGGTGTCATCGATATTGCTTGATATCTTGAAAGGTCGCACTTATCATCCCATTTGAACTTGGCATCTTTTGATAAGGAGAATGGTTGGCATCTTCGATAAGTTGGAAATAAAGCGTCTTAGATACCAACCGCCCTTGGAATGACGTTGTGTTAGGCTTTAGGGGTGGCATTTCTAATATCGCTTTGATCTTTTCTGGATCGATTTCAATTCCTCGGTGTCGGACAACAAACCCAAGAAATTTTCCCGCTACTCAATGCACACTTGGGGTTCATTTTGAGGTTGTATTGTCTTAACCGCTCAAAACTACTCAAGTCAAAGAGATGGTCTTCCTTTTCTTTACTTTTGACAATGAGATCATCGACGTAGCATTCAACTTGATGATGAATGAGTTCATCAAGATTCGAGTCAGATGTGGCACCGTGATTTTAAGGCCGAAAGGCATGACCTTATAACAATATATTCCGATCGGGGTTCAAAGGCGTGTTTCTTTCATGCCATCTTAATTTGGTTGTAGCAATGACCCATCCATAAAGGAGAATACGCATGAGATGAAGCAATGTCCACCATTAATTCGTATAGGAAGTGAATTCATCCTTAGACATGCCTTATTTAGATCCCTAAAATCAACGATATGCAATTTGGCCATTCTTTTCTTAACGGGACAACCGCCAACCGTGTAGGATATTTTTCTTCCCTAATAAAGCCAGCATCGATCAGTTTCTTGATTTCAAAAGTGACCTGTTGTTCAATATCTAATCGCATGCGTCTAGGAGCCTGTTTGATAGGGCTAGCATTAGGTTCTATTGCTAGTTTATGGACCGCTATGTCGAGATAAACCGCATCTCTTTCATAACTCCATGCAAAGCAATCCTTAAACTCAATCAATAGCTTCACTAAATCATTGGTTTCTTTTCATTTAATAGAGAACTATATGTTGGTGGATCTTCTTCGCCCTAGGTTGATTTCTTTGAGCTCATCGATAGTTGATCGATCTCCTCTTCAACTCGGCGGTGCATCTTTGACTTCAAAGTCATTTGGATCATCCAAGTTTCTAAGCACACCTCCTCATATGAGTTAGCATGATTTGAAAAGAACCTATCGATTCCAAATGATTGGTGATGACTAAGCAAGAATCATCATCATCAACTGGACCCACGCATCAATCCTCTTGATTGTGAATGTTGATTGTCCCATAACCTTTCAAAGTAATCGACTGTGTTTAGACCAAGCATGTGGAATTAATCCTTTCTTTGCTAAATTAAGAACACAAGGCTAATACCAATCAAAAGGTAATTCTATTAAATCTTTATATGAATCATCCTCAAGTTCTACATCACTTGACTTGAGGATGATGCTCCAAGAAAGAACTTCACTTTTACATTTGTGGAAGACTTGGGGCTTCCTTAACTACCAAACCCTCAACTTTTGTGAGAAAAGTGGGTTAGAGCTAAAGTTCCCAACGATGCTTCATTGTTTCACATATAGACTGGATACACTTATGCTTTGTTTAGAGCGCCCTTCATCTCAGCTCAACTGTCACTTGCATGGGGATCTGCTGAAGTGTTGATGTACTAATCATATATGACTCATCATCTGAACTAGATTCTAAGTCTATATAGATAGTAGGTGTAGTCCTGGTAGCAGGGACATAACTCCTATTGGATGGCCAATAAGGAGGTCTTCCATCTCTAGGCATGTCTCCGGATCTGCCTCTTCCTCTGACTGGTGGAGGTCGAGTCATCCTACCCATATGTTCGAATGGAGTAACGAACTGTGGGTGGAATCTAATGTTAGGCTCTACTTTTTCCTCAAAGTCTATTTCTCGCTCCCTTTTATTTTCTTTCTCATTTTCTTTTTCTTTTTCTTTTTCTTTTTCTTTTTCTTTTTCCTTTTCCTTTTCTTTTATTTTTGAACTTTCACCAAGTTCACGAGGATAGACTTGTTGATTTTGAGGGAGATAGTAGGTTGCATCTGCGTATATTCCGACCTCATGAATCGTGAATGGCTTAAGATCTCCTTTGATGATCAATCCCACCTCTCATGAACTTCATGCAATCGATGTAGAGAGGATGGAACCACATTATTCTCATGTATCCACGGTCTCCCAAGTAAAGCATTGAAAGATGTATCCGAGTCTATAATATGAAACTTGGCGGTAGTCTTCCAATCATCCACTTCACAATATAGAGCCTAAAGCCCTCTCGCCTTGTTCATTGAATCCTCTCAACATCATCCTCTCTTTGAAAGTTTGGAGATGTCAATCTTTAAGTGTTTGGAGGGTTTTAGACTCATAATATTCACCGATGCACCCGTCAACAAGAACTCGGATATCTGTATCTTCCAACATCCACCGTAATGTAAAGAGGGCGGTTGTGCTTGGTCTAAGCAAGTCTTCATCAATGTAACTCAGAGTGTCTTCTAACGCAAGCCTCCTTCAGATGTCACTGGCTAAGCATATCTCCTGGATCAAGGAGGGCCTTGAGAGATTCCCTCATCTCTTTGGATAAGATGAGGGCCATATATCTTAAATGGCGCCTTTCTAAGATGTGCTAGACGAGTCAACCTTGGCTTGATCCTCCACAAGCATATCCATGGGTGGAGCATACTGTGGAGAGGTTATCCGCTCTTTAGAACCAATGATTTGCTTACCCTTATCCCGAGGTGCCACCCTAGAGGTAGAACTTTGCAAGGTTAACTTTGACCTCTGGAATGATGAATTTGTAGGAAGTTCTACCTTCTCATCGTGTACCTAACTTCTCCTGGGATCATGAGTCGATGACTCCAAATCAATCTCAATGGTGAACTAATGATTAGGAAATGGAAAATCCATTTCTAAATCAAAGGTGGAATGATAACTAGAATCATCATTATTTTGTAGACTTGAAGAGTTTTGAGAGGAATAAAATCTAGAGTATCGGTGGACAAGATATAAGTGAAAGCTTTCATTGATTTCTTCTTAGATGGAGGTACATGATAGAAATCTAATAAAGTAAGCGGAGAAAGGGGTATAGTGCCCTCTTGTCCACGATACAATGTCCTATTGGCGAAGAGGAGCTAGTGGAGGAAGAAGTAGATAAATGGAGAGTTTGCTTGGTGGTTTCTATGCTATCCCGCAGTAAGGTAGTGCCGCTTGGGTCGACACCTTCTTCAAGTTGTCTTTGGCAACTTGCAAACCTTCCTTGGTGTTGGAGGTTTGAGTTACTTGCAACAGAAAGAAAGTTTCTTGATCTTAGAGACCACTTTTTAGAGGTTCGAGAAGACAATATCCCAACCTTCTTTTGTCTTAAGAGGATTGTAAGTATCCCCAAGAATTACTCTGATAGAACTAGAAGGTTGTTCTAACAAGTATTCCTTGGGAATGACAATGGCTCCTGACTTGTAGCTCAAGCCCCTTAAATGACACAATCCTCCAAGACATGACCATGCGGTGGTAGGGATAGTTAGGATCATCACTCTTCCCACATCTTCGCCTCTTGGGCTCAGGTAACTGAAAGTCAGGTTTCTTTAAGAGATTCTTAAAGATCTTCCTAACTACCTCCCTCTTGAATGAATATGGTTTATTCAATTTATCGATAAGAGTAGGTAATTACCTATGGATATGAGTACCGTTGAGTATATTGTGGAGGTGGTGGCTCACGTATAACCGGTGGTCGATATCGGCCGAGGTGGTGGTAGAGGAGGTGGCAATGGAGGCCTGGCATGAGGTCTCACACCGAGCTCGGTGCTTCCTCTTCTTACCCACCCTACTTCTTCTCAATGCTTTTGGCTTGAATGATTGGTCTTGAAAAGGTAAGCTTTGGCTTCCCCTCAAAGTTGTTGATTAACTTCTCAAAGGTTTTGATTGATAAATCCCTTGAGCATGAAGGCAACCATATGAATATTCTTGAGAAGAATTTCTATAGCATATTCGCAGTTCACATTTCATACTGCCACACCGAGAATATAATCAACAAGGGACTCATTTGGATTTTGTTGGGCCACAACGAGGTCACCACGCTTACCTTTCTGGGCTCCAAACCTTTGATGAAGAGGTCCAACTCAAGAAAAGTCTATCAACCATTGGTACCAAAGATACCAATCAAATGCGTCTGCCAAACTCTGCGAGACGGAATAGAAGTGCATCATCGCCACCAAAGATTGATCCGCCCGAAATGTGCTATGGGTTCCTTGCCATCAAAAATTTTGAAGGAAGGAGGCACAAAACCCTTAGGATATTGAACACAATCAAATTCCTCTGGGTAGGGCCTACCCTTTGGAACAGATGAGCCACCTCGGGCTTGTGCCAACGCATCCTTCACTTGTCGCTCACTAATCGCTTGATATCTTTTTCTTGCATGGAGGTGCCGCCCACCACCTTCCTATGCATACGCCACTATCCCGGTCTACGGAGATGTACTTGATCCAACATGCAACAACCTGGTGGTGGCCTCTAAAGGAGTAGGCTGTACTGATGGAGCTTGGCCTTGAAGTGCTAAGACTGCCGCTAATAAATCTTCAACTCTTTTCTCCATCTTGCTAATATGCTCATCTCTCTCACTCAACGGAAGGTTGAATGAGTCGTGTCTTCTTCCTCAACTACAACACCCTCGGCTATGTTGATCCCTAAGAAGGGAACCCCAGTGTCAACCATATGGACTGAGTCCTCCAAGAGATCATCCCCATCTGGATCAAAGACCAAGCATCCTCTTCATCGAGTCATCCCCATAGAGTTCCCTCTTCTCGAAAGTAGAAAACGATCTCATCCAAGAGCATCTAGTTGTGGGATAAACACTCACGAGGGGCTATACTCATTGACAAATACATCGGCATTTCTTGCCATCTTACTACTATCTCTAAGAGGATGCTCACGGATAGGTGTTGATCATTGCCCATCCAACACCGAGTGGGAAGGATCTACCGCCATGGATACTACATCTATATCCTCCATCCCTTCCACCACTGATGCTGCTGTAGGTGGAGACTGCAAGGGCTGCTGTGACCGTGGTGGTGACTTGACCACGATAACCTTGGGTCGCCATTCCTTCTTCTCAGGGGGAGGTCGAAGGAGTGCTCGACCTCACCTCAACGGGTGGAGTAGATGGAGTGGGACCCTGAGGATCACCAATGGTGCCGGGTCTTTCCTGATGGGGGCTTCGGATCTTGGCGGAATGGGGATGCTTGGATAGGCATGATGGTGAGTGGATGTGAGGTAGCACCGACTGCCTCTCGACTATAGGCCTACTCCTCCTATGGCGAGTAGCACCGGTAAGGATGATGCTGTCTGAACGATCGACCCTGGTAGGGCGACGATCGGGAAAGTCCATAAGAGAGGCGCCACCGACAAACCTCCGATTCCTCCTACTCCCAGTGATGCTTGAGGCTCCCTCCTCAGACGACTCTCCTAGGGATAACCCCCATCAAAAAACTGCACTGCACTCGAGCCAGTTCCCAACCCGGGCGATCAGCCCCAGCCCGATGGGGCTTCTGCTCCCTACCTGTGCAAATATGCCGGTGGTGGAGGTAGTGCAATCCTCTGTAGTCCTCCTCTCCATCAAAGGGGTGAAACCTACTACCACTCAAATGTGGAGAGGTCTCATGGAGATCCCTCACCCACATGGGAAGCGACATCCATCTCTCTCGCCTCTTGTGATGTCGCTGATCTGCTTCTTGCTTGCCAGAACGGTATGGTGAGTGAGCTAGCACCCACCTCGAATGTGGAGGAGACTATTTCGCACGCCTTTCCCTTTAGGAATCCAAGGAGGGGTAGTAGTAGGAGTAACTGACCTGTATGGAACGACCGGCAGTAAATTGACACTGGCAGGGTAGCAGGAGCAACAGTGGCCTTCCTCTTTAGTGGAGGAAACTCAGAATCAGATGGCATATCAAATCGAATGAGTGGCGTCTGCCCCGCCACCTCTTCCTTGTTAAGGTGAGGGTCGCCCTCCAAGAAATCCTCACTCCTCAAAACCAGGCCAAAGTAGATGACCTCGGAACCAGTGGTAGACTAGCTTGATCCAAGGCTAGATTTAGGCCAGTGGGGAAGGAAAACACGAGCTTGGGAGCCATAGATACTGACTAGGACTAAAACAATTGATTGCACTGAAATCTGCATTATTGAAATGTAGCTGAGTCAGACACTTGCCTTGATATTTACCTTCAATCATTGATTTCAAGATTTGATTTTGAATTTGAACCCACACTAAACAATCTTAAGGATGTTAAGTTCATCAAAATTTTAGAGAGATTTTGGATATTGAGGAGAGTCTTTGCCATTTGATTTTGATTTAGAACCCATACTCAACTGATTTAGGTATGTTGGGCAGGGTTCTAAAATTTGAGGAGAGATTTTCTTAAAGATATTTGTGTTTTGTGCATCTTGTTTGAAAATATTGAAAGTTTGAAAGACCTCTACTTAGCAAATTTGGGTATGCTAAGAAGAGGTTGTGATTGTGTGTTTGAAATATTTTTGCTTGTGAAGATTTGATTGTGTGATATTTTGATTTGAAAATGGGGCTTCTTTCTTAACAAATTTGGTATGTTAAGTAGAGGCCACATGTGTCCGATTTGTGTTTGGATGAGGCTTTCACTTAACAAATTTGGTATGTTAAGTGAAAGTTAAATGTGATGAGATAAATTTCTTTTCTTTGAAGATGGGAGTCATACTTAACAAGATTGATATGTTAAGTGAAAGCCCTAAATTTGTTTGAGATTTTTTTTTTTTTTTTTTTTTTTGAGAATGAGACTCACTTAACAAATTTGGTATGTTAAGCGGAAGTTCAAGTGTGATTTATCATGAAAAAATTGGATTACTTAACAAATTTGGTATGTTAAAATAGGATCAAATGTGCATTGAAAAGACCCCTCACTTAACAAATTTGGTATGTTGAAAGTCAAAGGTGATTGTGATTTTGAAAATGAAACTCTCACTTAACAAATTTGGTATGTTAAGTGAAAGTCAAATGTGATTGTTATTTTGAAGATGAAACTCTCACTTAACAAATTTGGTATGTTAAGTATGAAAGTCATTTTTTTTTATTAAAGAAAATGAACTTATTTAACATACTTAGGTATGTTAAATGGAGTTCATTTTGTACTTATGATTTTCAAAAATGGAGTTCTCATTCGATATACTTGGGCATGTCAAATGAGTTCCCAATGTGTTTTGAAGTTCAAGACTTTAGCATGAAGGAATTTATCAAAAAAAATGCAAATAGAATTCAATTTGCTCTACCTTCTCCAAGGGAAGGAACTCCCATTTGACAAATTTGGTTATGTCAAGTGGGGTTCAAATATGTCTTGACTTCTCTTTTGTGTGTGTATGGTTTATTGCTTTTCGAAAAGAGGGGAAACTTCAACTCTAGCACATGTGAAGTATGCTAAGTGGAGTTTCAATTTTTTTTTTTTTTTTGTCATGGTTTTATTTGAAAATAGAATCTCCATCCAACGAACTTGAGTGTGTGGGACGGGGATATCCATTTCCAAAGAAAATGTGCTTTTGAAAATTAAAAATTGTTGATTTTGATTTTGATTATTATTATTATTATTTTTTTAAAGAACCTCCTTATAACAATCATCAGATTTGTTAAACGAGGCTTGGTTATATGTGTTTTGTGAAAATTTCTTATAAACTTGTGTATAGATCCCTTATTATGTGGATTTTGAAAAAGTGCTTTTGGAAAGACATGTAATTTTGTAGAAGAGTTTTATTCTCTTATTGTTCATGGGATGAACCTTGCCTCACCATCGAATGGTGAGGAGATTTTAATTTTGGTAATCTCCTGTTTGATTAATTTCAATTTTCACCTATTGGGGAACTCAATAGATTTTAAGACTAAGATTGAGGTCTAAAACCTAAAGGATGTTCTTTTGCTTAAGGATGAAATAAGCTAAGTGCCAATGAAAGAATGATAGTCTATATATAAAATATAAGTCCACTATCGATGCTTGGAGACAATAATTGTCTACTAAAGATGGAGAGAAGAACTATCCCGGAGCCGTAAAAAAATGGTGGTGTTTATTTTTGGGGTGTGGGACACCATGCAGATCTTAGGGGTACTTATTGAAGTGATATGACATTAAGGAATGATGTACTATCTCAAAAGATAGAAATCACCACCCTATAATGGACCTAATCACCTAATAAGGACTCCTAAGGCATGATGGTCTTGAATATACAGAGATCTTTCCACTTTACATGGAAAAGTAAAGTAGGGTTTATTTTAAGAGTTCCTATGGAGGCAAGCCCCATAGTTAATTACATCCTAAGAAATGAGAATTTCTTAAGAATACTCTCGATTAAAGTAGATAATTAGAGTCTCCAAAGATTTCAAGGATAAGGCTATCAAAGGATTGGCTATTTTAGAAAATCAAATGGGCTAGATCAAGGAGAAGACTTATTTTGGAATCCAAAGAGAGAAAGTAGGAAATACTCATGATACTAGGAAGCCTAGTGAGCATTCCAATCTACCCTATAATGGGGCTTTATATTTTTGAAATTGAAGAGAGTAAATTATTTGAGTTGACATTTTATTAGATTGGGGCTTATAATTCCATAACATAAGATTGTGGAAATGCCTAAGAGGTGAGGATTTATGCTTGTAGCCCAAAGGAAACAAATACCGATTCCTAAACTAAGGAGCCTTGGTACAAAACAAAGGCACAACCTAAATCTAAGGAAAAAGGGTATATGGTTTACCTCCACAAGAGAGAATAAACCACCCACTTACTTATTACCGCTGAGTGGCAGCCACCTAACTCCTCCTACGCTTTAAATCTATGCAGGAAAGTCTTATGCTTTGCAAGATGGCTAGGTTGTTGTTCATTTAGAAAGAAAACTAAGTCCTTAGACTCACCTAAGAGACTAGAGCATGAGTGGTATGAATCCATGACTTAATCTAATGCAAATTTTATCAAATTTATTTGATTCTTTTGGACTTTTTTTGACATGTGCTATGGGATTTTGTATGCCTAAATGCATGAGAATTTGATTATGGGCCAAATCAAGAGAGAAAGGGGTGTCTTCCACCAAAGGCTCTCATAGGTTAAGCCTTGATTCTCGCAAAGATGGAAGCTCCCTCTTAACAAGAGTGAAAGAATATGACATGCATGATATACATTCATCCATCCAAGGGTTACTAAAATTTTATTATCTTGATTTAATCCCTAGGCTTTTATGTGAGGTTATGAGTTGTTTTAAAATTTTAGTTATGAGTTGTTACTTGGGGTAGAAAAATTAATTTTATCTTAAGAGCCTACGCATCCACACATTCAAACATCAATCATAAAGAAACTATGAAAAGCATGTTGTTCTAATGCAATCTAAACACAACATCAAACAATTTTATAGACTACCGTAAAAGAATAAAAGGCTGCGTCGGGTTCCAGCATACACCAAAAAAAGAGAAAAGAAAAGATGGGTAGCCGAGCTCTACCCTTATACAACCCGGATTACAAAAATAATATATATGCTATGGGGGTCTTCTTTTCTTCATTTCTTCATTTCTTTCTTTTGATTTGATTTACTCCAAAGGCATCACAGGGCACCCCAGGGACTAAGCCTTCTAGCCACTGCTCATCCTAATCCCCCATAGCACTAACCCTAATTCCTAATGCAAAATTACATCAAAAATAGGAAAAGTAAATCTAGCTACACCTGCAAAACAAATATTAGCTAAACATACCATACAATCCAAGCAGTTATATGAATAATTTGGACTTAGACCCACACATGGGTAAAGTCCACTGTCTAACATGGGTTACACTTAAGGGGCTAAGCAACACAAACAAAAGCATGTATATATTTTTATTACGCCTTTAAGCACAACCCCTTGCATAAAATATGATTAGGCTAATAACGGCCTAACATCCAGTCTACAAAACATACACCCTAACATCCAGTCTAAAATATTACATCACAAAACAAAACACAATATCATACATACAACGCCCCTAACTTAGCACTAGAAGTAGTGACTTAGTATTCTAATGTGTGTGCTTAAGGCTTGTGTAGCAAGACTTTACTAGGCTTCTTTAGTTTAAGTTCCAATTTGAAGTTTGAATTTAAATTTTACCTTTGGGTGATTTCAATCTAAATGATTTAATGATTTGATTTTTCATTTTTATTTCAATTTTATTTGGTTGAAATGATATTTAGGTTCTCAAGAATGAAGAGGATGAATTCCATCGTAGTGACTCACCTATTCTACATCCTAATTCCTAAGAATCTAACTAAAGTCCTTAAGTATCTTGATTATTTGAATTTGTGTAATTCATTTGATTTGGAATTTAGAATTTGAGTTTGTTTAAGTATTTGATTAATTGATTTTTTTAGATGTTTTAGTTTAATTGCATCTTGATAATTCAATATCCTTAATGAAAGGAGTTTAAGTTTATTTAAGTTCATGTATTTTTTTTTGATTAATTTTAGATTAGGTGTTTTGATTTAATTGAATCTTTATAATTCAATATCCTTTTAAATATTTAATTCTTTTCTTTGATCATGGTTATGTGATTTAACTTTATGTTTATTTAATTTGATTGTGGTTCATTTATTTGTTGATTTGATTAGATTAAGATTTTTTTTTTGTTTTTTTGATTCTAATTGTGATTGGATCATATTTTTAATCACATCCATTTGTCATGTTCATCTAAGTTTGGTTTGCATTTTGATTTCATATTGGATAGTTAATTAGTTCATTTTATTTAAGTAGGTTGAATGAGATTTGATTTGATTCTATATTAAATTGATGAGAATCTTTCTTGATTTAACTTTGATTCAATTTTAGCTTTTATTGGTCTTATGGATTTGCTTAGGTTCAATGTGATTATGTGATTTGTTTAATTAATAAGTGTATTTATGTTAATTATAAAGGTTTGTTTAATTTTTTTTTTTTTTTTTGTTTCATATTTGTTTAGACAAATGATGTAAATTGATGACTTAATGGTTTTGGTTTGATTTATGTTTTGATTAATTAAGTTTAATGTAATTAATTGATTAACTTAATTAGTTTGTTTAAGAGGTATGATTAAATTAAAGATTTGTTTAACTTTTGATTTAATTTCATGTTTATTTGAGTTAATGATGTAATTGATGAATTAATGATTGAAGTTTAAATTAGGGTTTGATTATCATTTAATTATATTTTATGTTAAGCTTAAGTTTAATATGATTAATGTAATTTTATTTAATTTATTTAATAAATGTGATTAAATTAACTAGTAGATTAGTTAAGTATTTAATTTTAACCTTTAACTGATTTATAAAGTTAAATTTGGTTTATTAAAATAATGGATTAATTTATTAAGTTTGCATTAATTAGATGTTTGGTTAATTAAATTTGATTAATGGGTTAATTAAAATTATCAGCTTAATTAAAGGTTTGTTTAATTAGAGATTAATGACTTACTGATTTAGGTTTAATTTAAGTTTTGATTAGTGTTTAACGACATCTTAATTATGTTTAATTAAGTTTAGGTTTCATATGATTAATTTAATTAACTTAATTAATTTATTTAAGGGTATGATTATTTAATTATGGGTTTGATTTAAGCTTAATTTTAGAGTTAGCTTTAATGTCACTTATTTAAATTAATTTGAATTAAAATGATGGATTAATTCATTAAATTTTATTAATTAAATGTTCTGACTAATTAAGTTTGATTAAGGGTAATTAGATTGATTAAAAGTTTATTTTAATTAAAGATTGATGACTTAATAATTTAGGTTTAATTTATGTTTTGATTGATGTTTAATTGCATCTTCATTATGTCTGATTAAGTTTATGGTTAATTTAATTAGCTTAATTAGAGGGGTGTGATTATTAAATTTGATTATGGGTTTGATTTAATTTAGTTAACTTTAATGTGACTTACTTAAATTAATTTGATTAATTAAGATGATGGATTAATTTATTAAATTTTCATTAATTAAATGTTTGACTAATTGAGTTTGATTATTTATGATTAGGGTTTTACTTGATTTGATTTATGTATTTGTTTGATTTCATTAACATGTTCAATTTAGTTATTAGGTTGAAATATTTAATGGTTATTTAATTATCTCATTCCAAATGGATGTGATTTAATCATAGGTTAATTAAGTTTACTTTAATTTTATTTAGTTTAATTCGATTAGTATCAAATTATTAAAGTCTTCTAAGTTTGTTGGATTTTGAGTTTGATTTAAGATTCAATCATTTAATTGAGTTTTATTAACTAATATATTTAATCATATTTAATCTCCTTTAAAGATGATATTTTTCTGATTTAAAGTTTGATTAATGATTTAATGAATTCTATTCAATTTCTGATCATTTTATTTTATTTTATTTTATTTTATTTTTATTATTTTTTATTTAATATTTGAGTTATTTTTAGATTATATTTTAATTAACTTTTTAGTTATTTAAACTCTAATCTTAAGTGTTTATTTGGGTTTCTTAAGATTAAGAAGATCAAATCATTTTTTCTTAAGAGTCCTAGATGTCAATTAAAGTGATTTAGGTTATCTTGAAGATTTTTGTAAAATTTCTGAATTTTTATTTAATTTATTTTATCAAAATTGATAATCTGAATTTAAAATTTTAATATCTACCAATACAGAAGTTATCTTAACTTGAAATTTTACTGTATGTGTATTATAACATTAATTTCAATATCAAAAAATTTCAACTTAATAGAACCTATAGTTTTGGCTTAATTAATAAAATATGATTTTACTAAAACTTAAATTACTCAATACTAAAAATTTTGAATATTTTAAATTTTTTGGGATTCCTCTCAAAGATGAATCCAACGAGATCTTGCAATTTTTTGGTTAAGTATTTTATTTTTATGATTTTTTGAAGTTTCATATGATTTAAATTATTATTATTATTATTATTTTTTATACGGTTTGGGAAAGACAAATTTTCTGACCGTCTCATCGATGACGGTCAGATCACATCCAGGCGAGATCGCTGACGCTGATAACCGTCCGATCGCAAACCATTGACGGACGGATCATTTCGCTGTTCAAGCTCGGAATCTCGCTCGGATCACGACCGATCCCGACGCGCGCGACGACGACGGTCTGACGCCGATCTGGCGGTTATCGCCGATCCACGCATTGTCATCCGAATCGCGGGATGGCCGTGAGCCGGTGAATAGTGTTTTCAGGGGTATTTTTGGAAAAAATGAAAGTTTCTAATCCAAAACTTGTCCAAATGGACCCGTTTCGAATTTGGCTAAGTCCAAAGAATTGGCTTAAAGGGTTTAAATTGAGTTTGGATTTGATTTTCAATATGGTTTTGGTCATTTGAATTTGGATTTCATTTATATTTGTGAATATAAATGAAGGAATAATTCATTTATGAAGAGATCAATTGAGTTTGATTTGATTTAAGGAAAGATTTGGCTTTTATGAATATGGTTCATATGGCTTAGAAAGGGTTAGGATTTGAATTTGATTTTGGGTTTCAATCATTTGGAGTCAAATTTTGAAATTAGATTCAATTTGAATTTGAATTTGAATTTAGTTTGAGAATTGAGTCCGGGTTTGATTTGAGAAAGTGTATCCGGATTATGTTTAGCATGGGATGTAATTTCCTTAAACCCCAAGACATAGCCTAATCTTATGATTAACACTTCTAAGTCTCTAGCTTAGGTTAAGTGTTCACCTAATCAATATGTGTCTTATGACTAAGGAAATCTTAGTGTCTAGAAGATCCTTAAGTCTAAGAGGATGTTAAGAACTCACCCAAAGTGAGGTCAACACAGACTTTACTTTGTTTATTTTCTCTATGTAATCTTTAATATTTTGGCTTTTCATCACTAGGCGAATGAAAAGAAATATTTCTTTCAAAGGGGCACGCTCTACAAAGAGAGATTATTACGTTAGAAGTCTTACCATAATAGATATTTTGGAGTTATATTTGCTTATATATATATATATATATATACATATATATATATATATATATGTTCTTATTAAAGTTAAAACTAAGGTTAAATTACGGAAGTGAAGCTCTCACCTGTGTTTGTGTCTCATACGTAAGCCTTGCAGGCCAAAGAAATTATATGTTTTTTTTATAGCTGAATATTTAGCAAAAAGTATTCATATCACTGATTAGATTTCGAATGATGAATTAGTCGTAATACTCATTTTCCTTCCATTATCTGCTCATCCGTCTCTATCTGCCTTTGGGATGATATGCACGCTTTAAGAGCGATTTTTTCGCTATGTATCGTGATTTTGGATTGCCCGATACTTAAAACGCACGCTTTTCTACTTGGTTTTGAATCATTAGTTTCTACCGGTCATTTTAGTGCATTCAATATTTATTTAGATGATTATGTGGGAGTTCAATCGAAGTTATTTTATAATTCAAAGATATGTTATGAACTTATGTATTGCTTTGGTTTGATTGATACCGCATTTTATCAAATTGAATCCATTAACCCGATATAAAGTGTAATATATGATGGAGGATGGAGGAGTAGCAGCCGAATGACGCACGCATGAGCCTCCCTCGATTATGGTCCCGCACCACCTGAGGTGCATCCGAGCATTGTGGCGCTTCGTGGCAGACATAGAGCTGCACATCCTGATTTGGTATGTTGTTGTACTATTCTAACATACAAGTATGCTTCTTCTTGTCTTTCTTAATTTTGATGGTACCACTTTGTCTTATGCGATAGATTTTCACATTTATGATGAATGACCGGTTAATTGCCCTGGTTCATGGATGGACTACGAGGTTGGATTACGTGTTTCCGCATTCTGCTCTCTAGATCACCACTTACTCAAAGCTTTGGTGGAGCGGTGGTCACCTGAGACACATTTCATTTCTAGCGGTCGGTGAGATGGCGATCGCAGATGTAGCCATGATCCTTGGTGTTGGATTGATGGACCTCATGTTATAGGTTCCACAGCTGTTGGAGTGGGTAGGCGATGGCATGACCGGATTGTTGCGACGAGCTATTGGGAGACATCCAGCGATGTACTATACCACGATCCCATTCAACATCCGACATCTACGTTTTATGGGGCAAAACATGCCGACCACGATGCCATTCGGCGTTGCTGGACATTCTTCGTTCATAATTGGATATGTCGGATATTGAGTTTTGGATGCATGTCGAGGCATACTATTCACTATAAGATGCTTCCTCATGCCAGACACGTCCGGGTCAGAGGTACATCTCCATTACTACCATTATTAGAGGATCGACATTATTTAGCAGTTTAATTGAATCACGTGTTGGCACATATAGAGAGGCTGAATGAGGCAACAAGACCCGAACGAACATGGCAGATGTCTGCACTAGCGGTATGGTCTTAGCATTTACACGTTGGTCGACATTCAAATTCTGTTGAGTTGGAGGGTTTGAGAGTTGGTTGCAGATGGAATGAGACTTGTGGAGATGAAACCCTCATGTCAAAGTGTAATGAGGATGAGCTTGATTTGCTTCAAAGCCGTATCACCATTTACACTTTTGGTTATTATTATTATTTTTAATTTCATACATGACATAAAATTATTATATGACTATTGTAGGTGATATAGAACCTTATGGCCAGATCCGCACAGTGTGAGATGTCTATTTGGCTGGACGTGAGATATGGCTGGCTTGGGTTCCATTGATCTGTTGGAAGCGCATCGAGTGGTATCTCCCTGATTGCATTCTCAGACAGGTCGGGCTATCACCTAGAGTTGATGCCAATCCTATAGATCCTTCATTTTAGTGAGTCGATGGACGAGGAAAGGCTGATGTTGATTGGTTTGTTTACCACCAGCCTTACATATTACATTGGGAGGCCAGACACGATGCCATTGTTGCTGTGGGTGCAGTTCCATCTGCAGTTGACCCGGCTGTGAGTTGGTATATGAGGTGGTATCGATCTTGGGCCTCCTTATACATGCTCAGGGCTCCTACCATACTGCCGACCACCTACTATCCTCGTGCTCCTGGAGAGAGACTGATGGTAAGTGTTAAAAATTTTTTTTACTATTCATAAATTTATATGCTTAATATAGAACATAATTTTTTTTCTCCGCAGAGGGAACATATCTTGGACACACAGGATATATTCTCGGCTTATTTTGGGAGAGATATGGACACTGATTTCCAGCATTCGATCAATACTTACGAGGAATTATGCAGGAAACTTAATAAGGACATGCACATATCAGATAGCAGGTATAGAGATACAGACAAAGCTAGTAGCTCCTATGCAGCGTCACAGTCTTCTCAGCCACATGCTACAAGATTCGATGCAGGTCTATCATCCATGCCAGACGTCGGTCCATACACTTACCCATATAGCACACCAGCTCCGTACTCCAGCCAGGAAGGCATGTTCAGTCCATTTCAGTCATGGCAAGTTGCAGGCTCTTCCATGTATCCTCACCCATCCGTATACATGCCCGATGCATCATTCTTGTACCACCGGGATCATCGAGATACCGGATGTTACACCTCGATGACACGAGCGGCGGCCAGAAGATGATGCTGCATCGCGGATCACTTGCTTGACAGTCCCTGCGCACATTACACACCGTGAAGTGGCCACTTCCACCCGAGCAGTCATTAGATGTACTCTAGCATACTCAGTAGTTGTAGATTATATGTTACCTTGATGTACTTTGTTCCTATTTTATATTTTTAAGTACTCTAGCCACATTTTTTTATTTAATAAATTTATGGGATCAATAGTATCTTATAGGAGATCATAACCAACATATTATTTTAAAAATATTTGTAATGTTTTTTACATTTTTATATTTTTTTAAAAAATAATCTAAATATTTAAATATTGATATGACTCTCAAAATACCACTAGTCAAAACACAAATCTTGATGTCGAAAGCGATATGATTTTGAGTCAAAATCGATCTAAATCAAGCACTTAAAATATCATTGGAATCTTTGGGGCATCAATTAAATCCCAAAACAGCTCTCAAATGTGGAGTGTTTATAGTGAAATCGAGCGTCTTGACGAGCCGGATCTAACGAGCCTAAGATCTCATAATTTCGACTTCATTTGGCATCCAAATGCTCAAAATACATCAAATGATCAAAGGAATCATCAACCGTCGAGGGGAATTACGGGCTTTACATGGAATGCCCTCCTCCCATCTATAAATAAACTTTCATTCTCACATGGGGAGGCCAAGTGAAGTGAAGTGAGGTGAAGAAGAAAGAGAGCTGAAGTAAGTGAAAGAAGAGAAGAGTCCAAGCAAGGAAGAAAAGGAAGAGCAGAACAAGGAAGAAGAGGAAGAGTCCGAACAGAGGAAGAAGAGGAAGAGTCCAAGCAAGGAAGAAAAGGAAGAGTCCAGCAAAGGAAGAAGAGGAAAAGCCAAGGGAGGAGAGAGCTCGGCTTGAAGATCCTCAAGCAAGATCGCACCTCAAGTAAGATCGCACTCCCATCGGGACCATCACATGCCACTGCGTCATTAATTGTACCCTGTATTCCCACCAAAAGTTATCCCGCATCTCCACCATCAGTAACAATTACAACCTGATCATTGTTACATAGTTGTTATTCCTCTCTCATATGCAATTTTGTAATCCCGTTATCAGGATGACTTTGTACTCTGAAACATATACATAATGGAAGCTTTTTACTGGGCTAGGCCCCGTTGTTTTTCCCCTCTTTTTGAGATTTTTCACGTTAAAATTTTGGGTGCCTCGTTTCTTTAATTACCTGTGTGTCTAATCGACAAGAAAGCGTAAACTTTCACTCTGCTGTGATTTTTTAGCACTAGCGGTTTGACACCGTCGTGGGAAGAAAACCCTTCAACCACAATTTCCATTGAACATCCCGTTATGGCCAATAGGCACACAACGAACTCCCACTCCCACTCCCATCATTCTCAAACCCATCCACCAAGGGGCCTAAGTTTTGCCTCACTCCCCCCTGATAGGCATGACCTTATTTAGGGTGGAACGGGAATCTCTTTGGAAGATCGTGTCCATCGAATGGAGGAGTCTCAAAATAAGATGATCCGACTTTTCAGGACTACAATACTTCTACGGCAAACATATCTCCCATTAAGAGGTCAAAAGCTAATCCTCCGACGGAGTTCATGCATGGAGACGTAGCGATCTCCTTGACATAGCTAGTTCCACTCATCGTGTGCGCTCACCCTACTAATCCACTGATTGTTGTTGATAGCTTCACACATGCTCATCTTGTTAATCCCGCTCATCATGACATTCACGCAGAAGTACGACGCCTAATACAAGATGAATTTCACCTTCAAGATAGAAATTATCTTCACCACACTATGAGAGTCCTCACCTTTAGGCTGAAGCCATTCTTCGACATCCAATTCAGGTTTCAAGCTTAGAGCATTGATTCCATGATTGGGCAAGACCCACACGAACACATCGACCATTACGACTATCATGCATATTCAACAAGCTCGACCCTCTTTCGTCTTTCCCGTTACCCTCAAAGGGCAAGCTTGCACTTGGTTTCTCTTCCAAGGGATCCATCCATACCTTTAACTCACGAGTTCTTTGTGGAACAGTTCATTGCAAACCGGAGAATCATTAAAGATTCTTCCCATCTTTCTGATATTCGACAAAACGAGGGTGAATCACTCAAAGAATACTTCTAGAGGTTCTCCTTAGAAGCTCGCCAAATACCTGGGGTAGACCCTGAACTATTAAGAGGAGTTTTCCTTGGAGGACTCCATCCAGGGCCTTTCTATTCATCATTAATGAGGGACACGGTCCCGCTCGACTTAGTTCATCGATAAGCACAAATCTCCGCCGATGAAGCTATTAATGCCCATCGTAAATAATTTGAACAATATGCAGGGAAACGCAAAAGCACCCCAGGAAATATGGACCGACAGGCCCATCAAAAGAAGAGACAAGATAGTCGTGATCTCCCTCCACGACCCTCATATCAACAACATGAACCTCGACCGGAAAAGACATACACACCGCTGAACACATCTCGTGTTAACCTCGATGGCTATTCTATGAAGAAAATATCAAGTGGCGCATCCATTGAAACCAATTGAAAATCAAGAGCAATATTGTCACTTTCATCGCCATGGACATACTCAAGCATGCATACAAGGAAGAAATCGAGAGACTCATTCAACAAGGATATCTACGTCGGTTTGTGAAGAATCGACCACCTCAAACAAACACACCTCCGTTTGGGGGGCAACCAGGACAATCATCACAGGAACAATTAAATAATCATCAAATAATTGGAGAAATTGAAACAATCGCAGGAGGACCGATACTACCTAATCAATAGGGGTGTGTTCGAGCCGATTTGGCCATAAATCATTCAAAATTCGCTCGAGCTCAGTCGTGGCTCGAAAATTTCGAGTTCGAGCAGTCGGATCGAATCGAGCTCGAGCTCGATCCGCTCGAATGTGAAAGAGCGCTCAATCGGATCTCGCGTAGTCGGTTCGAAATCCAATCCGAAGAAATGCAACAGCCGCTGGTTTATCGAAAATGAAAGGAATTTTAATAGCAAATTTTTGGCATATGTAATAATATAAATTGTAATTAATAATAATAGCAAACTATAATTTTATAAATTATAAATACAAATCTAGAAAATGATACAATTTTGCATGAATTTCTCATCAAGATCATAGCCACTTTAGCACAAATACTTGTGATTGATGCTATAACTATTATCAATTTTTTTAATAATGAAACTTAATTTGAATTTATCATTTTAGAGATATAATCTTTTCATTGAACTAATTAGCAAGAGATAATCACTATGAATTTACTAAATCTCTAACCAACTCCCTTTCTATGATATCATTTACTAGCATTTGCCAACAATTAAACATTTCATAAAATAAAAAAAATTATAATACATCTAAACATTGAGTTTAAAATACAAATCTAGAAAAAAAACAAAAATATGAAAATGTCTTTTGTTTGTGGGACTCAGTCGAGAAAGTAATATCCATCTTGCTTTCAATTAGTGAAAATTTGTAATATTTTACTTCAATAATTGAATGCTCCAACCTCTAGGTTGCCAAAGCCATCCATTAGAGCCTTAAAGATAGAAAAATAAATCCCTTGCAAAAGTGACAAAACCTCACAAATCAAAAATATCATGCATTAATATAGTAGAGTTGAAAAGCAGAATAAAGGCTCTAGGTTGCTTGGCCATCCAATGAGAGGCTTGTTAGCCACAAATAATGAAGCAAAAACAAATGAATTTACCCAAATTACAAATATATTCTCTTCTCATCATCGTCGAAAATTAAAAAAGCAAAAATTCTTCATGATAAGCCCACTAGATCTCATATCCTCCACGGCTCCACCACCACCAACAAGGCAACAAAATAACAAATAAAACCACCCAGGCCAACAACCATGCGCCAGCCAACACCCAACTGACAGAGGGAAGAGAAGAAGAAAGAGCGGTCGGTTCAATCAACCCCAAAATTGAACTACCAACCGACCACCAACACATCCACCCATCCAAATTCCAAAATAGCCAACCAAGTGAACCAATCAACCAACACTAAAATAATAATGGTCCAACACAAAAAAAATCCAACACGGGTTACAGACCAATAAATCCAACACGAATAACCAAGCGTGGCCCAAAGGCCCAAAAGGAACAACCGAACAAGGTTAGAGCCTGAGGCAAACAAAACTCTTCAAATTCCCAAAGTGAAAGAGTGAGCGGATCGAAACTATCACTACAAAGGGAAAATGCAAAGACAACAAACAACCATGTAAGAATGTAGAAATCTCCAAGCCAAACCAGAAAAGAGAATAACAAATTAACAACCACCAAAAAATTCAATCAAAAGGCCACCAAAAATAAGACAACCACATATGATCGAAAGATAGGATGCATGGGAAGCTCAACATAATCTTGAATGAAACTTGGCTAAATCATTTGCTACAATAGTCTCTCCTCAAGAAATCTTATAAATGGTAACCTCTACGACTTGTGCCCTCAAAAAAGCGAGTTGAGTTCTTTATTTTTAGGTGACTAAGCAAGCAAAATGCCAAAATAAGGCTCCAATCATGTAAGAATGTAGAATGCATCAGTACATAAAATATAGTAAGAATGTAAGTTTGTATGTAAGATGACAAGATGAAGCAAATAGGTTTGTAAAGTCAAAATAAAATTGCAAATCAAAATTTTATATTATTGCATGCATCAGTAGATAAAATATAGTAAGAATGTAAGATGAAACAATATGTTTATAATGTCAAACAAAAATTTCAAATCTAGGTGAAACTTACATACAATATCAACTATCAAGTAATATACTAATATGTCACCCCAAACGATGAAATGGCCTCAAAGTTAGATCATCGACCAAATCATTTCACTGTTAGTATAAAAATTAATCATTAATCATATTAATCAATCTAGTTCAATTTTATCATTGGGCATCATATCACCATCGCCCTATCATAAAATATTAAAAACAGCAAAAAAATATAATGTGATGCTACATAGCCTACATTCTTTGAAAGAAAATAGTCTCCAAAAATATACAAGTATAGTCACATAAAATGATCAAATAGTCACGGTAGAAAAGTCTCCAAAAATAAAGAGAGCATAACTGAAATGATATCACCTGATTTTCATATTTCTGATTCCGTGGATAAACTTTTTCGTTATAACCAAGTTCTCTTCCACAAGAACATCAAACTGAAATTGCAATAGATTAAAATGAAACTCATATATGAATAGAAGAGACTAGAGAGAATTGTATAAAATAAAAAAAGTAAGATAATATTACCAATGGATCTTTTGATGATTTATATGCATCCATCCTTCCACACACCTAAAGCATCTAATGTTCTTGGTGAAATTGAACTTCTATAATTGTTTTACACCACCACTAAAGTTCGATTGAACAGCGGTTATTCTTGGGATGGTAAAATATCTTTGGCCATCTTTGAGAGAGTCTTATATTTCATAGCGAGATATTTTCCACCATTCCAAAATATCAAATCAGCATTTCACACATGCTTCATCAAGGTATATCTCCATCGACTTACTGGTACTAAGAGGCCAGTAGAATCTATGAAGTCATACAAACCCGCCAAATCATCAATTGAAGCATTACCACCTTCAATTGTGTTTCTTTCAGATTGAGAGGTAGATGCTTCAGTAGTTTCTTTGCCCGTAGGCTGCATATCAACAGAGTAATAAGAGTATAGCTTAAAAAGTTTTTGTTTTACAGTGCCCTTCTTCTCATTCACAATGTGAACATCATAAATTTGTGGGTAGTAGTAATTGATAGCAAAAAGTTTCATTCTAGGATCTAAAATGCAAGCAATCGAAAATAACAATGAACACTCTGTCCAGTACTTATCAAATTTAGTCTTCATGCTACTTACCATGTTTGAAATAAAAATAGTACTTGATGAGCATTCTTGATCCAATATTCTCTTGATCAGAACTAGATTGGGAAGCAATCTATTCGTAGATAGGATGAACCGAAAAAATTTCGAATGATGAAAAAATCGACTCTCTTACTTTCTCAAAATTAACCCAATCTTCTTGAGAGGGCAACCATATATAATTCGGATGCGTATTCCATATAAAAGCATTCAACATCTTGTATGTGGAGTTCTGAAGTTGGCACAATGCAAAGTGCCTTTGATGTGGATAAGCCAATCTGTCTTGCTATCTCTCCAAATTTATGTAGCGACACGGAGATCTTTTTATAAATAAAATAGACTCTCTTACCCTTTCAGTTATTGAACTGATTTCTTTCAGTCTATCCTGCACCATTAAGTTTAAAATATGAGCGGCACATTGAACATGAAAGAAATCACCCATCAATAGAAAACCAGATCTTCTAATGAATAAAGCTTTCATATTTCTGGTTGCTACATCATTAGATGATGCATTGTCCAAAGTTATGGTACTAACTTTGTTTTGTAGACCCCATTACAACAAACTTTCAGAAATTGCCTCAGAAATCACAGCCCCACTATGAGGAGGATCCAAATCAATGAAACTAATTATCCTAGATTGTAATTTCCAATCAGAACTAATGTAATGCACAATATGACACATATAACCAATTGTTTGATTTGATGTCCAGCAGTCACTAGTAATCGAAACTCTCTTAACAACTTTCAAACTTTTTTTCAACTTATCTTTTTCAGCTTCATAAACTTTCATACACTCCTCTTTGATGCCAAATCTTGAAATTTTATGATAATTTGGATTCATCGATTTCATCAGAATATTGAACCATAAATGTTCAACTATCATAAATAGATATTCATGAACAATAATCATCTTAGCCACAATATTCTTTATTCTAGAATGATCATAGGGCAAACACATAAACTAGATATTGAACCGGTTTCCTCTAAATCCTCATCGATCAAATAGTTTTTGCTTCTTTCCTTGTTATCAACCTGCTATAGTGATTTGATTTGAAGTGTCTACTTAACTGAGATGTGGTTCCAGTTTTTTGTTTCACATATGATTTGACACAATAATTACATTTAAACTTCTGCACCATTTTTCCCTTTTTTATTACAGTAATTTCACTGAAGTGTTGCCAAACTTCAGATCGTTGTCTTTTACCCTTGATCTTAACGCTCGAAGCTATTTCACCCACACTCTCATTTTGAGTTGTTGCATTATCATCAATAGGTAGGCTTGAGTCACTTGAAAAACTAATAGATTTACTTTGAGAAGGACTTGCCATTGTGTCTATAAGAAATGAAACAAAAGCAATACATAGAATCACTCAAAACCAACCAAGAAATCTGCTTAAAGACTGGATTATACATAAAAGATCCCCATATATTTACAACCAAGAAATCTGCATCTATCAACATGACAACATCTACCAACAATCAACAGAACAACCAAGTTACTAAAGCGGGAAAGGCATGTGAACATCATAACATGTCCCATGAATGCACAAGACACAAGTAAACAACCTTTATAGCACCAAATAACCTCCAAGCATGAGGCAGAATCGAAAAAGTACTACGGTCCTAAGCATTCAACGAGGCGAGGCGGTACATACAATTAGGAAATGAAATAATGGCCAATGTGGAAGTATTTCTAATCAAAATTATAAAGTTTAAGTCACTAAGTCGAACCGGAAACAGAAATTAGCAAAACAGAGTAGTCAGAGGGCATTGGCAAACCGAAGTTACAGAAGATTATTGAAGTTACAAAACAGTAATGAGATCAAAACAACATCATCCGCTAGTTTGCAAAACCAACATTCAACGACCATGAAAAGACAACAATCATTATAAACTCAGACGGGCTAGAACCAAAACAACCCCAATGGGCCAACATGCTAACATAAAATCGTTACAAACCCCGCAAATTGCAAGTACCCCAGGTCCCCAACCGCAAAAAACATAGATACACATGATTGGCATGAATGATTAAAGAACCGAAACATCTCCAAATCCAATAGGCGAACCTCAAATAATGGAATAATAGAAATAATTGAAATAACCAACATCATGATTCCATGAAATACTTACGTAATCGAAATGAAAGAATCGAAAGTATTTACGGAGCAAGAACAAACCGGATGATCTGAGGAATAATTGATCAAATCGGCAAACCAAACACTAATCGGATCGATGATATCTGGCGGCAACGACGCAATGATCGAGAAAACTAGAACACGAAAAGTGAGAAACGGGGAGAAGAGAAAGAGAGAAGTGAAGTGAAGTCGAGGAGAATCGGGGAATTAGTCGGAATGGAATTTAGAAATTAGAATAGGGATTTTAGATCGCCCGTCGAATTAATCGGATGGCTATCTGCTTAGCTCATGCCTGTTCTCGATTCGCTCGTGAGCCGCTGAAGCGAGCCACGGTTCTTCGGTCGAAATAAATTCGAACCACAATCGGCTCGTTTGCTTTGAGCCAATCTCGATTCAAGCCCAGATTCGAGTCGACTTTCGAGCGAGTCACGATCTTTGAGCTAATTTCTCAGCCCTACTAATCAAGTTCTCGTTACTGCCTCCAAAGTAACCGAGTTGAAGAAGTCTCGTATTGATCATTCCATCACTTTCAATGACTTGGACTTAGAAGGAGTCCATATCCCTCATCAAGATCCACTTGTCATCAGCACGGGGATCGGTGATCCCTGTTATAATGTTAAAAGAATTTTGATCGACAATGGGAGCTCTGTCGATGTCTTATTTTACTCAACTTTTCTTAACATGGGCATGGCTAGGCAAAAGCTCCAACCATTCGGACCACTATATATGGGTTTGATAATCACCCGATGCGTAAGGGACAATCACTCTTCCTGTTACCCTGGAGAATTCCCTCGATAAGTGACTCATTTAATACAATTCATGGTGGTCAAGTCGATTGCATGTAATGCAATCTTGGAGGCCCTCCAATCAATTTTCGTCTCACGCGGTTCTCATCAAGATAAAACTTCCTACCCCGGTGGAGTTGGGGTGGTTTGTGGAAATCAATAGGCAGCTCAATCATGTTATCTCAGACAAGCTCAACCGCGCCCTTCCATCACCTTCAACATCAAAGATTTTAACTTTCGAGATGAAAGAGTACCTCAAAAAGCTTCCCCTGTAGAAGATTTACTCTCAATAGCATTATCAGATAACCAACCATTACGAGCGTAAGTGAGATCTTTACTCTCGAAGAACAAAGGGAAAATATACTGATTTCTTGCGAAATCAAGACATATTTGCTTGGAGTCCACAGATATGCCGGGTCGACAATGTCACGCACTCTCAAAATTAATCCAACGCTCAAACCAATCATTCAAAAGAAGCGAGTTTTGCGATCGTCTTCAGCTATTGAACAAGAAGTTAACAAGCACATAGAAGCGATTTTCAGTGCATTACCCAACATGGCTAGCAAATGTTGTCATGGTTAAAAAAATAAATGGAACATGGAGGATGTGTGTTGATTACACTGACCTTAATAAGGCCTGCCCAAAGTATGATTTTCCTCTTCCTCGAATCGATCAATTGGTGGGCCACGTCCGACATCAAATGCTCGCTTTTTTGGATGCTTATTCGTTACAATCAAATAAAGATGAACCACGGATGAAGAGGCTACATTTCAAACATATAAAGATTTATATTGTTACCAAGTCATGCCATTTGGATTAAAAAAAATCGTGCTACCTATCAACGCCTTATGAATAAGGTTTTAAAGACCTACTAGGACACAATGGAGGTGTATGTGGATGACATGTTAGTGAAAAGCTTAGAAAAATCACAACATATTTGGACTTAGAAGCATATTTTGACCCTTCTTTATAACATACGACTTAACCCACCAAGTGTGCTTTTGGGGTTACGTGAAAATTTCTTGGGTGGGGATAAACTAACCCCAATCAAAGCTCTCCAAGATATGATTCCTCAGAAGAATATCAAAGATGTCCAATGTTTGAATGGCCGATTATCCCATTTCCAGTTAGACAAATACTTGCCGTTCTTTAAAATATTGAAGGGAGCTAAAATAATAATTTTCAATGATGAATGTCAAGCTTTTGAGCAACTATATCTAACCTCTATCCAAACCTATTCAAGGAGAACGTTATACTTATATCTTGGATAATAAGCTCGCTTTAGTGCGAAGAAGATGGGGCACAACAATTTTATTACGTCGAAAATTCTCTCTGATATAGAAAGTCGTTATCCATTTGTAGATAAAGTGGCTCTGGCGTTAGTTTTCTCAGCGCAAAAATTGCATCCATACTTTCAAGCTCACACCATCGTTTACACCCGTTAAGGGCCATCTTACAAAACCGAGCATCGGGAGATTAATCAAATGGTGCAGCAGAACTGAGAATTTGATATAAATTTTCTACATACCGCCATAAAGTCTCAAATACTTGCAGACTTTATAGTGAAATGCACCAACCCAACTCTAGAAGAGCTATTCACGTGCCTTTCATCTCCTCAATGGACTCTATGTTGATGGAGAGCTTGGTCGGTCGGGATCCTACTTATTTCCCCCCAGCAAAATACCCTAGAGTATGAACTTCGCTTAAAATTCCCTGCAATTAATAACATGGTCGAATATGAGGCTCTCATCCGAGGTTGAGACTCATATCATTCAAGAACTTAGTAATTCACTGCGATTCCCATTTGCCTCCCAAGGAGATTTTAATACTCATAATCCTCAACCGGTGCAATATCTCCACTTGGTAAAATCCTTCTTACTCATTTCAAGACATCAAATCATCCACATACTACGAGAGAAGAATACTGGTGACGCTTCTAAGCTTGCTACCTCTACCACTGAGATCTATTTAAGAGAAAGCATGTTGAAGAAATACATTTTCCTAGTATCCAAGGGTCATGGGTAATTCAAACTATTGATGAGGAAAAGGAACGTTAGGTGGATGACCGATCCTATCTTTTCTACAAGAAGGAACCCTTCACGAAGATCCAACTTTGAACTCGTCTCAGAAAATAAACTTCAAACTTTCTATTATGGAGGTGAACTATACAAGCGAAGCTTTCTCGGTCCAGTATCTCAAATGCCTTCCAACTTCAGAAGCTGATTACGCATTAAGAGAGGTTCACTCAGGAATATGTGGAGAACACCTTGGAGGAAGAGCATTGGCCCTTAAAATCATGAGGCAAGGGTTTTATTGGCCTACAATGAAATAAGGCATGCCTTTGAGTTCACAAAAAATATCGAGTTGTCAATTGCATTCTAACTTCTCTCACATGCCATATGAACTCTCATCCATTCAAAGCCCTGCCCTTTGCTCATGGGGATTGATATCATGGGACCTTTTCCAATAGCATCGGGGCAACGAAAGTTCATCATTCTAGCTGTCGACTACTTCACCAAATGGGTGAGGAACCACTCGCTAAAATCATAGGCAAATGCCAAACAATTTGTCGAAAAATATAATATGTCGATTTGGTCTTCCGCAAAGATCATCACGACAATGGAACTCAATTCTTGGAAAAGTCTTTACGTCCTTTTTAGATATTCACATTCCGGTAGCACATCCTCAAACCAATGGGCAAAAAGTTACCAATAGGACCATACTCAAAGGACTAAAAAAAAATCTTGAAGGGGGCAATGGGTTGATGAGCTTCCCAATATTCTTTGGGCTTTTCACCGTCATGCACACCCTGGTGAGACAGTATAACTTGTGTTTTTTACATATCATCTGGTGGATATCGAGGTTCCAAGTCCAAGAGTCCAGTTTTGATCATGGTAGTAATGAAGAAAAACTCGACACCTGATCTACTCCCAAACTTCTGATATGGCCTACCGGATTGCTTCCTATTCACTTCCAGAGTGAAACCTCATCCCATATCTGGGTGACTTGGTCCCTCTGAGTCTCTCAGGCTGCAAAGGCCCTCATAAACTCTCTCTGGGATGATCCATGTATGGTTATAGCTATGGTCAAGCTGAGAACGTTCAAGCTCAAGGACCCTCACTTGGAATACTAAGAATCTTGAAAATATTATCAGTAACTCTTACTGCATAATTATTGCGACTTTTATCTCGTTTGTCATTTCATCCTCGTATAACTGACCCCACCTAGTGGGGTTAAAACTTGTTGTTGTTATTGTCATCGTTGTTGTTGTTGCAGTTGTTATTTTCTCTTGAAGCTTGTACCCGTGTCTTATGATTATATCATTGAACTAGTGAATTCATAGCTTTGTTCTAACAAGATTTGCTTTTTTTTTACTTTTTCTCCCACTTGAGAAATATACAACTCATGTTACATCTCAATTGGGACATGATCAATCCCAAGGGGACTTGATCGACCTCTTCATCTGTTAATATCGAGCGAACAATTCGACAAACAACCTAGGAAGGTCAAAAGGTCCTTGGTGGACTTCAACCTCTTTCATACATGTTAACGTCGACAAACGACCCGGATAGGTCAAAATCCTTAGTGGATCCAACTCATTAGCGTTAAGGTATTTTTTTTACCCTGATGGGTAGATGAGGCGTATAAAAAGAGAGTGTATATCATTATCATTGACATTAATAATGATATAAGAAGAAATTAAGATCGATACGATAATGACATTACATAGAACAAACAATGAAGAAAGACATCCCACAAGCTACATAATATCGATATCCTCATCATCACTGACGCTCAGCCCACTCACAACTCCTTCATCTTATCGGTGAAGGATCTTGATGCTTGGGGAGATATATCCTCAATTTTGGCCGGTCTTGCGATGTACCGATTCCTTTCAAGAACCCTCAATGAAGCCCTCCTCTAAATACGTGCTCCAAGTCCTTCACTTCAACATCAAAGATATGGTTACGAGCCTCCTGGATAAAGTCTTCAATAGCACCACGATAAGCTAGGGAATTCTTGAAGTCTTCCACCTTAAGCGATCTTGCTTTGCTTCGCCGACATTCTATGCTCCTTTTGAAGACGATCTTGTAATGCTTTCTTATCCGCAAGTACCCACGATCCTCTTCTCCTTATGGAGTCTCTGCTCTCGCCTCAATCGCCTCATCCCACTCCCTCGACGGAGAAGCCTTTCGGTTCTACACTCGGTCAACCCCCTCCAAGTCGCCACTTCTTTAGCTTTAGCATTCATCCTCATCTCGCGCGCAGATATTTTATCTTCATAAATTGATTCCATTTATCAACACCTTCATTCTCTGTGAGTTAAAATCATCACTAATGTTACATAAAGAAGAAAAGAAGGAAGGAAGGACACGCGCAATTCATGCGCGTTGGCCATATGTGATTTAATACCTCTTGAGTACGAACTCCCCATCATGAGTTCAAAACATAAACTCTCGATCTAAGTGGACATCATCTCCGAGATATCGACATAGCCATTTCAAAGGAAGTCTTCTCTTTTAGATGGAACATTCATCGTGATTCCATGACGGGCTTCTCGAGAGAACCCTATGAGGAGAACTCTCATCCTTTCTAAGAGATCTTCACGGATGGAAAGACCAACTTTAAACATCATATCTTCAACTATATATTTCTAACTAATGTAACTCATGTTGCAAGCTTCCCACATCGAGATATTAAGAGTTGCTAGAATGTCATCCTCAATATCGTGATGGATCCGGTCATTCAATCTTCCCCATCTCGGGCCACTCATTCTTCACATAAAAAAATCCGGTAGACCAAGTTTTGGGCCGGATCCATCGAAAACTCTATCCAATTCTTTATAGTCAGATAAAACGTCCGAGCATCACATATGAATCATTCGGCCGTATTGATGTTCAAAGTAACACGCTCCACGAAGAAGGTAGTCAAACCAATAATGACCATTAAAGCTCAAACGAATTGCATCAAAGCCAGCATATTTTTGAAGATCTCAATCGGGAGCCAAAGGGAATCGCGACGAAGAGTCATCTCGAATAGTAAAGTACCACGGTGAAGACTCGATCGGACTTTTAGCCAATGACCAACTCATTGGGAAAAAAATTTCTGGAACACCATTAAACTATCGATGTGACGTGGAGGACATATCGTCGTGGGCCACACTATGAGTTTTCTTCGACCATCACCTGAAAATAAAAAAAAATAAAAATAAAAAATATAAATCGAAGAATTTTTGCACTCATTCGATGCTTGACCCTCTCGCATGATATTTAATTTTTCTCTGATAAAACACACACACATACACATAGGAAGGAGATATATATCCCCTCCAATAATGCTATAAAATCATAAACTTTGTTATGGACGAGGTTCCTCATTGATGCATCCCCGCCGTCTTGGCGATTTTCAACTGCTGAACCTTCCATCGAAGTTTCTACAAGAAAAAGTAATGCATGGGCTTTGATCGCCTCCTCAACTCCGGACGGTCAGGCCGAGGCGATGTCGAGGAACCGGCCGACGTATGTCATGGGCCTTGATCCCTCAACGGACGGTCCGGAGACGACCGTGACAGCGTCGGCCGCGAAATATAATATCGTGGGCATCGCTGGCGATGTCCCGGCGAAGCCACGACATATATGCGTGGCGCGATGCTTATCGCTCGGACGGTCGACGAGGCCGTCGCCGGATGAAGAGAAACCGAACCACGACCATGTACCGTGGGCCTTGATCGCTCTAACCGGGCCGACGCCGAAGACGTACCGGCCAGCTTATCGGCCGATCAACCGGCGGACGAGGTAAGCGGGAGGCAGGTGCAGCGGAGCGGGCTGATCTGCGGGCCGATGAAGACGATCTCGGCTAAACACCGATCAGCCGTGACGCGATCTCTAACGGACGGCGCCGGCGAGAACCAGGTTGTGCAAATATCACGTGGACGCTCAACCTCTGGCGGTCCGACGAACCGGACGAGGTAAATGACGTATGTCGCGGCGCCTTGACCCGGACGAACAGAGAATGCGGAACCTATGGCTGGCCGCCTCTCTAACGACGGTCCGACGAGGCTGATAGACGAGTGCCAGAAATGACGTGATGTGCCTTGATCGCCTCCTTGGCCTCTTAATCACCTCCCGAATGCCTCTTGATCTTGATTGTCCAAAGGACCCTCACTCAAGAAAGGAGAGGGAAAGGTGTCTTCTCCCTTCCTGGGGAATTTATAAGTAAAACCCTCAAAAATGGCTCAAAACCCTTCAAATCCCGGGCCCTTGATCTGAACAGCAGCCATTGCCAGATCTTGCGGCAGATCCTTTGCATGAGCATGTGACGAGCGTCATGAAGCCCGCCGCATGACCATTGTCAGCGACCCGCGATCGTCACTGAGCGTCTGACCGGACGTCTGCCGGACGGCCGCATACGATCACGGCCGGACGGCCTCGACATGACGCGTCAGCGTCCTTGTGGCGTGGCCCATGGCCGCGCCATACCGCCGCAGTTCGCGACCCGGCCGCGACGGATCGATCAGGCCCGCCGCTCCACGACTCCGCGCCTTCTTCCGATTAAATCGCGGCGCTTGACCCATTTGACGATGGGCGACCATCGCTGCAGGACCGGTTACGCTTCGCGGTGGCATGACATGAGCAGGGTCATCGCCCACGAAAACTTCAAATTCGTTATTTTCGAGCATTTGGCATATATATTTTTAGATGATTAAGCTAATGTCATCCAAAAATAGGGGGACAACTGATATGACTCTCAAAATACCATTAGTCAAAACACAAATCTTGATGTCGAAAGCGATAAGATTTTGAGTCAAAATCGATCGAGATCAAGCACTTAAAATATTATTGGAATTTTTGGGACATCAATTAAATCCCAAAATAGCTCTCAAATGTGGAGTGTTTATTGTCGAAGAAAGTCGGCTTCTAAGATCTCATAATTCCAACTTCATTTGGGCATCCAGCTCAAATACATCAAATGATCGATCATCCGAGAATGGAGTTTTTCATGAATTTAGAATGTCCTCCCATCTAAATAGGCTCATTCTCACATGAGGAAAGTGAAGTGAGGGAAGTGAAGGAAGAAAGGAAATAAGTAGAAGAGCAAGGGAAGAGTCCAAAAGAAGAGTCATACAGAAAAAGAGATATCGGGAATCAAACTTAGAAGAAAGATCATGGTGTCTGTATTTCCACCAAGATCGTCCTTTATGCTTTCTGAGCGTCGTTGTTCTATTGTTATTCCCTCTTATCTGATTTTGTAATCGTTATCGGAAGACTTTGTACTCAAATAGATACATAGTGGAAGCTTTTTCTTGGTGCCCCGTGGTTTCCCTCTTTTCGAGGTTTTCCGCGTTAAAATTCAGTGTCTCCTTCTTTAATTATTGTGTTTTGAATTGTCAAAGGCGTAAACTTTCACTCTATGCGATTTTTCGCACAAATATCATTAAGATACGAACAAGCGTCAAAATTCTCCAATATGCAACTAGCGTTCAAAATTCAATAATTCACTCATAAAAAATGCAAAAAAAAAATATATAATTAAAAATAAGCATCCATCACATTTATTTTTCTATTTTTTAATATGATCAAAGTCTACTAATCAAACAAGATAATCATATATCAAAAGAAAAAAAATACTATATAAAAAATTAATATAGTCATTATCTTTATATAAAATATACATAATACAATATTAAAACTTACAGAGAATAAATTATCCTATAAGTTTTTCTTTTTTTTTCAAATGCTTTATATATAGTTCCTGCTAAATATATATTGAAATTTAAATCATGTAACTCAACTCAGATACATCAAAATTTCTTATGTAAGACGTCACAATCTCAATTAGATCAACGAAAAGTCCATTTAGTGCGATTAAACAATACCAAGTTATTTGAATTAGATAACAAATTGCTATATAATCTTTTGTCAAAAATTTTTTATTTGATAAATTATGTTAACTATTTCTAAATTTTTTTAAAAATGTACTTATTCTGCTAATTAAAGTTTTAATCATTCTTAGTTAAAAAAAATGGTCTTAGAATATTTGGATCGATGCTGTTAAATGTTTGAGAATTTATTTAATTTTTCTATTGTACTCATTTTAGAACAAATACAATAATGTACCATCAAATTCTCATGTGTCAGTTTTTAGGTCACTTTAAAGTCTTTAACAAATTTAAAGATCTCACCTACAAATTATTAATGCATTTCCTATTAATTAGACAAGCGTTGTACTCTACATTAAGGGCCTGTTTGGTTCCGTGAAAACGGAATGCACTGTAATTAGTTTATATTTTTTTCTTTTTTGTTGTTTGGATGGAAGTAAACTAAAATCAGTGTAATTTTTTGAGGTAAATTTAAATCCCACAATAGCCTCTTTGCGTGACTTTTAAATACGCTCAAAATGAGCGTATTTCTCGATTACGCGGAGCGGAGCGGAGCGGAACGCGGGAAAAAGATTTTTTTTTTTTTTTGGCAGAACGAGCGTTATTATTATTTTTTTTTTGGAAACAGAATTTTTTTTTCGATTTCAATTTTTTTTATAGTCTTACTCCTTAGTCTCGCTCAAGCTGAAGGAATAAAAAACGTTATAATAACAAAAATTAAAATAACTCCTAATTATAATTTAATAAATATAATTATATTTATTCAAATTGATGATAAATAATTCAAGAAAAATAAAAAAAAATTAAAATAATTATTAAATTTTAGTTTATTTAGTAAAAAATAATTAATGAGTAAACTATTTATTAAAGAAAAATTATTTAATAAATAAATATTAAATCATAACTTGATGATTAATTAATTTAATAAAAATTCCTATTAATTAATGTTTAATATAATAATATATATATTATATATATATATATATATATATATATATATATATATATATATATATATATATATATATATATATATATATATATATATATATATATATATATATATATATATATATAATTTGAGTTATTATGTTAATATAAAATGATAATATTCAAATTTTATTTATTTATAACACTAATAATTAATATCTTAGAAAATTTATAAATTAATTACTAATTAATTAAATATTTGAAATACATTATATTTGTATTTAATTTTATTTATTTTTAGTCAAGAAAAAAATTTTATTTATAATTTATTTATATTTTAATATATATTTATTTTTTAATTGAATCGTTAATTAGTGAATAAATTCTATAATTAATTTATATATTAATAAAGTACTCAGTCTAATAGAAAAAAAAAATAAGTTATTAATTCATTTTATTACATTCACTCGTTCATCCAAAGAAAAAATAGTTTATGTATTTACTTTACACACAATACCAAAGTATTAATTCATTTGTATTCACTTTTCATTTGTATTTCGCTTTTATTTGATTCTAAATCAGACCAATAAACTAGATCGTGAAATCATGTAAAAGTCACAAGGGCACTTGCCTCAAGTTAGTTATGCCATATGTGATCAAATAGACTGCAAGCAAAAGTTAAACTCATTCATTTTATTGTGAGATATTTTATTTGGGATAATTTTCAGATTATTTTATTTTTTTAGAAAGCAGTTAGAAATCAAAGCAGTTTCATTTGACTACCAGCTTTTTGGTTGTTTCTCAGAAAATTTTTGTGATGAAAAAATTATTTTGAGAACCAGAACGGTTAGAGTGTGATGACTGTCAAAAAACTACAATTTGAATTTTTTAAAAAGAAAAATATTTGTAACACACATAATATTTTTTTTTAAAGTTGTTTTATTCACGATAACTTTAAAACTAATTTTTCAAAAAAATATAACTGTCTTAAATATATCCTAAGTCATGTTATATAATTTCACTTTTATTAAATAAATATAGTATTTTCTTAATGTGGTATGCCTTTGACCCTAGAGGATAAAAAGAAGATGAGAGGATGAGGCTAACACATTAATTCATTCCTATAATAATTTTAGTGCTTTTCACTCTATTTTTTTTTTTATCTACCATAATCTATTTTTCTTTGTATAAGCTTTGGAGTCACTTATTAGTAATTTGAATCCAATAAATAATTTTGTGGTATATCATAATAAAAATTTAAATAATCAAATTCAAAAATTTATCTCATATTTTTTTAGACTCTTTTTTAAAATCATGATGATGAAATAATGACTTTATAATTTATATTGTTTCCACGAGTAAGTGGATTTTATATAAATATATTCAACTTTTATTATTTAATAGTTCAATCATAAAATTATTAAAAAAATGTAAACAATATATATCATTATTTAATATCAAGTAAATTTTTATTATTTTTCTTAAAAATTTAAAATTATTTATCATAATAATTATTTTATATCTTTAATATTAAATGAGCTAAGCTGAAGTAGAGAGTGACTAAGATCAACCTAACGCATTTGTACCCATATGGGCCATATCTCAGCCACATGTTCCATTTCAATACAATTTTATATAAAGCCGACGAGAAATATATAATTGATTAAAATTCATTAATATTAATAAATCTGATTAATATTTAATACTTAATTAATTGCTCAGGCAGGTTCCCGACAGCTAGCTAGGCATTGGATATGAGGTGAGAAAGAGAAGCTGAAGCGGCAAAAAGGAGGCAAGAAAAGGAAGCATAAAGCATTCCCAAAAGTGTGCATTAATTATTTTCATTAATTATTTTCATTAATTATTTTCTCATTTATTAATACCGTCAGGAAAAAAAATTATTTTTTTGAAATATCTGATTTTTTTGTTGGGACATTTAAACGAATTTAAAGAAAAATTCATGTAGGCAATACATGGGAAGGATTGAATCATATACTTTTTGGTTAAAAGCAGAGCTTTTAATTACTAGACTTAGATATCTTATATATTGAAGAATATCAGATGAACAGCTTCTCTTTATCCCATTTTTCGTGTCAAAATCTCTTCCTTTTCATTCAAAATTGTAACATTAATTTGCATAACACATTATATATTTACCTATCTATTATCTAATATCTAAAATTATATATATATATATATATATATATATATATATATATATATATATATATATATATATATATATATATATATATATAGATGTCAAGAAGTTAGTAATTGGTGCTCTATTAGAGATGGTGGTCTAATAGTAGCAATTTGGTAACAAAGATCGGGTTATGGTCTAGTGAAGTAGGTTGGGTAGTAGTCCAAAGGTCTAGGATGAGAGTTAGCAGAGATGACGACAGCCATGTGGTAGTTTGACAATGTTGGTGGGATAGTGTATCAACAGCGGTTTGACGAAGGTGGCTAAGTGATAACTTACGATAGCGTTCGATAACAACGGTCGGGGTAGTGATCTAATGATGTTGACTAGATGGTTTTTAGGTAAAGGTAGTTGGGTGGTGGATTGAAAAGTGGTTGGTGTTGATTTGATGAAAGTGTCTAGGTGATGTTTGATAATAGCGGGTGGGCGATAGTTCAGCGATGTTGGTCGGGTTGTGCACCTGCGATAATTCGACAAAGGTGGCAAGGCAGTGGACTGATGGTAGTGGTTGGGCGGTGGTTTGACGATGATGGACAGGTGATTATCTGACGATGATGGGTAGGCAACAATCTAATGATGATGGGCAAATAGTGAATACTTGATGGTGGTTGCAACAGTTTGAAGACAACATCCAAACAATGATAAGAGAATATTGATAAGGTAATGGTTCGACAATACTTTGAGATTATAATGGTGACATTATTCATGAATATAGGCACAATCTAAATCACTCCATTTGATTGCTCAAAATAATATCCTCGATCATAAGATATGTTTTATGTATTTAAGTGCCCGAAAAGAAGTTGGAATTAAAAGATTTTGTGCTTGTTAGGTTCTTCCCGTCAAGACATTCAATTTGACTACGAACAAGTTATTTTTTGAAGCTATTTATGAACAAAAATAATATGCCAAATTTTATAACTATGTTTTAATTGCTTGATCTATGCAAATTCTCTATATTGAGTATCATAGCTAACTGGGTAATATCTACAAAAAATTTTAAATTTTTTTCTTTAAAAAATAAGCAGGTATTGCTCAGGATTCATATATCATGATAATATTAATACACAAAAAAAAAAAAAAAAAAAAAACTTTATCTCATCTCTTGGGAGATCACTCATAAACCGAGGTCCAACAATCGTTTAGGTCTCCCTCTCTTTCGGCTCTTATTTTTACTCATAAATGTATGTTCATCTTAAGAAACTTATACAATACAAGCCTTCTGTCTAGTTGATGGAAAAGTAATTATTTAGTTATTGTATGTTGGAGCATTCGTAGCGGTGGAAAGGACATTTTTATTGTCCTAGCTTTATGCAGAGATTCAGCACAATCATATACAAGAGAATAATCACATTCAACATATAGATTTTTATATTAAAAATATAAAAAAAGAAAAACGATTGTAGATAGGTGATCAGAGAGACTATAGTTGAGCAACAGAGATTATTATAGGTGATCATTGAAGGACGAGAGACTATAGTTGAGCAACAGAGATTGGATGATTGTAATCAGGTGATTGCAATTTGGTGATTGTTGTCAATTGACCATGGCCAGTGGAGGGCAAAACGATTGTAGATGAGCGTCTGAGGTTGGACAATGAAGGTCTAGAGGCAATAGTTGGGTGATATAAGTTGGTTGACTTTATTTGAGCAAATGTAGTAGGGAATTATAGTTGAGTCGATCATCGATAGTCAAACGATGGTGGTTCGGCAAAGTATATTCGTATGATAAAGGTTGAGTCACCATAGTTAGACAAATATAGTCGGGAAACTATATCTCGATGTCCACAGTTAGTTGATTGTAGTTAATCATCGGAAGTTGGATAATGATTGTGATATTCAATGGTTGAAGCTATAGTCATGCATTGAAAGTTGGACGATTGTAGTTAGGTGATGGTTATCGAGAGATGTAGTTTGACAACTATAGCAAGTGATCATGGCTAGGTGCCCATAGCTAGTAGACCATATTTGGTCTTTGGAGGTGGGATGATCGTAGTTGGTCGTTAATGGTTGGGCGGCCTTAATCAAATGATGATGGTCAGGTGAACATGATTGAACGTCAACAATAATCTGACGACAATAATTGAATGAGGGTGGCAGTTTGATGGTAGTAGGTAGGTGGTAGTGGACTAAATATGATGATCATATATTTACTATAATCTAACAATGATGTTTGAATGGCTATATTCCAACAGTGTCAGTTAGATTGCGATGATAGTTTAACAATGATGGCTAAGTTATGGTATTCCAATGATAGTGATAGGATGGCAGTAGCAGTTTGATAGAGTAGTGGTCCAAAGTGATCGATGAGCAATGGTTTGATGATATTATATGAGTGGCAGATCAGCGATGGTGATTGGTTGTCAATCCAATTATGGTTTTGGTCTGATGATACACAATCAAGAGGCAATCCATAATATCGAATGAAGAGGATAATAGTCTATTTATAAATATATGGAGCATCATTCTCTATGAATCAAGATTTCAAAAATCGGATCAGACATTTAATGAGAAGAAGGAGAGGTTCAATGCTCGATGATCTGACAGAGATTGAACCGAGATTGAACTAAATGATTCAATAAATATAAAAATTATTTAAATATGACATAAATTATGCAATAATGATATAATGATTGCAAATATTTGACAAAAAATAAATACATATGCCATGACATAACCAAGAAGAAGGTGAATTAGGTTATTTAATTTTTTTAAGATTAAAAACTTTTTTTCACTATCAGTTCATTACGATTCGTGATCAAATTGGTTGGATAGGCTAGTCTAATTTGATTTTCAAAACACTGCTTTAAATATAGCTAAAATCACAAATACCTAATCATATAGCTTGTAGTGACCTCCTTGATCATAAGGTGGTTTTTAAATGTTAGATCACTTTGATGTTATCGAAATTAAGCCATCTCAAGCACATTTAATTTATCTTATTGAGATGCTTGATTTAAATATAATGGGTAAAATAGTAAAATAAGAAATTTAATGATAATCAAAGGCTTGCTTTCCATTATATTTATTGTTTATATATTTGTTTTCTCAAAATTAAACATTTTAGTTTATTTTGTTTAGGGTTTTTTCTCGTGATCTTTTATTTTATTTTATTTTATTTATTATTTCAATAACCCTTTGATATTCATTAGCCAATGGTATTACTTACAAGATTGAGAGTAAAATAATGATTAATTAAACATGGCTGTCAGAATTAAACTAAAGTAGTGGAGTAAGTTGTAAATAAAATTCAATGCAATGGCCTAATCTTTAATACGAATGGATGAAATAAAATATCTTTAAAAAATAATAAAAGTCCTCACATAAGTAAGAGAATAAATCAATCTTAAGTAAAATTAAAATTCAAAAATGTTGATTTTGTGTGATTCCACATCAATAAAAAGTTGAGAAGAAGGTTACAAAATCAAACTAATTAGTTATGGACTGTTATATGTTCTTTAAAAAAAGTACTACCATTATGAATTTATACTTTGTATTGGATTGTAGTGAAGAGGTTGAGAAGGTTCTATCTCCTCTTATTGATTAGCAACTAGGTTGTGAGAATAAACTGAATAAAGAATAATTATTGAAGAAGAGAGTCATGGAACATCAAGGTGCTTTACAAAATCAACAAGATAAAGGCAAATAGCTTCTAATATTGGAGAGAGGAATAACCTTATTCTCTCATAATAACTTTGATCCATGGAAAGTATCACCTCCTTGAAATGATGCATATGACCAAGAGATCATAAGTCATGTCAAGAAGATGTGGAGAATAAAGATATTTTTTGAAGAAGATTATGATCTTGTCAAAAGAAAACATTAATGGCCAAAAGGGTTAAAAAAGTTTCATAAAAAAGCTTATAGTGAGAGTTCAAATGTTCTTAGGTTGCCTTCTCCCCCAAAACTCATAAAACTCTTTATTGAATTTTTGTGACTAATGCAAACTTAAGTTCTTGATTTTATATAACAATTTTAGTGCCTTCTTATAACTAATGGCATCCACTTACATAAGCAGCGCATTATATATACCTTATGCAGAGAAGAACAAAACATCACGAGGAGAAAAAAAAATAATGATATGAACTTTTAGGTAAGCTAGAGAGAAACTAAAAGAAGAAAGATAAACTTATTACTTCACCATATTATAAATTGTATGGTTTATTTCTTAAATAAAACAATGCTCTCCTATTCAATAGATGACCCAATCTAATACAAAGACCATCGAGTCCTTAAACAACCCAGTCTACCACCAACACCATTTATGATTGGCCCCTTTTTTTTCACATTAGAAATTTCAGAAGAACCTCTATTGACGAAGTTTAAAGACCTAATGTTTGACCAATATAAGCGTGTCACTTAAGCACTAAGAAACTTCAACAATACTAATGCCCTTTTGTCAACTATTAAAAATCTTTGCATTAAGTTTTAATCATAATATTGAAAGGTTCCACAAGTAGATAGTATGCATGCCTTGATCTAAATAATATCACATCATTTGATGGATTTACATATAATTTATTATTTAGTTTTTATTCATAAAATGCCTCTTGGAGTTGGTCAAAGCCATTTTTAATGCTCAATATGTGTAATATAAGTCTCCTTAAGACTACATCTCATGTTTCACTCAAGCAACCTAATAGGTGGCCACATCTTATTCATTCATTATTAATTAAACTAGCTCTTAAAGTGGATCCCAAGCTCTTCATCAATGAATAATTATCGATTACCACCACTAAAATGCTTAAGAAGATATTGAAGATTACTAATGATAACAATTTAATATTATATTTTACTATTACAAAAGTGTCTTGCTTGTAGTAGCTCAGACAACTAGACAGTTCAAATCAACCTCACCAGGAAAGTTATAATAAGGTGCCAACAAGCGAAGTTTTGTAAGATAAATTGTAAGTAATACTTAACTTTAATCGCGCCATCATCACTAAACTTATAAAATTAGAGTAGTTCCCCTCCCTTTTGATGCCATATAGCTTGATCGATCTCTTCATGATCAATCAATATTTTCATGTTCTTACCATCTAGTTAAGAGTGATGGATCATCTTAACAACATCATGAAAATAAATCATGATGCCTTCATAGAAAGAAATTCATGATCAAGGAGACAATATTGGTACGATATTCACGTCAGTATTTTGAAATGATTATGATCATGAAACCTTTCTACCATTGCATAATTTTTACAACCAAAATAAGTTAGTACCATCTCTATACAAAGAGTTAGTATTAAGATTCTTGAGTAGTTTGCTCTCATCTTTTTTAGCTTAGTTTGAGATATGAGTTTAATGCCATAATTTATACTTGTTTAAATAGGAATTTTTGTGATCCTCATAATTATCACATAATCATCAACAAATAATTAACATAATATTCGATGGAACCAATAAGTTCTATCATGCAATTAAAGCCTTAGCAAGCTTATTCTATGTAGACCAAAAAAAAAAAAAAAAAAAAAAACAAGGAGGTTACTTTGATATTTAATATTATATTTTTATCTCGTCGATTGTTAAATATTATATCACATATTCTAACTCATTTTTAAAAAATATACTTGCATTTATTATTATTATATATTTTATTAAATATTAATTATAATTCATTAATATATATCTTAAAAAATGAGAGGTAAATATCATTTCATAAAAAAAAATATATGTATACATAATATTGGTTCTTAACCTGAATAATTAATAGTTAGTAGCTTTAAAAATATTTTATTGCTCATATTATAATGAATAAAAAGCTTACCTATATATATTTATATACTGCAAATTTCTTATTGAATTTATATATCTAATAAGTAAACTTTATATGTACTTATAAAACATTTTAATGTCTCAGTCAAATAAGAAAATATGCATAAATTGTGCTATAAAAAATATTAATATTAATATATATATTTTTAGTTGCATATAAATAATTTAGATATAAGATATATCAGAATACAATGATATATATATAATTGAAGAGAGAGAGAGAGAGAGAGAGAGAGAGAGAGAGGGAGGGAGGGAGAAAAAGCTTAATAATTGATTTTATATTACATCCATATTGTGGTATTTTTTTAATTTTTTAATTATTAAAATTAAGAGATTGTTCGTGGGCCAGTCTTGTAAGTTGGGCCGCCACCAGAAAAATTGCCTGTCATTCTGAACTAGCATAACATACAAAATAAGAAGCCTAACTGGCTCAACCCGGCCCGCCAACTGATGAGACGCCGCCCGTAAAGGTAGTTGTTCCAAAACCCTACCCTGCGCCGTCGCCACCCTCTCCCGCCAACTTGTTATCATACTAATGCCGGAACCCTAACCGCGATATATCACCGTCGGCATGTACTAGTGCCTTCCTCTCGTTTATTCAGAAGCCATGTTTGCTTCTTCTAGAAGCCTTATCTCCCGCATCCGCCTAATTCTACCAGGCCAAATAATTCACCAATGCTTAAGCGCCGAGCCTCTCTTAACCGGATATGAGATTGAGGCCGCCAAAACTGGTCGCATCATTGAGGCCATACCGAGGGCAATGATGCCTAACTCGAAGAGAACGGGGGCGATCGCCGTCAAGTGCGGGATGACGGCGCTGTGGGACAAGTGGGGGGCGCGGGTGCCGATCACGATCCTGTGGCTGGACGATAACATTGTTTCCCAAGTGAAGACCCCGGAGAAGGAGGGGATCGTCGCCCTGCAGGTTAGATTGGAGCAAAGATGGGGCATTTCTTGATGTGGTTGCTTAAGATTTTAATGTTTCTTTTTCTCATAGGGATTGAAGTGTCTGTCTGATTTTTTTTAGCTAATTATGTATTAGAAGATGTATTTTGTTACTTCGAATTTACTAGTTAGCATGAAGTCTTTTACTCATTACCTATTATAGGCAATGTGAATTGTTAATCATCGAAAGTACAGTAGATTGTATTGAATTTTTTCTGGATTCTATCATCTTAAATGATTCCAAAATTTTAGTTATTATTGAGTTGAAGCAGAATCAAGAAGCATTTGCAACAAACTTGGGGATTTCTTGTGGTATGATTAGAGCAATATCATATTTTTTTTAAACTTAAATGTTCATAAATTTAAATCATCAATTGAACTTGTAGCCTTTGTCCTTATAATAAGCAGCTCTTTTTTTTCATGCATGCCACTAACTTAGAATTGTGTAATAATGCCTATCGTATTAATGTTCGGTTGCTCCGTTTGTATGATCTATTATGAAATCCTTGATGTTTTACAAACCTTAGGAAGATGAGTATGCATAAAGCAAATCACACATTAGGGTAAGTCTAATGATGATGATGATGTTTGTGGTAAGAGTTGGGATGGTTTTTTTTTTTTTTGGCCTCAAAGTTTATTCTTCTCTGATCTTGTCTGTGATGAACTAAAGTTTTACTTGCTCATGGGTGGAAATATATTATATTCAGAACTTAGCAGGATTTTTTTTTTTGCTTTTTGACTGATATGGTCAGGATGTGGATTCTTAGTTTGTATTATGTGTAGATTGGTGCAGGTCAGAAAAAAGAAAAACATCTGAGAAAACCTGAAGTTGGACATTTTAGAGCCCATGGTGTTCCTCTCAAGAGGAAGCTGAAGGAGTTCCCTGTGACTGAGGATGCTCTTCTCCCAGTTGGTACCCCAATAACGGTTCGGCATTTTGTGCCAGGCCAATATGTGGATGTAACTGGGATCACTCGGGGTAAAGGTTTCCAGGTATCATGTATTTTTGATGGCGCATATTAGCATGTAATACTCTAATAACTCGAGCTTTGACTAATTATTATCAGCCTATTGCCATCTTTCTGTCTTAATTCCATTTCATGATACTCATAGCAATCATATTCCAACATTGGAGAGAAATTTTATATATTTTTGTTCACACTTGCTAACATCATGTTTACAATAGCTAAAGCTATACCTGTTATCATACCTTGATATTACTATTCTGTTAGTACTAGATTATGTGTACTTTAGCTTCTACAAATTCTGTGGGGAAGATGGAAAGTATCATGTTTGAAGTGGAAATTAGGGTTGCTAACTAATTAAGGAATTAGAAAAAAAAGGACTCTTGTGCTCAAAATATAGAAGAAAAGATGCAACTTTAGATGATAATGATGGCTCATTTGGAGCTTGATGTCTGAATTTTCTGGAAAGTCTTTGCGGTTGTGATACTCTTTCAATGTAGGTTTGCTTTAAAAAGCAGCTATGCTTTAACCTTGAGAATAACGTTGGCAGTTTGAACCTATTCTTTCACGAATTATTGTTAACTTCAATGTAGGGCTGCAACTGAATGAAGGCGAGCCAAGCAGGAGGTTGATCGGCTTGAGTTCTTTTGCCAAAATCCTTTTCGAGTTTGAACTCAATTTGAGTATTTGGAGTAACATTCAAGCTTGGTTTGTTAAAAATATGTTTTTATAAGCTTGGTTTGAGCTCATCTTGTTAACAAAGTAAATGAGTCTTATCAAGTCTATTAACTAGGAATGCTATTGAGCAGTTTTTTAGTTAGCTAAGTATGGTGTATCGAGCTTATTAATAAGCCTCCTATTGAGCTTAAAATTGAGATTTTAATTGAATAAACTATTAAATAAACAATCATTTTTAATAAGCATAATCAACCAATATGTGTTCATAAACAAAAGCAACATAATATAAAAAAAATATGATTGACACATAATCACATATAAAATAAATTTGTAATTGAGTCTCAGGTGAGTATATTATGGAGCTTGATTGAGTTTCTTAACAAACTAGTTCATGAGTTTTAAATGATATTGTTCATAATCATAAATGAATCGAATAACAAGTTGTTTAAATTTGTTCATTTGTCAATATAGTATTTAAAAAGTGTTTAAGTTTGTTTGATTATTTAAACGATCATGATGAGTTTTAATAGAGTTGAGTTATGAGTAGTTTGTCAAGTGTAATGTTTCATTCTCATATCTACTTTAGCATGGATGATTCAAGAAATCAGTCATGAATTGGTTTGAAATTAATTAGTCTAGCTTTAAATACATGTAAAGGGCTTGCTTTTATGGAAAATAAGTGTATTTTATTTTTATTTTTATTTTGTACTTCTTAAACTAGTTTCCTTCATTTGTAATATACTTATACATATTTTTAAACCCCAAATATTTCTTTTTTGAGTTTCACGGGCCAAGTATCTAATAAATGGTTACATGTCGGGTATTATTTTGCTGACATTCTCACTTCATTGATTCACTTTTTAGTATTTCACTCCTAATAAATTATTATGTTTGGAGGTATGGTGTAGTTTTATATGGGGAGGTCAATATCAGCTTTTGGCATGGAATGAATTAATAATCTTTTTTTACTAACCCACTTGGCTTGAGAAACCCAAATGCAAATAGAGAATTAGCATGACTTTTATGTTTAGCTATTAATAATGAGCAAGTTAAGGTTTCAAGGAACACTTTTTACATCTTGCCTTTTAGTTTTTATACAAAAAAAATGTATCCTTCTAGTGGCCTTTTGTGCTTCTCCATAGCTAGCTTCATGGGAATTTAAAACTTTCTCCAGTAGCTTGAGTGCAATTTGTAATTTCTTCGGCAGCTACAACATTTGTTGTTGCTTTTCAATGTTGTGTCTTCGCACTTATCGCTGGCTCAAACTATTCATGCTAATTGTTGCATAGGGTTTTGAAAAATCTATTTTTTTTAAAAATATTTTGAAAAATTTATTTAAATTTACACTTTTGATAATAACTTATATATTTTATATAATAAGAGTTTTATAAAAGATGTGTAAAAAAATGGTCTATACATTTTATAGTATTTATAATAATATGGTTATTGTCCATTTTCTAAATTTTATAAAAAATATTGTCAACAAGAAAGAAATAGTATGAAAGCCACTCTCAAAGAAATCATAATTTTGATTAACTAAGGACATATAAGTTTATATCCAACATAATATTTCTTTACACATTTACATTGAAAATTACAAAAATTACTTAGGATAAAATATTAATATTTCATCGTAATTCATTTTGATATGTGTTTCTTCTATCTTTTTGAATTGTTTTTAGAGCATCTTTGCTCTTCTTTTTTTAGCATATTGAATTAGATTTCTCTACTTTATTATTGTGTCGTGATAAAAAGAGAATATGATTATCAGAAAAGCCTTCTTTGTAATCTTCAAATGTAAAATTCTTGATAATATGTTAGTTGTTATTTGGTATCTAGGTTTTGTAACTTTTGTTCGGGGTTTATCTAAAAAAATGAATATTAAATTATTTACACTTATCAACTTGCTATTGATCTCCACGAGTAGACTTACGTTTGGTTTTAGGTGTAATAATTTCTCACTTTTAAGAGCACTACATTCATCTTCTTTGAACACTTATAACCACATAGAGTTGGATGCATACATTTGCGTATATGTGCCCATTTAATATTACATATAGAATATTAGATAATAAAATTTTAGGCATGTTAATTTATTTATGTATTAATTAAGATAATACCTGCTTTGTCAAGTGTGTCACTTCCAACATGTATTCTTGCATTTGGAGGTGGAGAGGTTCCTGCCATAGCAAAGAAAGTTACAAAACTACTCTTCTCTTAATAGGGAGGAGAAGGATTGAAGAGTGCTGTTTCAATAAGTTATTTAAGTTATAAATTTTGTTGACAATGTGATGATGACTATTAAGGATAAATCACATAATAAAGATTCCTTTGCATGATTTTGATGAATGGGAATGTGTTGATAGGAGCAAATTGGTCTAGTTGATGGAGGACACATGCTGATTCAAGGAAGCAAAGTGTCAAAATCTCATTAGTTGTCGAGTTTTACGAGTAGTAATCAAGCATGTGTGGTGATAGACAGGGATACGTGAGATCATTGGAAGGGACTTGAGTAATATTAATGTGGGTGTCTAGGTCTTGGTCAAGGTTTATCTAAAAAATGAATACTAAATTATTTGTATTTGTCAGCTCACTATTGATCTCCATGGATAGAGTTATGTTTGATTTTTAGGTGTAATAATTTCTCCATGCAACATTCATCTTTATCGAACACTTATAAGCACATTGAGTTGGATGTGTGCATTGGTATATCTGTGTCTATTTAATATTACATTGGTGTATTTATGTTGAAATCCCATTTGTTGGTGGGTCTTACGAGTAATAATCATGCATGAGTGGTGATAGATTGGGACATGTGAGATCATTGGAAGGGGCGTGAGTAATATTGATATGGATGTTAAATTGTATACAAGGATTCCATGTATTTGCCATGCTTATATGTTTAAGGATGATAATAGTTTCTATTGAAATAAGAAATATTTCGTTAGGTTGAGTTGGTCGACTGACATTATGAGAATGTGCCTTGGTTAGAGCAAGGACTAGTTTGTGAGAGTCAGAAGGTAGACCAAGGTGGCTCAGATAGACTATAACATTTGAAATAGTCTTGCGAAGATGGGCAATCCAAGACTTAATTGTTTGAATCGGATTGAGTAGTCTAGAACAATCAATATTATTGTGAAATGAATTTCATATTCTCTATGCATTATGTTATAGTAATTTATATTATTTAAAATGTATTTTTAACTATTTATGTTAAATGAATGTCATTTTGTACTCATGGTTTATTTGTATACATGAATGCTTGTTTGTATGTATGTATGTGTGTATGAAGTGCTCAATTAATTATTTATTATTTTAACCATTAAAATTTCATTGTAGCAATTATATCTAATTTCCCATTAATCTGGTTGGTAAGAGTCTTGGAAGTTATTATCAAGGTCTTGGATCACATCTTATGAACTTTAGTAGAAAAAAAGTGAAGTATTTTGTTAGATACTTTATTAAGATTATGTTTAGTTATTTTTGTTCTTAAAATTCCATATAGGAACATTACCTTGCTAGGTACTTTATTGAGAAGTTGTTTACTTGATATTTTAATTATTAAAATTTCATCATAGTAATAGTATCTAGCTAGTTACTTCACAAAAATAATATATGTGATTGCCTAATTAGGTACTTTAAATACAAGATATTTACTTGCAGATTTAATCATGGTTTTAAAAATTGGACTGGTTTAATTGTGAACCATCCTCTAACCGTTAGTTCAGGTCGAAAATCACTTTTGCATAAAATTGACCAAAATTGGGATTGAACTAGTGAACTGATGAACTGCATTGGTTTTTAAAGAACCATCTAGTTTTTAAATTAATCAAAATTTAGCCTTTTTTTAATTTGATGGTTAAAACTAATAGACTTAAATTAAAAATAATTAAAATAATTAAAATAATATGTTCTAAAATTTAAATTTTGAAGTATATTCAAAATATTTAAGAATGAAGAGTCTAAATTAGAATATGATATTTTGAATTGATATATTATTATTATATCATTATTGTATTAAAATATTTTTTATATTTATTATGTCATCCAGTTCAACCCTCGGTTGAGCCATTGAATTTTAAACCTCTTCTTTTGGTTCGATGTGTAGTTTGATTTCAAAACATTGGTTTTAACCATTAAAATTCTACTATGCTAGTAGTAATTAGCTGGTTATGTCATGAGAAAGTAATGTAGTAGCAGAATCTAGATAGGTATTTTATAGAAAATAATATAGGTTAAGTACCTAGCTAGGTACTTCACAAAAAAAATGCTTATTTATGATTTTAACCATTTTAATTTTATTGTAGTAGTAATATCTAGCAAGGTACATCTCATAAAGAAAGCAATATATTTGAATTACTTAACTACACAGTTTAAAAGAATAATATATGTGAAGTACATTGATCAATTTCATGTAAAACTAACTATTTTACTTAGCTATATGGCTAGGTAATTTACAAAAATTAATATTTTAACTATTAAAATGCATATTTACATATGATTTTAACCATTAAAAATTTATTACAACAAAATTTTATTTCTAGTTGTCCTATTTATTTGATACAAGAATATGTATATTTCTAAGATTATATTTAGATGCAAAGCCTTCACCATTAGGACACCCATGATGGAGTTGTTGAATTTTTATTTGAGAATGATATTTTGATGTTGAAAAAGATAATGTGCGCTAATTTCATAGCATTCCACCTATCTCTCAGAATGTTCTAGCCATCTATCATATATTTTTGTGTTGGAGTGTGGAGGAACAAATATTTTTAATCAATGAACAAATCCTAAGGTTCATTGCAGATGAGGTTACACTCATTTTTGGGTTTTCATATTATGAAGAGGAAGTTATTCGTTAAAGGAATCTCCTCTAAGTTTACCTCCATGGACATTAAAAAAAGATCAATTATAAATTTATTAATGTGTGTTATGATGCCAACCAATGTTACTTGAGTAAAAAAATTAAGAAATTTGTAATAATTAAAAATAGTGAAGATGAGGAAATAAGATATGTCCTTACTATTTTATTTACAAATAATCTATTATTATAATAGTACATATTTGAGTATTTTAAAAAAAAAAACTAATATATGTGAAGTACATAAACATATTATTTTGATTGACATGCTATTATGGCAATAATACGTAACTAGGTACTCTACAAAAAAATTATATATGTGAAGTGCTTTTAGGCATTTAAAGTTCATCATAATAGTAATACTTAGCTAAGTATTTTATCAGAAGTACCTTGCTGTGAACTTATGTTTAAATATTAGAGTCCATAATAATAGTAGTACCTAGCTAGCTTGTGATTTTAAGTATTTAAAAATCATTATAATAGCAATACCTAGCTAAGTATTTTATCAAAAAGCAATATATATGAAGTATCCAGTGACAACTTTATGATTTAAACATAAGAAATTTATTATAGTAAAAATACATGACTATTTATAATATGCAAAAGAGCAATATATGTGACATATCTAGTTAGGTTCTTCACAAAAAAGCAATAGAGTGAAGTACTTTTGCTTCTGATTTTAGCTTATAGAAGTCCTTTATAAAAGCGATATTTAGTTAGGCACAATAAAAAAATAGGGGTATTTACATGCATATCACATAATTCTTATATATTTCTAACAACTTAATTGTTATATTTACATAAATAACACAAAATTTTTAATATTATATAAAAATAATACCATCATTAATTTTAAAAGTAAAATGCACCTTTTTATGCATAGGAAAAGTGCTTTTTTTAATTATTGCATGTAATTGTGTGCTATGTAAATTTCCCAAAAAAAATAATATATGTAAAAATAAATGGTATACCAAATGTCATGTTTAAATATTATTTAACTCTAACTTAACATTAGCTTAGCTTGGCAATGCAGTGATTATTAATATATCTAGGGTTGTTGTAAGGACAAATCACTAAATATATTTAGATTTACACTTATGATAATGATCTATATTTTAATATAATAGGAGACTTATAAAAAATGTGTAAAAATAAATGGCCTATGCATTTTATAGTATCTATGATAATGTTGTTATTGCCATTTTCTAAATTTTATAAAATGCATTGTCATCAATAAAGAAAAAGGACTAAAATCATGCTCATAGAAATCAAAATTTTCATTATCATTAGAGAAAGTTCAACGAAATAGCATATATTTAAGCTTATATCTTACTTAATATTACTCTAAACACTAGGGTTAAAAATTGTGAAAATATGTTGGTGAAAATTTTGATATTTTCATCATAATTTGTTTTGACATATGTTCCATCTTTTTGAAAGTATATTCGCTCTCCTATTTAGTATTTTGAATTAGATTTCTTCATTTTGTTTGTCTTATGATAAAAAATATCTGAAAAGAGAAAAAGATAAGCAAGAAAGTCTTATTTGCAATCTCCAAACATAAATTCCATGTTATTTCCCTAGTTGCTATTTGGTTTCTTGGTCAGGATCGAGATTTATCTAAATTTTTTTAATTTATTTACACTTATCATCTCGTTATTGATCTCTGCATGTAAAGTACGTTGTCTTGGGCATAATAATTTCTCCCATGTGTAAGAGCATTGTATTCATTTTTTCTCAGTATTTAAAAGCACATAGAGTTGGATGCATGTATAGGCATATTTGTGCCCATTTAAAATTATATATGAGATATCAAATAATGAAATTTTAGGCATGTTAATTTATTTATGTATTAGTTATGTAATGTCTGTTTTGGTAAGAGTTGCACTTCCAACATGTATTCTTGTGTTTGAAGGGGTGTGGAGGTGGAGGGGGTGGGAGGATGACTACCATAGTAAAGAAAATTATAAAAATACTCTTTACCTAATAGGGAGGAGAAGGTTACAAAGGTAAGAAAGAAGATTAAAGAGTTTAGTCTCAACAAGTTACTTAAGTCATGAATTTTGTTGATAGTGTGACGATGGCCCATTTATAGGTACAAAATGTGCAACAAAGATTCCTCTACATGCTTGTGAGTGAGCAAGCTTGTGTTGAGAGAAGCAAATTGGCTCTAGTTGCTGGACACATGTTGATTTGTGGAAGCGTCGTGTCAGAATCTCATTGGTTGGTGAGTCTTATGAGTAGTGATCATCCATGGTTAGTGATTGATAAAGACATGTGAGACCATTAAAAGGGACATAAGTAATATTGATATTGGTGCTAAATTGTACTTAAGGATGCCATGAATTGGCCATGCTTATATGCTTAATGCCGACAATAATTGTTATTGTAATAAGTAACAAGTAGTTAGGGTGAATTTGTCAACCAACATTTTGGGAGCAGCGCTTGGATAGGGTGAAGACTAATCAATGGGAGTAAGAAGGCAAATAGAAATGACTTGAATAAACTATAAAATCTCAAATAGTCTTGTGAAGATGATCATTTCAAGACTAGTGGTTGAATTAGAGAGTGTATGTTGGATCAATTGTGAGATGTGAACGGTTATGACAAGCTGGGCATGCTATTGGATTGGACATATATTTTAACATGTGATAGAGTTCTATCAACTTGTTAGACTAGATGATCTTATTGACATGACCAAACTTGGCTGTTGGGAAACATGCACAAATATAAATGTCAAAAATGAGTAATTATATATATTTTTTCTATTATGAACTTTATAAATAGACATTCATAATGAAGAATAAATGCTCATTTTTTGTTTTCCAAAATTTTCCTCATTTAGTATTTGATGCAGCGGAGTGTTTTTTTTTTTGATTTAAGTTATGACACCAAAGCAGGGAGAGAATCAAGCTCTTCATAGTGATAAAAGAAGGCAAATAAGGTAAAGATCTTTGAAGCTTTAGATGTTGTGGCTTGCTTAGTGATGACAGAGAGTGTGCTAGAGGAAAGTGGGTCTTTTTTTTATGTGAGTGTTTTAGTGAAGGCTACTTTGGCTAGTGGTGATTGTGATTAGGTTGGATTATTCTAGTGGGTTGGAGGATGTAACATTCTGAGTGGAAGTTGGGGCAATGCAATAGGTCATGATTTCAAAACTTTTATTGAATGGTTGATGAGGATTTTGTACGCGCCCCAAATCTATTTGTGGATGATGAGATATTGCTGGCTATGAACATGATCGTGGACATAAGATCTATTTTGTTTGAAAAAGAGAGCTTTAGAGATGACTAGGTAAGATGTTTGAAGGAAATTTAATGAAGATGCTTGTGAATGTGTTGACTGAGATATATGATGAACATGAGAGTGAAAAGGACGGTTTAGTCCATAGTTTAGGCACTAATATGTGTGTTGGTTATAAACAGGTGCTAGAAATGTTGTTGGGGGCGATTTTACGAGGAACAACAAGATATTATGCTAAATTTGTGGAAAATGATTAATGAGGAGTTGACCTTGAGAATTCAATGGACAAAGTTGGTATGAGGTTAATAAAGATGATAGACGCCCTTGCAATTAAGAACACAATTGGAGTTGGGGATGGTGAAGTTGGTATATTAATTTCAATGATTTGGATGAGGGAATCAATGAGGCATATTTGGTTAGAGTAAAGATGAAATAATCATTGGGAATTTGGGATATCAAGTTCAAGATGATAACCCTGCATAATGTTAAAGACTGCCATATAAAAGACCTAAATGATTAGGAGATGTGAGTAGGCTTAATAAAGCATTATTGTTAGTTATTTATAAGTTATTGAAATTTGTTCAAGACCAATAAGAGGAGATTTGTAGCTATTTGTTTTGCGAAAGGACTTAGCTAGATAGATTTCTTTGTATCTAATAATCCAAATTCAAGTGGGATTGTCAACGATATTTTGATGGTCAAGTCATTGAAAAGTAGCTAAGTTAGAAGTGCTAATGGCGAATAGAGCAAAGACAGGCATTGACAATCTATGTTGGAGATATTCTTGTGGATTTCTCAATCATCTTAAAAGAGGTGATTAGTATTATTGCGAGACAACATCCAAGAGAGCCTTCAACGGCTATAGTAAGAGAAAAAATAACAATAATCTCATAGTTCAATGGTTGGGATACTTAAGTGAAGTACATGAATGGAAGGAAACACACACTTGAACCTAGTGGAAGAGCAAATTGTAGAGGTGGGGATTCTGAATCTAATCAAATTTGGCTACTTGATAAGTTCGGGATAACTAAACTGATTATACTTAACATACTTTAAACATGATTGGGAATGTTCAAGAGTGGATGGCTCTCAATATGCTGAGCCTCACCTCATGGTGGGCGTTGATCCTTCCAAGGGTGTAAAGAAGCATGAGGATTAATTCTGCAATAGCAGTACTTCTTGTGGTTGCTTGAGACTAGTTGAGATGATTAGTGCCATAAAATCTTCATATTATTACTTCAAATATAGTGGAATTTACTTTTGCCATGTTCTTGTGTTTTGGTTTCATAACAAGGGTGGTCCAATGAGGATTAAATCGAGGGATTCATGGACAATATTGGATTGATTTAGCTTCATGCATTCTAAGCAGCTCAAGCTAATGGAAATGTCAAAACAAATGTAAAGCAAGTATTTGTCGGCAGTTAAGCTAGACATTTAGGTTTATATGAAGGGAAAAAGACATTAAAATAAGACATGCCATACAAGATAGTTGTTGTATAAAAGGTATAAGCCATTGACTCAATTAAGGTGATTGACTTGGGAGCTTGGGTTGGCTAATCTTCATCTAGTAACTAAGGAATGTTTGTTCTCATAATGAGTCAAGCTGATGGGGAGAGTCAATCAGTTGATATACAAATCTACAATAGAAGAAAACTAAAGATGTTTGTATGTGATATACACAAGACATGGTTATAATTTTTATCTTATTTGGAAGGACAACTGTTTGGTCCCTTAGATGCTACAAGTATGCATGAATATGAAAGTATATAGGATAAGAATGCCATTCTCTATTTGGAAACTTTAACCTTTCTTTTATTTGCTTTTCTTTTACATGTTTTTGAGCATTCTCTTAGTTTTATGGATGGCAATTCCATGCCTACTAAGGATGCCTCTTCCTTAATCATAAACAATTTTAGGAAGATTAGACTTTCACCTTTAATACTAATGATAGGGGATTTGAGGGATAAGGTGACAAAATATAGCCTCTCGTCCAACTTCTAATTTTTCTTGCTAGGGAACAAAGTGTCAAAATTTTTTTTGTAGGACAACTCTATTTCTTCGTCAACTTTCATTGTGGGCTGTATGGTGTTATCATGTTGTTTTCAACCATGGGATGAAGAAAACATTTATGATTTTTTTTTTACCTTTTTCTACATCATAAGGTATTTGGATTTGTTTTCCTCATCACTAGGTTTTCATCATCATTGAGCATTGATGGTCTTAACCACTTCATTAAGCAATTGAAAGCTCAATACTTCTATGTTGCAATATGAATTGACTAGTTGATTAGTACTACTCTGGGCTTCATCTTGGACGATATCAAATTGATGCTAAAGGTTTGGGAAAAATAAGAGAGATGTAATATTGACCGACCTGGCTCAAATTAGGTTGAAGTTACTTAAGTCTGTTAGCTCGTACAAGATGAATCTCCCTCTAGTGTTAGAGGAGAATCAAAGGAAGATTCTTACTAATGCCTCTTCTCACCTAGGCAAAGGGTTTAGGGTTTAGGTTGGTTGTAGTGGTTGATTAAGAGGATGACAAAAATATGGCAAAGAGGGAGTGGAGGGAAGCATCTTCAATAAGAGAGAGTTTGTCATGGGGAAATGGGAATGTATTGATACAGATCCATCTGATACTGCTTGGAGGCATCTGGCTATAGCAGATAGAAGGACCCTGCCCAACGATTAGAGTGATAGAGCTAATAAAGAGCTGCCACTAGCTTATAGGAGAGGTTTGCTTCTTTACTTGTTGATTAGGTTTGTTTGGACTGTACGATTTTAGAAGTTTTGGGCTGGTAAGTTGACCTTAGGATAAAATACCATTTAGGAGACGTGTTTTCCTAATTGGTTGGCTGTCTTGCAACTTCATTGAGAGTTGGCACATCCCAGTCCTAAAATAAGGGGAAGACTTGGGTGTGGCGCATATTTACAGGCTTTCACCATCCAAGTCAATGTTTCATTGACTAGAATTGATCATTGTGGGTGGTATTTATGTGATGCATTTTGTTGAAAAGCAACCATTTGATGTTATGAATTTCATGCTAGTGAGGGCGTTCACATTTGCGCTACCAAATTTGAAGCTAGGAATGCTTTTAGTAGGTCAATAAATAGAAGGTTGTTGTCGACTTTGTTGAGTGCACAAAGAACCATGTGGAAAATGTGATGACAAAAACTCAAATTTGCTTGTTAATGAATATGCAATTGAGGAAAGCTATTGACATCACTTTCCAGCTTCTTGTCAAAGTGGAGTCCCTTTGCTAAGAGTGGGAGATGTAGAGGGAAATGTTTGCAGCCATCAAGGTTTGCTTCAAGGCTAGAGAGGAGTGGATCTTCAAACTTGAGGCAATCAAGAATTATGTGATTGTGGCAGTGGAGTTTGAGCAACTGTGAGCTAAGGATGCTTAGTCGAAGAGAAAAATAATCACCCTACCATTGTTGTCAGAGGAGGTTGTCTCTGATATGAGTGCAATGCCAAGTGGCTTATGGATGACTTCTTTGAGTCTTCTTCAATTCCTTTGGGATTGTTTGGAGAGATGACAATTGATCAACCGTGAAACTCTTGGAACTTTCACCTATGAAGTCTACGCAAAAGTGTTAGAGGAACAGTAATGGTCATCAGAGGTGTTTACGTTGATATTATGTAAAGAAGTACACATACATAACACAAAGAACACACACAACTCTTCATTAAGTCAACTCAAACAGGTTTGTTTGGCCATGCAATGGGAGTTTGATCCAAGTGCATGTGGCTACGGAAGTATTTAAGTTAGTGAGTGCTGATTAATTTGATCCCTAAGAGACATTTCAGGAGAATGGATTGTGTTGTTCTGGCTTTAGCCAATCCTTGTGCGATCTTGTTAATGAAGTTGATCTTAGTCAAGCCACTGGCTTTGATATAAATTTTTACGGAGTGTAATAGAAAGGGGACCAAAATTGAGTTTGATATGCTAGTGCTCAAAATCATTTTAAGCTCTAATGCTTTAGTCTATAGGTGTGGGTCTGGGTCAACTAATAGTATTTTCATGCAACACATTTTTAATCCAGTCAATATGAGATGTTATCCAATAAGTCTCTTCTACCTTAATATATTTCTGTTTGTTAAGGATCTGTATTTCGTGCTTACTGATTTCTTTTGTGGTTTTGTCCGCACACAAATATCCAAGATGGGTTTCATCAGGGATTTTTGTTTGTTTTTTTTGTGAATGATCTCATAGAAAAGCATAAAATTATGCAAGAAACTTCCTTCAAAATGCTCATTGCTCTATTGATCCATATCTTCAATGAGTGATTGAACTTCTTGCTGCATTTATTGTCACATTCATATACACATTTACCAATCTATTGTTATGTCGGATGGGTTTTTTATTTATATATATATATATATATATATTGTTTTTAACATGAAAGTTACTGCTTTTATTATTCACCTGTCCACATGGGGACGGGACAGACCGCTGCCAATCATTGTTTATACCTTCTTTTCACGAAGTTTTCTATCATTCTCAGGGTGTGATGAAAAGACATGGTTTTAGCGGAGGACCAGCATCACATGGTACATCATTGGCGCACCGAGCAGGAGGTTCCACCGGCCAAAGAGATGCTCCTGGAAAGGTACAAAAAGATTTCATAGAGTTTGATAATTTTCTTTTTCAACTAAATATGTACTTTCAATAATAAAAAAAAAAAAAACTAAGTGTAGCAAATGTCCTTGTATCATTCTGAGCGCGGAAGTATTTTTCCCGTGTCTTTCCATCCATCCTTTTTTTAGAGTTTACTTTCTATTTCCTTGCTTGCTTTTGTGGGAGCAATCTCTTTGATGTTATATGCAAACACAGCAGAAACTGGTACATATCTATGTGATCACTAGTCTTATAACTAGTTTTTAGAACTGTACAATTTTATATTAGATGTCATATGATATAGCTTGGTGCTTTTTTGTCTCTCAGGAATTTGACTATCAAATCCCATACAATTGGGGCATTTATATATACTGCACAAAATTCTTATAGATTTACATCTCCAGTGCCTAAACTTTCATATCTATATAAATATCATCCAGATCTTTAATACTACATCAAAAATAGCACCATCATTCATTTTTAATGTGAAATACTCCTATTTGATATATAGGAAAAATGCTATATTTGTAAATATTAAACTTTAGGTGATATATATGTAAATGCATAAGAATTGTGCGCTGTGTATGTAAATTTTCCAGACTTTTATTGTATCTCTAAGCTAAAGTTTGCCTTGTTTTACATAACTTTCCATACATAATACAACCTTGCTATTTGACTGAGCATAGCTACCTGGACTGATCATTTTCAGCATATAAGCTAAAGATATTGGCAGTACACTTTAATTGGTTAACAGGTTTTCAAGGGAAGAAAAATGGCTGGACGTATGGGTGGAAAGCAATGCACTGTGAAGAATGTATGGGTTTACAAGATAGATCCTGCAAGAAATTTGATGTGGGTTAAAGGCCAGGTTTGTTCAATCTCTACCATGGTGCAGATTTTGCCATCTTAACCAAGGAACCTCCATCAAAGCTTTTAATTTTTATTAATGGAGAATGAAAATAGAATATAGCGACCCGTCATCTTATTGCTGTGATTCGTGAATGGATGAACTCTTCACAGGTTCCTGGTGCTGAAGGAAACTTTGTTGTCATCAAAGATGCGGTGTACAAGAAACCAGAAGCCTCCTTGCTTCCCTTCCCTACCTATTTTGCTCCAGATGATGAGGAACCCTCTGGTTTAGAACCTCTAGTTGCTGATCTCGGTAATGTAGATCCTTTCATGGCAGCAGATTAGCAGATTACTGAAAACCAAATGCTGCAAACTCTTCTTCTTACTTTGAATTGAATCTGAGTGCTGCTGGAGATTGTGTTTTAAGAGAAGTATAAGAACTTATCGGCCTGAAAATTTAGGAGTTTAATCAACTTGTAGAATGAACATGAGCTACAAATTGGGAGAAAGCAACCAACCATTGTCAGGAACCAGAGTTAATCCATTATGCAGAATTCTGCTTTCTCCATGAGCATAATGATAGATTATCTTTCCTAATTAGTTTTTCGATTTTGGAATATAAATTGTTGTGTTGTATTAAGAATTTGCCAGTTTAAAGGCATTTTATGAAATAAAAAGGTTTATAAATTAATCGACAACCTATTTTCTGCTAGATACTGTTGTAGATTGCTCAGTGCAAGAATACTTCTATCATATGATCTACTTGGAAGACTCATTCATTACTTTGAAAAATTGTTTCGATACTGTATCTGAGTTCATTGATAATTGGTCATGCTGTATTTCTTAGCTCTTGGATTTATTTTGAGATAAATTGTTTCTAATATAAAGATTTTATAGAAAGTATGTTAACATATAAAGAAGTTAATTAATTGATTAGTCAAAATAAATTAGGCAATTAGATGACTTTAATAACTTTTTTCAAAGGCAAACTTAATGAAAACTTTTTAGGTTAAAATTTATCATATTTCAGTCAAAATAATGGCAGATATAAGGGATTCAAGTAGATATAAAGATGTATTATGTGCTAAGCATTGAATCAATTAACATCTAATTTTATGTGGTGAGTTTAAGTTTAATTGTTTTCTATTAGTTTATTAACAACTCATTTGCTATTTATAGATAGAATATATATTTCAAAAAAACAAAATTAGTTTTCCAATTATTTTATGTAAATAATATCAACAACAACAACAAGCCTTAATCCCACTAGGTGGGGTCGGCTATATGAATCCTTTCTACATTGTGTCTATTTATAATTCTCATTTTAATTGATATTAAGATCATTTTTTTTACATCTTAACCAAGTCTTTTTTAGGTCTACCTCTACTTTCTTAACATAAGCAAATCTAATGATCTACTTTCCTAATCGGGACGACGCTTTATGTGGCCAAACCATCTAAGGTGACTCTCCTAATCTTATCTCCAGCTACTCCAACTTTTCTTAACATACCTTTTGCATTCTATCTCTAAGAGTAAAACCACTCATCCACCAGCATCCTCATCTAACACTTAGTCTTATGCTCTTTTATTGGCCAATATTCATAAGTCATTCGGTCTTACCACCATCTTATAAAATTTTTTCTTAAGTTTAAGTGAAATTTTTTTATCACATAATAGGCCAGATGCATTCCTCTTCTTCAACCATCCAACTTGAATTCTCTAATAACATCTCCATCTATTTCACCATCATTTTGAACAATAGAGCCTAAATATCTAAATCGCTCACTCTTATTAATGACTTGATCACCTAAAGTCACAACACTACCACTAAAACTTCTACAACTAAAATTACACTCCATATATTCGCTTTAGATCTACTTAAACAAAACCTTTAGACTCTAAAGTTGACCTCCATAATTCAAGTTTATGTTGGACTCCTCTCTAGTCTTATCAACAAGAAGAATGTCATCAAAAAGCATACACCAAGGTACATCTTCTTGTAAATGTAAGAACATCCATAACTAAAGTAAAAGATAAGGGCTTAATGTTGATCCTTGATGTAATCCAATGAAATAGGAAAATATTTTGTCAATCCTCCTTGTGTTTGGACACAAGTAACCTCTAGTATACATATCCTTAATGACTTGAATATAACCAATATTAACTCTCGTTCTCTCCAAAGAACATCTCTTGAGACTTTATCATAAGCTTTCTCTAAATCAATAAATATCATATGTAGATGACTTTCTCTATGCTTCTCCATCAAACCTCTTAACAAATGTATAGCATTCATAGTAGATCTACGGCATGAAACCAAAGCGATTCTTCACATCGTATCTATGCTCAATTACTCTCTCCCATAATTTTAATGGCACATTAACTTAATTCCTCTATAATTCGCACACTTTTGTGCATCACCTTTATTCTTAAATATAGAACCAACAAAATCTTTCTCCACTCATCATCTTTTAGTCTTTAAAATAACATTAAAAGGATTTGTAAGCCAAGAAATTCCTTGATCTCCTAAACATTTCCACACATCTATTGGAATATTATCCGGTCCTACTGCTTTTCCACATTTCATTTTCTTTAAAGCTTCACTAACTTCAAATTTACTAATACAACGATAAAAATGAAATTCTTTATTTTTGTTTAGGGTATTAAGGTTGCTAAAATCAATCGTACTTTCAGATCCTTCATTGAAAAGTTTATCAAAATACCTTATCCACCTATTTTCATTATCTTTTCTAAGAAAAGCACTTTATTACTTTCATCATACCCTCACTTGAACTATGTCTTTACTTTTCCTATTTCTTTGGTTGGCTAACTTATACATATATCTTTCACCTTCTTTGGTATCTAATCTATTGTATAAAATATTAAAAGCTAAATTTTTTGCATCATATATTACTTTCTTAGAATCTCTACAGGCTACTTTATATCTTTCTCAATTCTCCTAGTTTTTACATCTAAACCAAGTTTTATAACAATGCTTCTTATTTTTTATCTTTTCTTGCACACTTTGACTCTTATTAAAAGAAGCTTTTCATTTTGATTCTTCAAGCACATCTTTAGCAACTTGCTTAATTTTACTTGATATTTTTTCCCACATAATGTTAACTTTCTTATGAACATCCCAAATTCTAATTTTTTGTAGCTTGCTCTTAAAAATATTTTCATTTGTATTCTTTAAGTGTCCCCATCTAATCCAAGGACAATAATTTAGTTTATTTTTTCTCTTACAACCTTTCATCTTAAAATCTAAAACTAATAATTCGATGTTGGGTACTTAAAATTTCACTTGGAATGACCTTACAATCTTTACAATCTAAACGATCTATTTTTCTTATCAAAAAATAATCAATCTGTGTTTTACTAGATCCATTTTTATAAATAATAATATGTTCATCTCTTTTCTTAAATAAAGTGTTAGCAACTACAAAATCATAAGCTAAGGTAAAATCTAATATAGTCCTACATTCTTCATTAGTCACTCCAAATCTATAACCACCATGAATACTTTTAAAATCTTCTACCACTCTACCAATATGTCCATTTAAATCTCCCCCAATAAATATTTTTTTTCAAGAGGTATCTTTTGTATTAATCCCTCTAATTTATTCCAAAATTTTTCTTTTGAGCTTACCTCCAAACCTACTTGAGGAGCATAGACACTTATAACATCTTGATAATCTTGATAATAAAATAATTTATAATTTATCTCTACATCTATTAATACTTATAACATTATCCTTCAAACTTTTATCTATAATCACACCTACACCATTTCTAGTTCGACTTTTACCGAATACCAAAGTTTAAAACCTAAACTATCAATCTCCTGGCCTTCTCACCAACCCATTTAGTTTCTTGAACACATAAAATATTTATCTTTCTATGAACCATAATATCTATTAATTCCATTAATTTACCTGTAAGAGTACCTATATTCCAAGATACTAACCTAATTCTAGTTTCATGGACTAACTTCTTTGTGCATCATCATAATGGGAACCCTTGCTTATTTAACATTTGCAACCGTCGTACTCTTTTTTTTCCTTTGTATTCAAAACCGCCGCCTGTGGACGCTTCTAACATTAACACAATGATTTAAAGGATTCATGTCATGATTATTTCGACAAATTTTATCTTTGGTCTGACTACCTAACGCAGCCCTCCACTTTTTGCATCCGGACTTGGGACCAATGGTAGTGTTTGACTTATAAAATTTTAAATTATTGTTAATTTTTAATTACATCTAACAATTCTTTTGATAATGTATTTGAACTTCATGTAACAAAGTGACCCTTATCATTATTTCAAAAGACTCTCACTTTAGTGCAAGATCGAAGAATATATGAGTAGTTATTTTCATGGAGAATTGGGGCATATCTTTGATCCAATAGGGCATCAAGCTTCAAATTGACTTCAAATAAGTTCCAAGCATCAAGCATCAACATGCATTGTTCTTTGACTTCACATTTTCATCAAATAGCGGTATAAGTAAGTAGAGTTGAGTTTAAATCACCATAATATATGATCGATTAATTAATGAGTTTGAGTTTGAATCTGAGCTCAAATCTTGGAGTTCAAGTTGGCTTACAAGCTAGCTCGTTATTATAAAAGAGAAAATAAATAATTCTAATTTAAATAATTATTATAATTAAATGATAAGAAATATAGAGGAGAAATAATAAGAAATTAATTAGGATAGAGAAGAAAGATATAATTTTTTTTTAAAAAATTATGTTATGCTTATATTCTTTACTTATAATATATTATGTATTTCTTTAATTTTTATTAATATTTTTTTATGAAGCTGATTCCCATATTGAGAAGTTGAATCATGACTTGCTTAAATTGGGCTCGACAACTCATAAGAGTAGGCCTATGCACCATTTATTGAGGCAAGTCAATGCTCACTAGTGACCTAACACAAATTAGTTACACCCTAAGAGGATAGTAATTGTATGGATTATTATGATTATAGTAGTAGGTCATTGATAGTTTATAGCTAGTTAATTAATATTTATTATGTTATTACAAGGTCTTTAAATGGGCCATTAACATTTTGTAATTTTATAGATACACTTCTCTTTAGGGAGGATTAGGGTATTCAAAATGAATGATGAAATGAAAGCTTTCTCCCATTCTTCTCCTTGATTCAATTTGAAACATGTTTTAATCATGGGCATTTCTCTAATCATTCTGTGGCCTCATTAAAAATTTGACATCTAATATCTCTCTTTCAATAACATTTTGATAACTAAAATCTTCCTCCCTCATATCTTTGTTTTCATTCCGTCATATTCCCCATTTTGTCCAATCATTGATCCTGAATTTTAGCGACAATCACTTTTCGATTGATCCTATTTGCATCTTTCTCATCATCTAAATCAAGCTAGATCAAGCCTTTTGGTTTCTACCTCACAATCCATCACTTACACCTTCCATTTTGATATTGCTAAAAATAATCACTACTTCATGTCTATCATATCTCCTTCATCTCCAATCCCAAAAAAATGATAATAAAAAATAAACTCAAGATCCCAATCATTTTCCTTAACTCTATCACTATCTCTCATTTCTCATTGCTTTCCACCATCCCATCAACTCTTAATTATTTTTTTTTTTATGTTTCCTCAATGTTGAGAGCAAGGTCATTAAAGGTGGTGGACAATTATGATTAGGTTAGTGATTAATGAATGTTGTTAGCTCATATATATAATATTTTATTAGGTGTTTAAATAAGTCATTAGAGTCTTGTGATTCTATAAACATTCTTCTTTAGAAAACAATAAAAGTATGCAAAATGAATGATAAAAGCTTTCTCCTCTCTCTCTTTTAATGATACTTGGATTGTGCATCCATAACTTATCTTTCTATTCTTTCCTAATCCATTTCTGAAGTTCATGCAAACTCAAAGTTCCCTAATTATCCTACTTTTTCATTTTTCTATTTTTTTTCAAAATTTCATTATTAGAGTAGTATCACACCCCTAATCCTTGATTACTTGTGCCCTTCCCCACTCGCCGACACCTCGCCAATCAATCATTAACAGTTCAATAACTGGGGCATATTCGACCAACACCATCACTAATGCAACTAAGTTCATTGACAAGTGCATATTCATGATCTCTTGAAACAAATTAACCTTTTTCTCCTTCATAATTAAAGAAATTAATCTTATGAGAAATATAGTTAATGGAATCCAATTCGGCCATATCAGTCATAATCAACTTTTGAAAGAACCTCATTCTTCAAACGAGAGAGAGAGAGAGAGAGAGAGAGAGAGAGAGAGAGAGAGAGAGAGAGAGAAATTTAATAAAAAAAAAGGGGGGAATTTGGAACCTCAATTTTTGGTTTGTTTCAGTGCTGCGAATGAATCCACATTCTCAGTACTTTAATTTTGGAGTCTTTAGGGTTTGTGTTTGGTCGGCCATGAAGCAAAAGCAGGTGGATTTTTTTATTTTTGGTCTTTTAGCATCATTTTTTAAAATAAGGCAATGATAGAATAAGCACTTCTTGTTGATTAATAAGAGTTTAATATATTTTGGAAACTATTTTATTTAGTTTTTAACTTCTCTTCGTAAATATAAGTTGTGAATTAAATTATGAGAGCTTGAAAATAAGCACTTCTTGCTTCATTTATTTTTTAAACGATAATAATAATAATAATAATAATAATAATAATAATAAAGGTTAGTTAAATAATGAATTTTCAGTTTTATTCATGATAAAAAAATAGAAATATTACAAAGGTAATTACAGAATGGATTAAATGGAGATCAAAATAAATAAAAATAGTGATAGGATGAGAACTCATACTAAATAGATAGATATATACGAAAGAATTTTAATAGAACTATAGAACTTGGTTTGAAACTAAGTTGTAATTTATTTTAATACATTAATCGAAATAAAATAAAATAAAATAAAATGAAAAACTTGAGAAATTAAGCAACTTGCTCTCTCTTTAACGCTTAATTTATCATAAATAAATAAAATGAATAAAATAATAATAATAAATAAATAAATAAATTTGATCAAATGTTAATGTTACCGGGCCATTTTTCTCTAAGGATGTTATCATAAAATTCTATTTTATTATTTTCAGTGAGAGTAGTAAAAGTAGGGGTGGGGTGTCAAGTTGACCTGATATGATAATTCAATACTACATTTGAAAAAATTCGATTCTCGATTAATTTTCGTCGAAGTTGAGTCAAACTCAAATCAAATTTCACCACAAACTTGAATTTAACTAAATTGATTTTTTGAAATAAATTTATTTTATCCACTAACTAATTTTTCAATTTCATTTATTTTAATTTCGATTTTGACTATATATATATATATATATATATATATATATATATATATATATATATATATATATATATATATATATATATATATATATATATATATCATTCATAGTCAATGTGTCGGGTTGGTTTAAGTTTTTTGAGTTTTTGACCTTAATAAACGTCGTCCGGGTCAAACTATTAGGGTCGGGTCAAACCTGAACTCGATCTGTCAACCCAAATTGACACTCCTAAGTAAAAGTACTTTGAAACAAAAATATAAATATATTTTAATGTACGTACAAGAATCTTATTTATATTTTATCTACAACTTTATTATAATATATATATATATATATATATATATATATATATATATATATATATATATATATATATATATATATATATATATATATATATATATATATCCAATGTTCTAGAATCTAATTAATAGCTATATTGGGGGCCTACCATTTAAGATTATTATTTTTCCATCTTTTACGAAATTTTAAAGAGACACTCACAATAAGTATACATTTATTATGGTCATCATCAACATTTTGATCACATAAAAATTTAAAAAATAAAATAAATATCATTATTATTATTTTATGTATGATAACAATATAACTATGCATAAATCTTTTACTAGTGAAGGACGCATCATTAGCTTTGAAATATTTATAAGCAAATGGAGTTAGGCAGCAATTAAATGAATAAAAAGGTAAAATATATAGGTAGGAAATTAAGTGACTCTTTAGACTCTAAAATCAAAATGCAGGTAGATTTTCGAGTCAATGTTTGGTGCTACGAATCGTCCTTGTATTGACCATATCAATGTAATATACATGCATATATAATATTGAGATTTTTTATATTTTATATATTATTTTTAATATTATTTTAAAATATATCAAATTATTTTTAAAATATTCAAAATATTAAAATAAGTATTACTATCACACATATATTTTTTATATTTTATAATTTTATTTTTAAAAATATTCAAAATAATTTTTAGATATTTTGAGTATTATTAAAAATAAGTATTACTATCACACACATATATATTTTTTATATTTTATAATTTTATTTCTAAAAATATTCAAAATAATTTTTAGACATTTTAAATATTCTTAAAAATAAGTATATTACTATAACACCCACAGACACAGACACACATATTACACATATACACATTTTGATAAAATGGGCATAGCTCAAATCTATCTCACTAACTTATTTGATTAAATGACTCAATTTGCTCATAATCTCTCTTTATTTTATATGGATCAAAATATATTCCATTAATAACATGATAAAGAACTAGAACATGAATGAAAAAAAAAATGTAAATGAAATAGGTAAATACTAGAGATCATTAGAGATATTGTTGATTCATCCTCAATATTTTGTTGAATTACAACTATTAGATCTTAGAATAAATTTTGAAATTATAGAGCTCAATTGTATTATAATGCCAATATTAAACAAATTCTTAAACTTGTCCCACATCACTCAATGACTTTCAAGATCATCATATATATTAGACTAAACTTTTCACATCCACTTACTTAATCACCCACATTATCACTATTTCTAGAATCTTGTAATTATGATATTAGTTTTTTCAATAATTTAATTTGATTTATAATTAAGTTGACGAGTCTTTATGGGTATCTTTGGGGCAGCTGCATCTATTTGAAAAAATAGCAGTGGAGCTGTTGTCTAAAAAATTATGATTGATTTTATAAATTTTTTATTTAAAAAAATCAGATTGTAATTTTCTGGCAGCCACTTCACTTTGTTAAATAAGGTTGAAAAATAATAATTTTTATTGCACCACACCACAAAATTCAACTAAATCGTGATTTCCCACAAGCATCCTAAGACTTTAGAGAATTTTTTTATAAGATGAAAAATTACAGCTAATTTTTTTTTTAATAATAGAATTTAATAACAATTTTGTTTTCTAGTGGGATTAGGATCTCTTAAATATCATAAAAAATTGTTACAAAAATGTTTTTAATTCAGTGTAATAGTGTGTTAGGATCTCTTTGAGATCAATTATATTATATTTATATATTTAATTTTTAAATTATATTTGTTTAGTGTGCTTTTAAGGTTTTTATTTTTACTTTTTTGAAAATAAATCACATCAGTTTTAGAAATGATCAAAACAATTTTTAGATATTTTTAATATTTTTAAAAATAATAATTATTATTATCACAAAAAATATTATAATTCAAAAAAATATATAAACAAAATAATTTAAATAAATAATAAAAAATAAAACTGATTCCCAAATGACCATCCCTTAATATTTCATTTCTGGTGTAGTAGCATCTGCTAGTTCAAAAGAATAGGCATTTTCATTAATTGCAATCATATATACTTACTGTAATTAATTTTTAATACAATGAATAATTAACTGCATGTGATTAATTATACAAAATGGAAATTAACTTTAATTTAAAACATGAAGGAAAATGAATTAATTATCAATAAATATTTACTTAATTAAAAACGTAATTATTTAATGAAAAAAATCTTTTGGATAATATGTTATGTAAAATTTTAAGAGTTGCATTTATTATATTTCGGCTAACCTAAGTTTTCTATCTAATTCAATTTGATTTATTTTAATTATATGATAATAATACTATTACTACTACTAATAATAATGATAATATAATATATAAAATAAATATTTAAGAATTAAATTTTTTAAATAAGGGGTTAAGCTCAATTCAACACAAAAATCAATTCAAAATGAGTCATTTTGGACTCAATATGAATTTAATTTGATTCAAAATTATTTATTTTTTTATTTCAAGTTGAAATTGACTGAAATATACTGTAAACTCGATGCCATTCATAACTAGTTTTATTTTTACAATAATAAAAACTCACTTTGAATTAAATAAATACAAATATGAGTAATCATACACTATGATCATATATTTTATTGATCATATCTCACGATCAAAAATAAAGGTAGAAAAATAAAATAAAAAAGTAATATGTGCTGGTTATTAAAATAACAGAGGATTCCAAAAATTAGTTCTAATTCTAATAATAATAATAATTGATATATCATATTAAATCATTGATAAATTTTAAAATAATATATGTAATTTTATTTCAAAGTTTCATAAGATACCAACAATGCTATAATCAGGTCAAATCGAGCCCAAATAAGCTCGAATTAAGCCCAAAAACTATGTATAAAAACTTCTAAACATTATTTGGATTATCGAATGATTTTCAAATTTGACGTTTATAAATAATCATTCAGAGATCTAACGAGCCTAAGATCACTCAAATCACAAAAAAAACTATCTGTGATCAAATAAATCGATAGAATAAGATGATTTCAGATTTCAAATGACCAAATGCATCAATCCTATAAATAGATCCCATTCTCAAGGAAGAGAGAGATATGAAATTCAAATTTCGTTATCACCACCTTTTCAATCACCGCCATTATCGTCTAATTACCACCAACAATTCAAGCATAATCCAACTACCACATACGTTGTAACATGATTGTGGAATTCATTATTAGATTTCTACATACAATTAGTAATCGTTTTAAAGATTTAAATTTTGTACTTCAAATGATATATATAATAAAAGCATTTTACTAGATCCCGTGATTTTTCCTCTTTCCTGATTTTTCATATAAAATTCTGAGTTTCGTTTCTCTTTTCAAATATCTAATGTGAATTTCTAAACAAAGCTAAAATATGAAGTTTTATTCTACTACTATTAATTTTTCAAACATAACAATAATAATAATAATTTTTGAAGCAAGACTTTAGATAAGAATGGCTCATAATCAAATCACCCATTGCGCATTCTTTTCTTAAACATTGTTTGAATATGATTAATAATTAAAATTTGAGTCATTTTCCATTAATATATTAAATATCATTTAGAACTCACGCTCACATAAAAAACAAGGGAGATGTGTCTAAGCACAGTTTGCTAATTTACAAACAATTAATGGTTGAATTATGCTGCCAAACCTCACAATATTCATATAAAATAAATAAAAAATATGAAAAAAAAAATACTTATTTATGGCATGATTGAGATATTTAATAAATATTGAATTATTGGAGCTTTCCTAATAGTTATTATAAGAATCCAATCATAAGTCCAAGTTGGGATAGTTAATCTTATAAATGAAAAATATTAAAAGTTTAAAACGTTTTTTTTACAATATTCACTTTACTTAACACTTTGATTAAAGTTTGGCATATCAATAAAACAAATTATAAATGCTTTATACTCAATAGGGTATCAAGAGAAGAAATTATTATTTTTTTTATTGTTGATATTTTCATTAAAAAAAGTAATAACAAGCTCTATGTTAAGATTCAAGCTATTTGCTTCTTTAGCCTCTCAATTTTATAGAGAGGGGGGTAGGCCTAGTGCAAAACTTGGAATGTTGATGTAGTTTGTTGCAAATTTATGATAATTTTGTTGCTAAATCATCAAAATTATAATTTCCATTTAAATTCAAGAATATTTTTTGGTGCAAAAATCCATTAGCCAATCAAATTAGACCATTCATTAAAATTTCTACCATCTACAATAACAAACAAACAATACATGCAATCCATATTTACTTATACACCACAAAGATAATTGGATACAAAATCATAAGAAATGCATTTAATATGTAGAAATGGAATCATCATAACACATGATTTTATGTATAATTCATTAAGATTGAGAGTACTATTATTAATACGCAAACAAAAAGTTTATCTGATCAAGTATAGATCTTAAACACAAACATCTTAATAGAAGTATTTTAATCATAATTTCTTAAAATCAACTTTGGGATCATACTAATCTAAATCGTAATCTAGGCAAGATGCCTGACATCATTAATCTGATATAATGTTATGATTAAAATATATCAACTTTCAAAATCCAAGAGCACATTATTACATAATTTTGATGTCGTTAATATAATTAAAGACTCAAAAAATATATAATGAAGTATCATTAATATGAATCACCCGATATAGTATTAGGATTAAGATATTAAAGATAAATTTTTTTTTAGAAATTTATAAATAATAAAATTATACTTGCACATATTTGAGAGGCCAATATAATTTCAATAGAAGGATGTCAAATAAGAGAGTTTAGAGCTTTGCTTAGCACCTAATGGTTATCATCGACTACAAAGCATTTGTTGCTAATAATATAGTGGTTGCCATCACTACCAATAATGATACACTTATTGACACGATACTATTGCTATCAAAAGTAGAGATGATACGATGTGACACTAAAATACTACTAAAGTACAATCTTAATGTTAAAAGCAAGTCGATCCAAGTTAAAATCAGAGATCAAGCACTTAAAATATCATTGGAAACTTTGGTATATCATTTAAATCCCTAAATAGCTCTTAAATATGGAGTGTTTATAACAATCGAGCATCTCGAAGTGATCTAACAAGCCCAATATCTCATAATTTTGACTTCATTTGAGCATTCAAATACTTAAAATACATTAAATGATCAAAGAAATCATTTTGAGCCGTCCGATGAAGTGGAGTGGTTCGGATTTTGCATGTATTTACATAGACATCACTTCTCCAATCTATAAGTAGTCCCTCATTCCTCATATGAGGGGAGGCCAAATAAGAGAGAGGAGAGAGCTCTAAAGCTTGAAAATCTTCTACCATAATCACACCACTGATGGTGTCACACCTGTTACAACCACCGCCGTGGCCACCGCCATCTGATCATCATTGCTTGCCAATCTTCGCCGCCGTCGCCATCGGAGGGTCATCGTTGCCAACCCCCTGGTCATCATCGCCAATTCATCGATCGGCATCACAGATTACCATCGCCATTCACCATCCTCGACTAATTTTCACGCACCATCCGACGACTTCATCGCCGACCGAAGTTCACCATTACTATATTTATGTTGTTGCTCGATTTTGGGATTCCATTTTAGCCCTTCTCATATACAATTATGTAATCCTGTATCGGGAAAACTTGTACTCCAAAATAAATACATAAAGATTATGGGCTGTGATTTTTCCTCTTTTCGAGATTTTCAAAAAATTCGCAGTTTTTCTTTCTTTATAACCTTTGTGTGTGCTAGATTACAATAAGAAGATAAACTTTTACTCTACCGAATCATTTTCTATACGAACAATACCAAATATCTTATCCTTATTAATACCCACATATATATATAGATATATATATATACTTATAATATATATATATATATATATATATATATATAATTATGACTCACAATAATAGAATAGTTTTTATTGGATCAGCCCATATGGTTTTCTCCCTTCTCAAGTTTTCACATTAAAAAAAAATCTCATGCTTATATAAGGTCCTCTCAACCTATCTTGTCAGTAGGTGTGCAAAAGTTTCATATAGAAGCAAGATGATACACTATTGTGAATGTTCAAAACATAATAATTATAATTTAAAACGTTATGGTTTCAAAAAAATTAAAATTATTGAACTTAGCTCAACTCAAGTAAAAATTTGGCTAAAAATAAAATTAAAATTTTAATATTGTTGCGAAAACCACAGAGTAAAATTTATGCCTTATTTTTGATTCAAAGACACACGTGTAATTAAAGATAACATAAGACACCCAAAATTTTTAACTGGAAAACCTCAAAAGAGGGAAAACCACCTGGCCTAAAAGAAAAGGTTCCACTATGTATCCTTTCGAGTACAAAATCTTCCGATAACGGATTACAATTCTATTTGAGAGGGACACAAATTGTAACAACGACGTTATAATTCCGATGTTAGATGTCAGTAGCTTCCGTGGAAATGTATAATTAACGATGCATGGCCTCAGTGGGGATCTTGCTTCTGGGATCTTCAAGCTTTAGAGCTCTCTCTTCCTCCTCACTTCACTTTTCCTCTTCTCGATCTGACTCTTCCTCTTCCCTGCTCAGCTTCCTTCTTCACTTGCTTCACTTCACTCTTTTGCTGCTTAGCCCCCCCCATGTGAGGAGTGAGGCCTATTTATAGATGGGAGGAGGTATTCTAGTAAATTCATGTAAGGCCCTGCACACTCCCCTCGACGGACGGTCAGATGACTCCTTCGATCATTTGATGTATTTTGAGCATTTGATGCCCAAATGAAGTCGAATTATGAGATCTTAGGCTCATTAGATCCTGCCGAGACGCCGATTGATTATAAACACTCCACATTTGAGACTTTTTTGGGATTTAATTGATGTCCCAAGATTCTAATGATATTTTAAGTGTTGATCTCGATTGGTTTCACTCAAAATCATATCGCCAACATCAAGATTTGTGCTTTGGTGGTATTTTGAGAGCTATATCGTTGCTCTATTTTGGATGATTAGCTTAATCATCCAAAAATATATGTGCCAAAAATACTCAAAATAACGAATTGGAAGTTCGCTGGGCGCTCTGGGCGCTTTTGCTACTGGCGCAGGCAGGCGCAAGCGAAGGCCGCTCAGAAGGCGATGGGCGGCCATCGGTCAAGTCGGCCAAGATGGATTTAATGGCTGAGCGGCCGCGTCGGATGGTCGGGTCAGCGGCAGAATGGGTCGCTGAATAAGGTCGGTGGTTACGCCATCGATCAACCATGCAGGACGTGATCCAAGTTTGTCGCTGTCGCATGCGCGTGTCGCTGGCCGTCCGCCAGGATCTGCTCGTCATGATCTAGGGCGGCGCTGTCAAGACCAGACTCTTCCTTCCGCGAATGGCGGCGAGGCCGCTGGCGGCTCAGGCTGCGCTGGCTACAGCTCAGCTACAGTCTGAAGGTCATAGCTGGCCATGGTCATGCGCTACCTGGGTCGCTGGGAAGGCCCGGATTTGAAGAGTTTTGAGCCATTTTTGAGGGGTTTTACCGCTTTGCCATGGGGTTATAAATACCCCAGGATGAGAGAGAGGCACACTTTCCCTCCCCCTCTTCTTGAGTGAGGGTCCTTTGGGCGATCAGAGCGCTGGGCGAGGCATCGCGATGATCGGCCACGCGGCATACCGCCGTGGCCCGGCGACGGGCCACGCTTCACCGCCCCGTCCAGAGGCGATCAAGGCCCTGCATACGCTGGTTCCGTTTCCGCCACGCCGACCGTCCGTTAGAGGCGATATGCCCACGCGATACGTTCCCGGCCATCGGCCATCACGGATCGTCCGTTGAGGCGATGCGTTCACGGATACCGCCGCCGTGGCCGGTCTGCCACGTCGATCGTCCGTTAGAGGCGATCGCCCATTGCATATACGCCGGCCCGCGATCGGCCACGCCTGACCGTCCGGGTTAGAGGCGATCGCCCAGCATACGTCGGTTCCGGCGACGGCCACGCTGACCGTCCGGTTAGAGGCGATCAAGGCCCATGCATACGCCGTGTCTGGCTACCTACCACGCCCACCGTCTGGTTAGAGGCGATCAAGGCCTGCACCTACTTTTTTTCTAGAAATCGGTATTCTTTCAACTTCGATGGAAGGTTCGGTCAAAATTGTCAAGACCGGGAAGTATCGCTAAGAACCATTGTCCTCATAACTCGGAAAGTTTACCGATCGTAGGAGAAAGATTTTACAAACCGTGGCGCGAAATGAGGGTCAAAAAAGACGCGCCATGAGGGTGATGGTCAGAAGAAAACTCATAGTATAGCGGCCACGGACGATATGCCCTCCATTGTCACATCAGATAGTTTAATGGTGTTCCGCAGGAAATTTTTCTTCCCCAATGAGTTGGTGGCTATTGTGGCTAAAAAGTCTGATCGAGCCCGTTCACCTCCGCCAGGGTACTTTACTATTTCCGAGATGACTCTTCGCTGGATTGCGATTCCCTTTGGCTCCCGAGCTGATTGAGATCTTCAAAAATGTGGCTTTGATGCAATTTCGCTTCGAGCTTTAACGGTCATTATTGGTTTGACTACCTTCTTCGTGGAGCATGGGGTTACTTTAAACATCGAATACTTGTAATGTGCGATTCACATGTGATGCTCAAGGACGTTTCTTATCTGACTATAAAGAATTGGATAGAATTTTCCACGGATCACCCAAAACTTGGTCTTCCGGATTCTTTTACGTGAAGAATGAGTGGGCCTTCGAGAGATGGGGAAGATTGAATGATCTTCCTGATCCGTCCGATATCGGAGGATGATATTCTAGCAACTCTTAATATTCCCGATGTGGGAAGCTTGCAACATGAGTTGCATTACATCAAATATATAGTTGAAGATAGGATGTTTAAGGTTGGTCTTTCCATGGAAGGTCTCATGCTCTTCCGAAGAGAAAGGGTGACGAGAGTTCCGCACTAGGGTTCTCTCGAAGCCTATCACGAATCACGGTAGCAATGTTCCATCTTTACGTAAAGAGGAGACTGAAAATGGTCGCATCGATATCTGCGGAGATGACGCTCACTTAACATCCGAGAGTTTAGAATTATGATGGGGAGTTTGTTACTCTAGCCGCAAATTCCCGAGGAGGTATTAAATCACATATGTCAACGCATGAATTGGCGTGTTTTTTCCTTCGCTTCTATTCTTCTTTATGTAACATCGCCGATGATGATTTTTTTTTTTTCGTAACTCATATTGACCGATGGCTCATTGGGTGTCGCCTTAGATGAATGGAATACCGAATTTGTGAAGATAAAATATCAAGGAGTATGATGAGCGGGATGAATGCTAAAGCTAAAGAAGTGGTGACCTTGGAGGGTCACTTGACCGAGTGTAGAACGAAATGGCTAATATGTCGACTTCTCTTCTCTCCGGTCGAGGTGGAGCGCCGGATGAGTCGATTGCAGAGCGAGACTCACCATAAAGAGAAGAGGATCGTGGCACTGGATAAGAAAGCATTACAAGATCATCTTTCCGAAAAGGAGCATAGAATGTCGGGGAAGCAAGCGATCGGGCGGAAGACTTCAAGAATTCCCGCTTATCGTGGCGCTATTGAAGACTTTATCCGGAGGCTCAGAACCATATCTTTGATGTTGAAGTGAAGGACTTGGAGCAGTGTTTAGAGGGCTTCATCCGAGGGTTCCCGAAAGGAAGTGCGTACATCGCAAGACCGGGGCCAAAATTGGATATATCTCCCAAGATCCCAAGATCCTTCACCGATTCAAGATGAAGTTGTGAGTGGGCTGTGGAGCGTCCTAGTGATGATGAGGATATCGATTATGAGCATATATGGATGTCATTCTTCATCGCGTTCTATGTAATGTCATTATCGTGTATCGATCTTAATTCCTTCTTATATCATCATTAATAATGTCAATGATATATGGATATACCTCTCTTTTTTTTTTTTTTTTTTTTTTTTTTATACCTCATCTTGTTTTACCTTATCTGGTAATTGGTCAAAATATTATTTGACCTTTCCTAGGTTATTTGTTAGAATATTATTCGTCGACGCTAACCTGTATGGAAGAGGCCTTGAGAAGTCCACCAAGGACGTTTTGATCTATCCTGGGTTGTTTGTCAGAGCTTTTGTTCGATTAACCTGAAAGAGGTAAGTCCACCAAGGACCTTGACCTTTCCCGTTTGTCGAAGCTGACATTAACCCGATGGAAGAGGTCCGTCAAGTCCCTTGATTGATCATGTCTCCATGAGGATGACCTTTTGAAGACGACCGTAAGATGCGGCGATAATTGGCAAATGACGACGGTGAATCGGTGACCGCTATAGTATGGCCGACGGATGGTGGCAGCAACCGCAATGCGCCTTGTCCTGGCGGTGTAGCCGTGAAATGACGCGATGACGGAGACCGCGGAGGCGCGGAGATGATCGATGGAGATCCGATGGTCGGCAAGGATCCACGCCGACGGCATCGACGGCTATAAGTTGGCGGCCGACGGGTGGTCGACGCAATGCGACGCAGAGGGCGAGACTAACGTCATCGGCGCGATGACCCGACAATAGATGGCGGTGACCGGGACGGACGGCCAGGACGCGCAGAGGATTTTGACATATCCGGTTGTGTTTGAAGTCTTTGCTCGATGACGTTAACGGAAGAGGCGAATCAACTGGCGATTTTAACCTATCCGGTTGTTTGTCGAAGTTTGCTCGATGACGTTAACTGTGGAAGAGGTTGAATTCCGCCGGGATTTTAACCTATCCGGTTGTTTGTCCGAGTCGCCGATGACGCTAACCTGATGGAAGAGGTGGTCGATCAAGTCCTCTGGGATTGATCATGTCCCAATGAGATGTAACATGAGTTGTATATTTCAAGTGGGAGGAAAAGTAAAGAAAAAGCAAATCTTGTTAGAACAAAGTCAGTGAATTCACTAGTTCAATGATATAATCATAAGACTGTATGGGCTTTAAGAGAAAATGACAACAACAACGCAACAACCGACAACAACAATAACAATAAAGCTTTAATCCCACTAGGGGATCGTTATACAGGATGAAATGACAGATGAGATAAAGTTGCAATAATTATGCGAAGAGTTACCGATAATATTTTCAAGATTCTTAGTATTCCAAGTTCGAGGTAGAGTTTTTCCTTCGGGTCCTTGCTTGAACGCTCCTGGCTATAATATGACCACATACCGGACCATCCCAGAGGTGAGAGTTTATCTCAGGGCCTTTGGCAGCCTCGAGACTTCGCGCAGACCAAGTCACCACAGATATGGACGAGGTTTCACTCTTCGCTGAAGTGGCGAGCTACCCGCTGTGATAGAAGCAACCGGTAGGCCATATCCCGAAGTTTGGGAGTAGTCGCCGGAGTTTTTCTTCATTACTTTCATGATCAAAAACCGGACTCTTGGACAACCCGATATCCACCCAGATGATCTTCGCATCAAAACACAAGTTATATGGTTTCACCGGGGTGCGTGACGTAGGTAGCCCAAAGAACATTGGGAAGCTCATCAACCCATTGCCCCCCTTCTCAAGACGTTTTTAGTCCTTTGAGTATGGTCTATTGGTAACTTTGCCCATTGGTTTGAGGATACTGACCAGTATGCAAAGTTGAATGTGAAGATCTTTGCAAAAGGATGTAAAGACTTTTCCAAGAATTGAGTTCCATGATGATCTTGCAGAAGACCAATCGACATATTATATTTTTCCGCACAAATTGTTTAGCATTTGCCTCTGTGATTTTAGCGAGTGGTTCGCCTCTACCCATTTGGTGAAGTAGTCGACGGCTAGAATGATGAACTTTCGTTGCCCCGATGCTATTGGAAAAGGTCCCATGATATCAATCCCCCACTGAGCAAAGGGCCATGGGCTTTGAAAGGATGAGAGTTCTGCATGCGGCATGAGAGGGAGGTTAGAATGCAATTGACAACTTGCATCTTTTGTGAACTCCGCCTTGTTTCATCATTGTAATAAAACCCTTGTTTTATGAGGGCCAATGCTCTTCCTCCAAGGTGTTCCACATATTCCTGAGTGAACCTCTTTTAAACGAATCAAGGTGGAAGGCATTTGAGATATGGACGAGAAAGCTCTTGTATAGTTCACCTCCAATAATAGCAAAGTTTGAAGCTTGTCTTCTGAGACGGGAAGTTGGATCTTCGTGAAGGGTTCCTTCAGAAAAGATAGATCGGGTTTATCCACCTAACGCTCCTTTTCCTCATCAATAGTTTGAATTATCCATGGCCCTTGGATACTAGGAAAATGTATTTCTTCAATATGCTTTCTTAAATAGATCTCAGAGGTAGAAGCTTTAGCAAGAGTCACCGGGTATTCTTCTCTCGTAGTATGTGGATGATTTGATGTGTCTTGAAATGAGTAAGAAGAGATTTTACCAAGTGGAGATATTGCACTGAGGATTATGAGTATTAAAATCTCCTCCAACTTGGGAGGCCACAAGTCGGGAGTCAGAATTACTAAGTTTTGGGCTTCGCAATGATGAAGTCTCAACCTCATGAGAGCCTCATATTCGCCATGTTATTAGTGGAATTTTAAGCAAGTCCATACTGTGGTATTTTGTCGGGGAAACAAGTAGATTCCCGCATTTCCCTAAGCTCCATCAACGTAGAGTCCATTGAGGAGATGAAAGACACGTAAGATACTCTTCTAGAGTTGGTGTATTCCACTATAAAGTCTGCAAGTATTTGAGACTTTATGTCGAGGTAGAAAATTTATATCAAATTCTCCCGCTCTGCACCATTTGATCAATCTCCCGATGCTTCGGTTTCGTAAGATGGCCCTTAATGGTAAATCGCTGTAAACGATGGTGTGAGCTTGAAAGTATGGACTAATTTTCGCTACGAGAAAATTAACGAGCCACTTTATCCGCAAATGGATAACGACTTTCTATATCGAGAGAATTTTACCGACGTAATAAATTGGTTGTTGTGCCCCATCTTCTTCTCGCACTAAAATCGAGCTTATGCGTGGAAGAAACCGCAAGATATAAGTATAACGCTTTCTCCTTGAATAGGTTTGGATAGCAGGGGCGGAGATGCTAGATATTCTTTTAGTTGCTCAAAAGCATACTGACATTCATCCATTGAAAATTATTATTTTTAGCTCCCTTCAATATTTTAAAGAATGAAGTATTTGTCCCCAACGAAAATGGGATAATGCAAAGAATTGACCATTCAAACGTTGAACGCCTTTGATATTCTTCTGAGGAATCATATCTTGAGAGCTTTGATTTTTCTGTGGTTAGCCTCTATCCCACGGTGAGTTACCATAAATCCAAGAAATTTTCCACGTAACCCCAAAAGCACACTTGGTTGGGTTAAGTCGCATGTTATATAATCAAGGAGCATGCTTCTAAGTCTCAAATATGTTGTGACTTTTCTAAGCTTTTCACTAACATGTCATCCACATACACCTCCATTGTGTGGCCTAGTGTCTTTAAAACCTTATTCATGAGGCGTTGATAGTAGCACGCTTTTTTAATCCAAATGGCATGACTTGGTAACAATATAAACCTTTATATGTTTGAAACGTAGCCTCTTCATCTGTTGGTTCATCTTTATTTGATTGTACCCGAATAAGCATCCAAAAAATCAGCATTTGATGTCCCGATGTGGCCCACCAATTGATCGATTCGAGGAAGAGGAAAACTATCCTTTGGGCAGCCTTATTAAGATCAAGATAATCAACACACATCCTCCATGTTCCATTTGTTTTTTTAACCATGACAACATTTGCTAGCCATGGGTAATGCACTTCGTATGAATCCCGCTTCTATGAGCTTGTTAACTTCTTGCTAAATCAAGACGCATCGTGCAAAACTCCGCTTTTGGATGATTGGTTTGAACGCTTGGATTAATTTTGAGGGAGCGTGATTACATCGGTCGACCCCGATATCTCGACTCCAAGCAAATATGTCTTTTTTGCGTAAGAAATTTATATACTTTTCCTTTGTTCTTCCGAGAGTAAAGATCCCACTTGCAATCGCTCGTAATGGTTGGTCATCCGATAATGCTATCGAGAGTAAATCTTCTACGTGAAGCTTTTTTGAGGTACTCTTTCATCTCGAAAGTTAAGATCTTCGATGTCAAGGTGATGGAAGGCGGTTGAGCTTGTCGAGATAACATGATTGAGCCGCTGCTGATTTCCACAAACCACCCCAACTCCACCGGGGTAGAAATTTTATCTTCGATGGCAATCAAGTGATAGACCAAAATTGATGAGGGGCCTCAAGATTGCATTATATAATCCGACCACCACCATGAATTGTATTAAATGAGTCACTTGTCGAGGGAATTCTCCGAGGGTAACAGGAAGAGTGATTGTCCCTTCGCCTGCATCGGGTGATTATCAAACCCATATAGTGGTCCAAAGAAATGGTTGGAGCTTTTGCCTAGCCCATGTTAAGAAAAGTTGAGTAAAATAAGACATCACGTAACTCCCATTATCGATCAAAATTCTTTAACGTTATAACAAGGATCACCGATCGCACATGACGACAAGTGGATCTTGATGAGGATATGGACTCCTTCTAAGTCCGTCATTGAAAGTGATGGAATGATCAATGAGACTTCTTCAACTCGGTTCTTTGGAGGCGAACGAACTTGATTATGTAGTATCGATCCTCCCGCGATTGTTTCAATTTCTCCAATTATTTGATGATTATTTGGTTGTTTTGTGATGATTGTCCGTTGCCCCAAACGGAGGTGTGTTTGTTCGAGGTGGTCGATTCTTCACAAACGACGTAGTATCCTTGTTGAATGAGTCTCGATTTCTTCCTTGAGTTGTATACATGCTTCAAGAAGATGTCCACGCTCGATGAAAATGACAATATTGCTCCCCGATTTCAATTCTGCTTCAATGGATGCGCCACTTGATATGTTCTTCATCAAATAGCCATCGTGAGGTTAACACAGATGTGCCGCGTGTATGTCTTTTCCTGAGGTTCACGCTTGTTGATATGGGGTCGTGGAGGGAGATCATGACTACCTTGTCGCTTCTTGATGGGCTGCCTGGCCCACATTTCCGTGTTTTTATGCTTCCGATATTGTTCAAATTTCATGATGAGCATTAATAGCTTCATCTACGGAGATTTGTTTCTACACGATGAACTAAGTCGGCATACGAGGACTGTCCCGTGATTAATGACGAATAAAGGTGACTGAGTCCTCCAAGGAAAACTCCTCTTAATAGCCTGTGGTTTACCCTGTGTATTTCTAAGGAGAACCTCGGAAGTATTCTTTGAGTGATTCCCCTCGTTACGTATCAGGAAAGATGGGAGGAATCTTTAATGATTCTCCGATTTGAAATGCTTCCACAAAGAACTGGCGAGTTCGTTAAAGGTATGGATGGATCCCTTGGAAGAGAGTAGAACCGTGCGAGTTTGCCCTTTGAGGGTAACGGGAAAGACCTGACAAAGCAGTGTGTCAGGAGCTCGTTGGATATGCATGATAGTCAGTAATGGTCGATGTGTTCGTGTGGGTCATTGCCCCATGGAATCAATGCTCGGAAGCTTGAAACCTACGGGAATTGGATGTTGAAGAATGGCTTCAGCTAAAGGTGAGGACTCCTCATAACCGCGGTGTGGGTGAAGATGATTTCTGTCTTGAAGGTGAATTTCATCTTGTATTAAGCGTCGTACTTCTGCGCGAATGTCATGACGAGCGGGATTAACAAGATGAGCATTTGTGAAGCTATCAACAACGATCGGTGGATTAGTAACGGTTGCAGATGGATGAGTGGAACTAGCGTGTCGAGGAGATCGGCGTTACGGCCTCCATGCGGAGGAACTCCGGTGTCGGGAGGATTAGCGTTTTGACCTCCTCAGAAGCGATCTTGGGAGATATGTTTGCCGTAGTAGCGGTGTTGTAATCCTTGCAAAAGGGATCATTTTATTTTGAGACTCCTCCATTCTGACGATCTTCCAAAGAGATTCCGTTCAGCCCTGGCGTCCTTGGTTGGGGATGGGTTTTGAGAATGACGGAGTTGGGCGGAAGCTCCGTTGTGAAGTGTTGTGCTATTGGCCATAACGTGATATTCACGAATTGTGGTTGAAGAGTTTTTCTTCCACGAGCAAAGCGTTGCGTCTTTGAAAACCGTCAGTAGAGTAAAATTTATGCCTTAGCCTTGTTGATTAGTCCGGCCACACAGGTAATTAAAGAGCGAACATAAGACCTCAATTTTAACGTGGAAAACCTCGAAAAGGGGAAAAAATCAGGGCCTAGCCCAAAATGTTCCACTATGTATCCTTTTAACAAAATCCTCCGATACGGATTACAATTCTATTTGAGAAAGGGACAACGTGTAACAACGATCGAGTTATATAATAGTTCTGCGATGTTGGAGATCTTTGGGTAACCGGTGGAAATGGGGTATAATTATGGCGACGGCGGTAATGCGATCTTGCTCGGGGATCTTCAAGCTTTAGAGCTTTCTCTTCCTCCTCACTTCACTTTTCCTCTTCTTCCTTGCTTCAGCTTCCTTCTTCTTCACTTGCTTCACTTCACTTAGCTTAGCTTAGCAGCTTAGGCCCCATGTGAGGAGTGAAGGTATTTATAGATGGGAGGTATTAGTATTTAAATTCATTAGGTGTACCACTCCCTCGATGGACGCTCGATGACTCCTTGATCATTTGATGTATTTTGAGCATTTGGATGCCCAAATGAAGTCGGAATTATGAGATCTTAGGCTCATTAGATCCTCGTCGAGGCATTTGACTATAAACACTCCACATTTGAGAGCTTTTTTGGGATTTAATTGATGTCCCGAAGATTCTAATGATATTTTAAGTGTTTGATCTCGATTGGTTTCGACTCAAAATCATATCGCTTTCAACATCAAGATTTGTGCTTTGACTGGTGGTATTTTGAGAGCCATATCAAATATTGAGTTAAAGCCAACTCATTCAAACATTATTCAATCCCAACATTAATAATAATACTGCCTATTATCTTCAAAATAAAGGATTGTTTTAAATTCCTATAAAAGAAAATTACATCAAAAATACTAATGAATTATTTTTCATTTAATCATTGCTCTATAAATCATCATACTAATAAAAGTAATATTTATTTTACAATATGTGCTTCATAATATAATTTATTAATAACAAATAAAAATTAAATATATTTAAAACATTTTTATATTGTGATTAAATTTGAATAAAATTTTAAGAAAGAAGTAACATAACTTTATTCATTAACATTAATTTATCCTTTTACTTTAAGAGAAATGCATAATTCTTTTTTTAATCTTTAAAATTTTAAATCTTAAACAAAATAGCTTTTAAAGTTATTTTAACATTCCCTCTAATTAGCATCAACTAAGATTCTATAAGTGAGTCAAATAATACTAATTGCCAACTAACTAATTCATTTAGAAGGCGTCTTAATTTTTTTTTTATCCCTTCTAATACATGATTAAGTTTTATATAAATTTAAAATTTTACTTAATTATTCTTATTATTAGGCTCCCTTCGCCCGCGAGTTCTCTCATACTTTTTTTTTTCATAATTATGATTGTCAAAGCTATCAACTTTTAGCTCACAAGTTTCATCATATTAACCAAAACTCATAATTATATTTTATTAAACATAGGGTTATGCCTCCTAATTTTCTTCTCCTTTTGAATAACTTTATGTAAAAATTTTATTGTCTTTCGTGCTTAATTTAATGAACTATTTGTGTGTGACATTTTCATGTAAAATTAGAACATAAAACTACCTCTTTATTTATGTGAGTTTTCTAATGTGAAATAAATTTTTTTTATTATAAAATTTGAGCATAAACATAATATTTTCACTCACACTCTTTCTTTCATAATCACTTTTAAAAAATTATAATTTTCTAATGACTATAAATAAAACTCATTTCTTATAAATGTCACTTTATGAACCTCATTTTTCTAAAAAATAATGTAGCTTTATTGTAATTCCATACTTCCATTGAATGATATTCTCTATTAAGCTTTATTTTAGGGCATTTAAATTTTGAAAACAAAATCTTATTTTCCCGATGAAGTAAACTTATTGGGATTCAAATCCTATTTACTTAGGGGCTATTTGGGATCAATTTTGTTTCCTATTTTTCATTTTATTTTTATGTTATTTTTGAAAATATATTTGTTTAGAGTATTTTTATATGATTTTATTTTTTGTTTTCAAAATAAATAATATTATTTAAAAAAATATTCAAAACATCTAAAGATATTTTGAATATTTTTAAAAACAACAAGTACAGTCAAACAAGTTTTATTTTTAAGCAAAATATAAATAAAACAAAATAAAACTCAAAATAAAAACAAAAGTGATCCCAAAAAGTCCCTTAAATGATTAGTTGTATAGTGCAATTACTCATATCCTAGTTATAAAATTCACTTAAAATTGATTAGATCAATTCCACCAAAATGAAAGCCATTTAACTATATATATATATATATAACACCTCATTTTAAAATATTAGAAAAAAAGAGTAGTAAGTGATTTTATCATGTTCAAATATTAAAAAGGTCCTATTTTGATTTTGAAACAATTTCAAGTTCATTTTATCACACTCAATATCTTTTAAATTCATAAAATATTATTTTTTATAATATATTATTATGTAATAATGAGAAAATATTCATAATACAATCTATTAAACTAGGATGATCACATCATTAACATGGTGTCATTTAAATTTACTCTAACAAATTTTATCTCACAAAAATGCAACACTTAATATTGAATTCTAACATTCAATAAATTTGATTTTTTTTAATTTACTTTTAAGAGGATCCTAATATAAAAGCTTATTTATTAATCATACTTTATAATTATCTTATGATAAATTCAATAACATAAAAATCTTAACCAAATCTTCTCACTTATATAAACATTTAATTATATTGAAAATAAAATTTTTAATAAATAATTATTCAAACATCATTGGCATCAGCATGGGCACACATACATACCATATCATATGTTGGGGGGCTCACCTTTCATGTGAGCTTATTAGGGCTTAGAAATGACAACTGAGGTTGCCAAATGCTTTCTTATTTGAATTCTCTGGAGCTCTCCTCTGACACATAGGACTCCAGCCTATCACTTATACAACCCTTTAGCTTTCTCTCTCTATCTCTAACATCTCAAAGCATCTAATCAACACAACAGACAGATCTCAACACCACCTTAGCTTCACTACTAACATGAAGGGAGCGTTAGAGAGAGAAAGAGAAAAATAGCTTTGGGTGGTGAGAAATTTGAGATGTTTTTGTTTATTTTGGAGGGAGAGAAGAAATTTTAAATTTCAATTGTGATTATTTAATGTTTCTTCTCTTCCTCACACAAAATGATTCCATCCTCTCTCTTTTCTTCCTCACACAAAATGATTCCATCCTCTCTCTTTCCTCTTGCTTTCCACTGATACCTCTTTCACTTCACTTTTCTTTATTTCTTTCTTTAATATATGAAGCTGTAGACTGTAGACTTTCTGCCAAAACAAAAGTTATTTTACTCTTTCTCACTCCCCCCTAGCCAACAGCCCAACTTCTCTTATTTTAGCACTTTAGATCTCTCCCCATCTTCCTTAAAAATTCGATTTTTAAGGTCTTTTTCTCCACCCATCAATGGAAACTGCCTCGAATCGCCAGGAAAAGGAGAATCCGGCCGCCGCCAATGCCGCTGACGCCGAGGTCGGTTGATCCCAACTCATACCCGACCACCTTCGTCCAAGCCGACACCTCTTCCTTCAAGCAAGTCGTGCAGATGCTCACCGGCACCGAGACCGCCGCGGCAGCAGCCGCTGTTTCGGCGAAGAACCTGATCCCGCCTTCAGGTAAAGCCAACGGTCCCAAGAAGCCAGCTTTCAAACTCTACGAGCGCCGGGAGCCTCAAGAATCTAAAGCCATAAGCCCCTCATCGCGGGTGGTGGCGGCGGCACCCCTTCTCACCGAGAAAGCAAACGGAGATCTTGTCGCCGAGCATGCTCGATTTCCCTTCACTTGCTCTCAGTCCTGTGACGCCGCTTATTCCTGACCCCTTCAACCGTTCTCCACCGCCACCGCCAGCGGGATCCTGCCGCCGTCACGGCGGAGGATCGCGCCATCGCCGAGAAAGGTTTCTATCTCCATCCTTCACCGAGGTCTGATGCTGAGCCGCCGCGGCTACTTCCTCTGTTCCCGGAGTCATCTCCAAGGTTCTCATCTTCTTCTTCCCCTCTGTCCCAATGAGCGACAACTCCTCCGATCTGTACTTTGCTTAACTTAGCTCGAATTAATTGCAGGAGTAATTTGCTTCAACTGTAAAGCTTATTACCTATTAATTGCTGGATTATGCTGTCTTAAAGAAAAATTGTTATCCTATGGGTTGATTCTCTGATTAATCGTATTAACAAAAAAAAACTTTCTTCTTGATTCAGTTCTGTGTCTCAATTGCTTCGTTAGTCAGTGGGTGTGAATGATTGGATTGAGAGAAGGTAGGACCCAAAGGACACTTAGTCTCTGTTAATAATTGTAAGGTTAATCAATTAATTGATTAATTATTGCTTAGTAGAGTGATTAATGATGGTTTTAAGGATGGTGGTTGGCTAAGGCCTCGTTATCAAAGTTGTAAGTTTTGGGTGTTGAAAGATGTGCAGCTTTGAAAGCTCTGGTGGGGCCGGAGGGGGTTTGCCCACCAATCTCTTTTTTATTTTTTCCATGCCTTTTTTTTTTCCCGCTGTGTGGTTGTTTTCTTATTCGACAAGCATATATTCACCAGTAAGATGTCCTGTCTACCGTTCAGCGCAATATTCGCACGAATCTCGAAGTTACGTGGTTTATAAAGTTGTGTATCGAGCCATTCAAAATTGGGGTCTGGATATGGTGACCCAGTATTGACCGGTTTAAGCTTGAAAATTAATATATGATATTTTTTAAATATTTAAATAAATCTAATTATATATATATATATATATATATATATATATATATATATATATATATATATATATATTCAAGATCTATTAGTTAAAAATTTAAATTTTCAACCACTAAATTAAATATCTTACACAAAATGATATTTTTATTATATTTAGATATTTATAAAATTACTTAATATTCATTTATAGAAAATTGAAAAATTATAGAAGATACTCATTATGGAATTCTTTAATAAAATATTAAATTATTTATATGCACATGATAGATTAAATATTATAAAATAATTAATATATACTACCTTTTTGTATTTTTTTAATATACAATTAAGCTAGACTTCTAATTTAATTTTGTTTCCATGAAAGTTGAGTACAAGCAATCCAACTTTCTTTGAATTAGTGGCAATGATTAATTTTAAACTAAATTCTGAGTTAATTCAAATAATATTTCTAATTATTAATCAAATTATTTATTTTTATAAAATGAATTATTTTATCAAAGTAATATTTATTTATTTATCTTGAGTGAGTTTTTTTAATAATTGCATATAAACTTTGATTCCGATTCAATTATAATTTTAAAATATTTCAGGGGAGCTTCGAGATTGTACTTGTTTGTATGTGAGTTAAAGTTTATAAAATAATACGTTTATATTAAATTATTAGCTGTGTTTAAGCAAAAGAAATGTTACGATTGTTTAAGTAAAAAAGAATCATATTTTGATTGATTGATTTGATTTAATTTATTAAATTTATTTTAAAAATATTTTTTTAATGATGAGGGATGAGCCGCGAATAAGAAAAAATAAATAAATAAGTTTATTTATTTTCCGTACATTCGGAGAAATAAAATGAAGATGAAAAAAAAAAAAAGGGACTCAGAAGAACAAAGCTCCACTGTCTATCAACAGAGATATCAGCGAGCAGCATAAGACAGCTAATTCACTATTGTCCCTATTGCCAACAGCTATGTAAAATTAACAGAAGGGGAAGACCAAAAACCCTAAACCTGTAGGGAGGAAGATGCCACTCTGTATGTAAAAAGCATTGAGATAAATAGCGTTATATCAATTAATATTTTTTGTCTATATATATATATATATATATATATTGATTTCTTGCATGCCATATATGATAAATCAAGCAGTATATAGTTAGGCAAAAGAAGCTAAAATTAGTGGCAATTATAGAGTACTTTCTCCTAAATGTGAGAGAATTTGGAGAAGATATGGTCTTAAGAAGGAATGAGTGAGAAAAGTGAAGTAGGATTCAAATAAAAGATCATTTATAGATTCAAGATTCTTATAATTAAAAGCGCACTCGTTCAAGGATTTCAATGTTAAAAGACTTATCATCAGACACCCATGCGTGATCGCTGTCCATAAATTATAGTCTGATCATCAATTTCAAATTGCCGCTTGATCACTATCATCGAATCATAGTCTCTTTCGTCAAAACACAACCATTTGACCTTCATTTTATCACATTTGTGCAGTATCGTTTACCAATTCTGTGATATCTTTCGACAACAACTCGCTCTCGTAATCTCTTTTCTCCGATTTTGATGACATGAGAATATTTATGATAAACATTCATCTAGTAGAATCATTTCAAGGTAGACCTATAATTTTTTGTCTTGTTGAATTGTCCACGCAATATCGATTTCACCGATGCTTATGTTTACTTATTCTAGTATGCGTGTTAAAATTCAGTACATAATTAGGAAGCTTCTTTACTCTACCTATGTAAAATTTCTAGCAGTAACAATTTTAACAATCACTTGATTTTGAAATGTCTAGGCTAAAGTAATCAAATAATTGAATAGGTAATGATATGACACTTAAAATACTACTATAAAGCAATCTTGATGTTAAAAGCAAGTCAAGTTGAAACCAGAGATCAAGCTTAAAATATCATTGGAAAACTTTGGGATATCAATTAAATCTCTAAATAGCAGAACATGGAGTGTTTATAAAATCGGCGTCTTGGCGGATCTAACAATTTTTCATAATTTTTTTTTATCAAATACTTAAAATACATCAAATGATCAAAGATCATTTTGAGCCGTCAGATGAAGTGGAAGCGGTTTGATTTTTGTATATTACGTAAACCATTCCTCCATCTATAATACCTCATTCTTCATATGGGGAAGAAATAAAGAGGAGAGAGCTCTAAAACTTGAAAATCCTCCAAACACAATCGTTACCACCACTCGGCGGTTGTCAATGCCGGCCGATTGATCGCCGTCATTATCTCGGTCTCCATCATGAAGACCTTCATCGTGTTGTTCATGTTGGTCGTCATCTTCTGCTACATATTCTGACGAAACGTATATATGGTGTTGTTGTCGATATTGGGATTCACATTGTCAGCTCTTCTCATATATAATTTTGTAATCCAGTATCGGGAAAACTTGTATTCCAAAATAAATATATAATGAAAAGCTTTTACCTGACTAGGCTGATTTTTTCCTCTTTTGAAGTTTTTTACGTTAAAATTTTTGAGTCTTTCTTTTTCTTTAAATATCTGTGTATATGCTGGATTTCATAATAATGCTAAAACGTAAATTTTTATTCTATCGTAATTAATTTTTTAGCACGTAACAAATAACTTAACTAAAAGACATTACAAGAGTTAACTTAGCCTGCGACATATATTCTTTTTGTTTTATTATAGATAAATAAAATCCAGCTAGCTTTTATACAACAAACCTGATTTCAATGATAGGTTCTCTACGCGACTGCTATAATAATGGCTACAATTCAGGACAAATTTTGAGTTTGATATTCTTATCAAATTTAAGTCATGGTATAATTTTTAATCATTTAATTAATTTTTAAAAAGTGTTTTATTTATGACGAATTAAATAATTATTCATTCCCAAATCTAAGTTGGAAATGAGACTTTTTTAATAGGGAACTCAAGATTCATTTGAGGCAATTTATTTATTTATTTTGTTTTTACTATTAAAATTATTTCTTCAATCATAATTTACTATGATTTTCATAATTTTTTCGAAAATTTTTTTTTAAAAAAGTATAGTTTGCATTTTGTTATAATTATTGTGTACTAGAAAACCACTTATGGTAGAATGAAAGTTTACGCCTTAGCCTAGCTCAGTAGAAATCTTTCACTATATTTATTTTATTTAGAAGTTTTCCGACGTGCTGAATTGTATATGATAAGGCGATAATAGAATCCTAAAATCAGCAACAACAACCATATAATAATGGTGAAACGATTGAATCGGCCAGCGATGAAGGTCGCCGGATGGTGGCAAAGCGAAAGACCGTCGAGGATCGAATGGTGGCCGATGATGGTCGGCAGGTAGTGGTAGCGTCGATGGTGGCGATGATGGCCGGCGATGATGGTTGGCAACGATGGCCGCGATGATGGTTGGCAACGATGGCCGGCGATGAGGCCCGTAGTGAGTGGTCAGCGGTAGCGATTGACGGCCAAAGGATCGGCGGTGGCGGTGATGGCGGCCGGCGGTTGGCAGTAACAACGGTGGTCGGCGTCGAGTGGTATGATTATGCCGAGGATTTTCAAGCTTTAGAGCTCTCTCATCTCTCGCTTGGCCTCCTCTCATATAATAATGAAATTTATAGGGTGGAGGTAGCGTCTACGTAAATACATGCAAAATCAACCACTCCTCCATCGGACGGAAAATGATTCCTTTGATCATATGATGTATTTTGTGTATTTGAATGGTCAAATGAAGTCGAAATTATGAGATCTTGGGCTTGTTAGATCCGGCTCGTCAAGACGCTCAATTTGACTATAAACAGTCCATGTTTAAGAGTCGATTGATAATAAACGCTTGATCTCGGTTAGTATTGATTCATAATCAGATTGCTTTCGACATCAAGATTCGTGCTTCGACTAGTAGAATTTTCAGGATCATATCAGTTGCCCCCTATTTTTGGATGATATTATTTCAATCATCTAAAAATATATATGCCGAATACTTGAAAATAGCAAATTCTTCAATGAAATTTGCGGGTTCATTAACCATTCATTTTGAGAGAACATATCTTCACAGAACAAGATTATGATCACGAAGCGGATCACGCAGATGTGTATCGGTATCGCGTAAGTTTGGTTATGGACTCATCCGAACATTTACGGGTGCTTAGGTTGGTCTGCGGGTCATAGCGGCGAAAACCCATGGTCGGTTTGTGCCAGACTCAATGCAGGTGGATGTCACGGGCTGTGAGGATCACGCGCGGGTTCGAGTTGTGAGTGGGTGGGAGTATCTGTCATGGAGCAGCCTGGCCCGGTGGAGTCAGTCGCGGCGTGGGTGATGGCCTGAACACGGTTGGGGTGGGGCGGCTGACGTGCAGCGGCTTCATGACCGCCATAACCCAGCAAAAAATGTTTTCTCCGTTTTGGCCCGTTCCTTCGCTTTGAGGTTTTAAATGGTTTTAGGCAATTTTTAGTGATTTTTGACATTTTTGCCCCTATAGGGGTCTATAAGAACTCCCCTAAGGTCAAGGGAGAAGGCACACTCCTCATATGCTGGAGTGTCCCTCTTCTTCTTAAGAGGAGGTCATTGAGGAGGAGATCGAGCTGCTACATCGTGGTTCCAGTTTTTCATCAAAAGAGGCGTCAACTAGCCTCGTCGGACCGACCAGGTTTGGAGGCGATCAAGGCCCGCAGTACATACGTGGTGTATACAGTTTTACCTCGAAAGAGGCATCAACTGTACTCGTCGGATCGACCGGGTTAGGAGGCGATCAAGGCCCACGATACATACATCGTGTCTACAGTTTTCCCCCGAAAGAGGAGTCAACTGTACTTGTCGGACTGACCGGGTTTGGATGCGATCAAGGCTTGCGTACATACGTCGTATCTACAGTTTTACCTCGAAAGAGGCGTCAGCTGTACTCGTCGGATTGACTAGGTTCAGAGGTGATCAAGGCTTGCGGTACATACATCATGCCTATTATTTTCTCTCAAAATAGGCGTCAACTGTACTCGTCGGACCGACCGGATTTGGAGGCGATCAAGGCCCACAGTACATGCGGCGTGTCAACAATTTTCCCTCGAAAGAGGCATCAATCTCCGGATCGGCCGGGTTAAGCGATCATCAGCAACCGATGCCGAGATTGGCAACGATGTCCGATGATGGTGGCCGGCGTCGGTGGTCGGCGGCGGTGACCGGCGACGGTGGTCGGCGAGGATAACCAGCGACGATGGTGGCAACCCGCGGATATGGAAGGCAATGGTCGGCGGTGGTGATCGGCGACAGTAGTTGGCGGTGGTGACCGGCGACAATAGTCGACGGCGGTGACTGGCGATAGTGGTTAGTAGTAGGGTGGTCGGGCTACCAGCAATGGCAAATAGTCGATGAGCGGCAGCGTCAGTAGTCGGAGGATGGCGATAGATAGTGGTAGCCGCGGAATTACCGGTGATGGCCAGCAGCGTAATGACGGCGATGGTGCTTACGTGGTCACAGCAGCAATGCCAGCAGTAGTCGATGATGGGCCAGCGTAGGATTGGCGGTGGTGACCAGCGATAGTGATAATAACCGGCAATTGGCGAAAGCGCGGCAACGAAACGGTGCGGCTGGCGTTAGTACCGGATATGATGTCGGAGGTAATGGAGCGGCAATTCCGTAGTTCACCGTGGAAAGTGGATTTCTTGAAACTTCAATGAATGGTTCAATAGTTGTACTTATAAAGATGGAGGTAAGTGTTAATAGGAACCATCATTGAGCAACTTCGAAATTCGATAGATAATTTCAAAGTATCATTCTCCATGATGTTGATGTTGTTCACTTGCATGTATAATCGAATGAGGATTTTGACCCATCCAGCTTGTTTATCAAAGTGTTACTGACATTAACCCGCGTAAGAGGTCGAATTGAATCCGCTGAGGATTTTTGACCCATCCGAGATTGTTTATCAGAGTGTTACCCGATGACATTAACATATATGGAAGAGGTTGAATTGAATCCATTGAGGATTTTTGATCTATACTAGGTTATTTGTCGGAGTGTTACTCGATGACTTTAACCTGTATGGAAGAGGTCGAATTAAATCCGCTGAGATTTTTGACCAATCCAAGATTGTTTATTAGAGTGTTACCTGATGATGTTAACCTATATGGAAGATGTCGAATTAAATCCGCTGAGAATTTTTGACCTATATGAGGTTGTTTGTCAGAGTGTTACTCGATTACGTTAACCTGTATGGAAGAGGTCGAATTGGATTAGCTGAGAATTTTGACCTATTCGAGGTTGTTTGTCGAGTGTTATTCGATGACATTAACCATATGGAAGAGGTCAATTGGATCCGCTTGAGGATTTTGACCTATTCGAAGTTTGTTTGTCAGAGTGTTACCCGATGACATTAACACCATGAAGAGGAATTGGATCCGGAATTTTGACCTATCCGAGGTTGTTTGTTGTGATGACGCGTAACCCGATGGCGTTAACTGTATGGAAGAGATTGAATCCGAGAATTTTTGACCCATTCGGTTGTTTGTCGAGTGTTTGCTCGATGGCGTTAACTATATGGAAGAGGTTGAAGAATCCGGCGAGAATTTTTGACCTGTCCGAGGTTATTTGTCAGAGTGTGACTCGATGATGTTAACCTGTATAGAAGAGGTCGAATTGAATCCGTTGAGAATTTTTGACCTATCCGAGGTTGTTTGTCAAAGTGTGACTCGATGACTTTAACCTGTATGGAAGAGGTCGATTTGAATCCGTCGAGGATTTTTGACCTATCCGAGATTGTTTGTCAGAGTGTGACTCGATGACGTTAACCCGTATGGAAGATGTTGAATTGAATCCGCTGATGATTTTTGACCTATCTGAGGTTGTTTGTTAGAGTGTTACTCGATGATGTTAACCTGTATGGAAGAGGTCGTGGAAGTCCACCAAGGACCTTTTGACCTATCCTAGGTATTAGCCAAAGTGTTATTTGACTTCTTACCTGTGTGGAGTAGGTGCGGAGTTTTGACCTATCTGAGATTGTTTGTTAAAGTCTTTGCTCGATGACGATAACCTGTGTGGAGTAGGTGCGAAGTTTTGATCTATCCGAGGTTGTTTGTTAGAGTCTTTGCTGTGGCGTTAACTGTATGGAAGAGATCTTGAATCGCTAAAAATTTTTGACCTATCCGAGGTTGTTTGTCAAAGTATTCAATGACATTAACTGCGTGGAATGGGTCAAATCAATATATTTGTTTGAAGCCAGTTAGTTGCTCTTGACCTTTATCTTTCTCATTGATATTATTGAGTTGCTTCTCGAACTGATAATCAATTAGATATCCAGAATATCGATTTGGACAATCTTTTGAGATTAAGAGTTGCCCCTAGTTTCCGACAAAATCTGAATGAGTGAAGTTTGATGAATCTTCATTCTTCGCTTGTGCTCCTTAAAAGCTTGAAATGCTCCATTTGGATGGTGGTTTTGATCTTGTTGGGAAACTTGGTCGCCATACAAGATGAAATAATGAGAATCAGTTCCCACAGACGACGCCAAACTATTGTGTGCTAGAAAATCAGTTGCGGTAGAGTGAAAGTTTACGCCTTAGCCTTGTTGTGAAATTCAGCACACACACAAATATTTAAAGAGTGAACAAGAAGACTTTAGAATTTTTACGTGAAAAACTTCGAAAAGAGGGAAAAATCACGGGGCCTAGCCCAGTAGAAATCTTACACTATGTATTTATTTTGGAGTACAAGTTTTCCGTCTGAGATTACATAATTATATGAGAAGGCGTGATAAATCTCAATCGAATGACAACATATAGTAATATGGTGAACACCGGTCAGCGGCCGGCGATGAAGGTCGTCGGGATGGTGACGCGATCCGTCGAGGATCGGTGGCGGTGATCAACGATAAGTCATGCGGTGGCGGCGATGGTAGTCGGCGGTGACTATGGTGGTCAGCGATGATAAGGCGATGATGGTTGGCGGCGATGGCCGGCACGAAGTGGCAGCGTGGTCAACCGGTGGCAACCGCGGATTGACAACGACAAGGATCGGCGGTATGACGGTGGCGCGGCGGCGGTGGTAACAACGGGTGGTCGGCGATCGTCGAGTAATTAACGATTATGCCGGAGAATTTTCGCTTTAGAGCTCTCATTTCTCTTACTTGACCTCCTCTATGAAGAATGATGATTTATAGATTAGAGGAGCGCGTCAGACATGCAAAATCAACCACTCCTCTCCGTCGGACGGCTCAAAATGATCCCTTTGATCATATGATGTATTTTGTGAATTTGAATGCTCAAATGAAGTCAGAATTATAAGATCTTGGGCTTGATAGATCCGACTCGTTAAGACGCTCGATTTGACTATCAACACTCAATGTTTAAGAGTCGATTGATAATAAACGCCTGATCTCGGTTAGTTTTGATTAATCAGATTGCTTTCGACATCAAGATTGATGCTTCGACTATTAGAATTTTCAGGATCATATCAATAATAAAATAAAAAATATATTCTTTGTTATATATCATCTTGAATATTTGATCTGTGATGTCTAGTGTATAAATCTAATTATTATTATTAAATTATGTGCTCTTAAAACAATTCATTGTAAGTTATAAAATAAGTTTAAAAATGATAAAAATACATTTAATTTTTATTTGATTAAGTATTGTTAAAAATTAAGATTTACTCCAAGTTTCACAAATCTTTCTAAAATTCACTCAAATATAATCATTTTCCACTCACAATAATATATATATATATATATATATATATATAAAATAGTATGTGTTGACATAGACTTAAAAGCCCAATTAAAGCCCATTACAGCTTTAAACAGTCCACATTTCTAATTCAAAGCGTCGCCCCAACTTCGCCTGCCGCCAACGCTACGATAACCAAAGCCACCACCACATCTTTAAATAGTAACATAATTAAAATATCAAATAAAAAAAAGCAAAATAATTTTTCCAAAACAAAGTTTCTATAATAGAAATAAATAATTAATTACATAATTATAAGAGAATTTACGAAAAAAAAATTATGCGATTTAATTTAAATGTCTTTTATGCAAATGAATTTTTACAATTTTGGTTGAATTATAATTTATTTGAAAATTTTCATTTATCATTTCATAAATCAATAATCAATATAGTGATATGAATGTTAATTTCAAAAAAATAAATATAACATAAATAATGATTAAAAAAATTGATAAATATGTAAATATGAGTCGGTGAAATTTTAATTTTAAAATTTATTAAATCCAAATAAAATAAGATTAATTCTATAAGTATGACCCAACCCATAATTCTATAATTTTTATGTGAGAGATTATTACATAAGTTAGGGGCTGCGTATATTGATTTATATTATATTACGATACTTAAATATATTCTTATATATTATGTGTATTAATATAATAATTATCTAATAATACATGTGCTATATATTGATAACATATATTTTTCCCATATAGATATATATAAAATTATTTTGAAAATTATATATAATATTTATTTATTTATGATTTTTAAAAATGTATTAAGAAAGAATTATTTGCCCAATAATATAGAACTTTGCGCTTAATTAAAGAAAAAAAATGAAATGATAGAAGGAATTAAAAAATGGATTAAGTTTCAAAGATTGGGAAAGCACGAATTGGAAGGCGAGAAGATGAGCGAAGCAAGAAGAGGAGGATAATAATATAGTGAGCGACTCCGTATTACAGATAATACGGTATCGTAAGAAGGCGGTAAAGTTACCGTCGGCGAATGGGTGAGTGGTGACGGCGACATCGGAGTCGACTTGGTCTTTTGCCCTTTTTTCTCTTTCCGCAAATAATTCCACCATACCGTTCTGGCTTTGACTTTTGGGGTCTTGGACTGTGGGACCAACTTACCTCCGTATCGTTTTGATTGAAAACTATAGAGGAAAAAAATTGTGATAAATAAAAGCCAGATTAAAAAAAAAAATACAATTTGCAAAATAAAAAAATATTTATAGCTAGATTAAGAATATTTTTTTTTCTTCAAATGTTATTTTTATTATTTTTATCTTGAATTTGATCAAAACTTCTAATTTATGATCTATTTAAAGTATCAGTATTTGTTTTTTGAAAAATTAGTTCTAAAATTATTGTGGAGAAATTAATTTTTTAAAAAAGATATTATGTGTGTTATAAATATTTTTATTTTAAAAAAAAATTTAAAAAATAGTTTTCTGACAACTACCACATTCTAACCGTTCTTATTCTTAAAAAAGTTTTTTCATAACAATTTTTTTGAAAATCGTCAAAAAAGCTAGTAGCCAAATGAAGCCGATTTACTTTTTGATTATTTTTTGAAAAAATAAAGCAGCTCGAAAGTTATCTAAAATATACTCTTAATTCTTTTTATATATTTTTAACATGATTTAAATTATGATTTCTGATAATTTTATTGAAAAGGCAAACACTGTCAGAGATTGCTCAGTTTAAGGTATTACATATATTCTAGATTTTTAGTTTCATGACATGAAATAAATTCAAACTTTTTTAAAGAAACTTAGAATATCTCAAATGCTCACTCTTGAAAAATTAATCAAATTGGGTGAATTTTTAATGCGCAATTCATGGACCTACTGTTCCGACAAATAATATATTCTAAAATCAAATGAAATGTGTTAATGCCTATGTAAAACATGCATTGATAATTGATTCTCATGAAATTCTAGTATATCCAAATGTTATTTGAGCTACAATTATAAGAAAATTATCATATTCATATGTACATCAAATTTGAGAATGCAATAAATTTTAATTTCTCTTTTAATACTTTTTTATAACAAAATTACTATAGAGATTAAGAGGTAGATCCTTTCCAAAGAAAAAAATTTAAAAAATATTATAAGTCAATAATTATTGATCTTCATGTTAAGCACTCATAGAATATTTTAATTTAGAATTATTCACTTATACAAGATGTTGATGATATCAACTCTCTCTCACACATGAAATAACATTTTATCAAGCTAGCAACTATTGACCTCACTTTTAGAGTGAGCTCTTAATCTCCTCTTCTTAGACTTAGGACTCTCTGCTAAGAACTCTTATCATAAGACACTTCTAGTGATTAGATGAATACTTAACCTAAGCTAGAGACTTGAAAATATTATTGGAAGATTGATTATGCTTGGCTTAAGAAAATTACATATCCTATAGCCTAAACCCAATCTAGATACACTTTCTCAAATCAAATCTCAAATTCAAATTCAAATTCTGAATCTAATTTCAAATTTGACTCCAAATATTGAAACCCAAAATCAAATTCAAATCTTAAAACCCTTCCTAAGCCATATGAACCACGTTCATAAGCTTAGCCAAAACTCCATTTAGATCAAATCAAACTCAATTTATTTCTTTATAAATTAATTATTTCTTCATTTATATTCACAAATATAAATGAAATCCTAATTCAAATGACCAAAATTATGTCAAAAATCAAATCCAAACTCAATCTAAGCTCTTGAAGCCAATTCTCTAGACTTTACCAAATTCTATCTAAATCAAGTCAAAATTAATGGATTTTCTCTCGAATCAATCATTCATTCAATCATTTATCCAAATATAAATAAAACTTATAATCATCAAACCCAATTCAAGTCAACCTAAGTCAAGCCTAACTTAGCCCTTTTGACTTGAAAATTTCAAATGATCCAAAATCCCTTAGACTTCAGATTGATTATTGTTGAATTTATATTTCAATCCAGGGCTCATATATAAGTTCAACTAAACTCAATACAAATCAAAACCAAACCAATTGACCCCCTTAGGCCCACTTAACTCAAAGTGACATGAAGGACCCATTTGAGCCAACTTCTAATACAACCCAAATTGGATTGAACCAAGCTCACAAAAACCTTCCACCATGATTGTTGATCACCCCAGGATGATCAATTACAATCAGTTGAGTCAAATCAAGTCAACTTAGTCATTTGATCAAGTCAACCCTTAGCCTAAATGAAATAACATTAGCCAAAACTCATCCTACACCAAATTAATTGAAACCAATGATTTGAATCAACCCAAAATCAATATTTAAATATGACTTGACCACCAATTGAGCCAAACCAATCCCAATTGGTCATTTGATCCAAGTTGACCTAAATTGGCCTAAATGATCAAATCAGGTCAAATCATTATCTAACCCAAATTGATTGCAACAAATGGCTCAAGTTCATTCTAAATTGATTATTGATTTTGACCAAAGCCATAATTAAATCCAATTTTATCAATCGAGCTCAATTGGTCAACTTGACCCAACCTAGCCCAAATTGGCCTAAATCTAAATTAAATTCAAATTAATTCAAACCAAAGGCCTTATCCATCTTCAATTAGCCAATTGAATATTAATCAACCCATAACTGAAGCCAATTTGGCCAATTTTAATCAAATTGATCAACTTGACCCAATATGACCCATATGATCCAAATTGAGCCAAATCTCTTGAAACTAAGCCATGACTCATTGTGAGCTGATCAAACCTGACCCAAACCCATTTAAATCCCTCATGGATCCTCCCCCACATAAGATTCCGCCAACCTCATTTAATTCTCCCACATCATATGCACTTAACTCCTCTCCAATATTTGTATTGAATAGAACTGATCATATGATAATAAAAGAAGACTTTTAAAATTCAAAGTCGTCAATTAATCCATCATCCATCCCAACCATCCCAAACAAGATGATAATATTTTGGAGCCAAAAAATTCAAAATAGGGTGGATTTTTGGCCATTATAAAAGGAGGGGGAAATGAGGCTTCACCCCTCTTCCTTCAACCACCGTTCATCCCCCAAAAGCTCCCCAAAGCAAAAAAAAAAAAAAAGGAACCCATCCCCCACCTCTTTGAGCCATTTTTGAGCTAAAAAATATAAATAGAAGCTTCTCCGGCGAGGCGACGATGAGCATTGGAGAAGACGACATTCCAAAAGAAGGCAAAGGTAAAAATCATTTCAAAGCTTTTTGACATATCTAGGAGTTCGCTCGGATCTTCACCGTCGTCGAAAACTGTTGCGTGCTAGAAAACCAATTACGGTAGAGTGAAAGTTTACGCCTTAGCTTTGTTGTGAAATCCAGCACACATGTATTTAAAGGCAACAAAACTTGAATTTTACGTGGAAAATCTCAAAAGAGGGAAAAAACTGGGGCCCCAGTAAAATCTTCCACTATGTATCTGTTTTAGAGTACAAAATCTTCGATAACGGATTACGATTGCATATGAGAAGAACAACAACTATGTAGTCACGCGTTGTGTAACGATTCTTGGTGGTAGCAGATGATGGTGAACAACGAGGGACATCGATTGATGATGAAGGTCATCATGATGGAGGCGACAGATTGGCGATGTGAGGATTGGCGGTGGCAGTGACGGCGGCGGTGGTTGGCACCGTCAGTGGTGGCGATTGTGTTTGGAGAATCTTCAAGCTTTAGAGCTCTCCTCTCTTGCTTGGCCTCCCCTCATATGAGTAATGAGGCTATTTATATGGAGGAGTGGCGTCTCTATAAATACATGCAAAATCCGAACCACTCCACTTCATGGACGGCTGAATGATTCCTTTGATCATTTGATGTATTTTAAGTATATGCTCAAATGAAGTCAATTGTAATATCTTGGGCTTATTGGATGGCTGTGAGGCCTTCGGATTTATAAACACTTCATATTTGAGAGCTATTTAGGGATTTAACTGATATCTCAAAGTTTCCAAGAATATTTTAAGAGCTTGATCTCGACCAGTTTCAACTTCGGATCAGCTTGCTTTTAGCATCAAGATTCGTGCTTCAACTAGTAGTATTTTAAGTGTCATATCAATTGCCCCCTTATTTTTGGAAGACATTATCTCAATCATCCAAAAATATATATGTCAAATACTTGAAAATAATAAATTCTTCAATAAAATTTGAGAGTCCATTAACCACACATTTTGAGACAACAGATCTTCATGGAAGCACAAGATTATGACTACGAAAGCAGATGCAGGGCTGCAGATGTGTGTAGGTATGCACTAATGTGAGATTTCGAGGTTACGGACCCATCCGAAACGCTTCAGCAGGCTCCGAGCGTCTTGCCCATAGTAAACGTGGTTCGGGTTGGCGGACGTAGAGGCGGCACGCTGAGCGGCGGGTGGGTGGTAACGCAGCCTCGGTGGTCATGGAATGGGCGTGTGGGCGTGGGTCAGGCCAGCGCTCTGGGGTGAACCGCGAATTCAGGCGATGAAACGGATGTGAAGGTGGGCCGTATCTTGAGGCTGAGTCCGCATGGGATGAACGTGGGGCCGAAGCGAGCGGCGCCTGCAGTGGTCCGCGTCTGAGCCCTGCATTGCCTTACTGCAAAAAAACGTCATTTTGTCCGTTTGGCCCGTTCGCGTTTGAGCGGTTTTAGGCTTCTTAGGATTTTGACTTTTGCCTATGGGGGTCTATAAAATCCCAGGGCAAGGAGAAGACACCTTCTCTCTTCTTGAGAGAAGGTCATTTGGGCGGTGAGGCGTGGTACATACATCGTGTCTAAAGTTTTCCCTCGAAAGGCGTCAGTTGTACTGTCGGACCGGCCGGGTTTGGAGCGATCAAGGCCCGCGTACATATGCCGTGTCTACAGTTTTCCCTCGAAAGAGGCGTCAACTGTACTCGTCGGACCGTCTGAGTTCAAAGGCGATCAAGGCCCGCGGTACATACATCGCGCCTACAGTTTTCCCTCGAAAGAGGTGTCAACTATACTCATCGGACCATACGGGTTGGGATGCGATCAAGGCCGTACATATCGTCGTGTCTGATTTCACTCGGAAGAGAAGCGCTCGTGGACCGTCCGGGTTTGAGGCGATCAAGAAGCGATAACCGGAGATGGGGTTAAGGCGATGCCTCGGCGATGGTGGCCGGCGGCAGTGGTCGGCGATGGTGACCTGCGACGATGGTGAGATAACCAGCGGCGATAATTAGTGGCGAGATGCCGACGATGGTAGTAGTAACCAGCAGTATGTAGCAGCGACCAACCATGGTTTCCGATGATGGTTAGTAGCATCGGCGTAGTCGATAATTATGCGATAGCGTGAATGTCAGCGAGATGATCGGCAATAATGGTGGTAACGGCGAAATGCGGTGATGGCCGGTGATGGCGATGATAGTGGTTAGCGGTCGACGGGGTAATTCAACAGCGCAATGCAGCAGTAATCAGCAATTATGACCGTCAGTAGTTAAGCGAGATGAGCGGCATAGTGGTAACCAGCAGATGCCATGATGGTCAGCGGCAATAGCCGCAATAGTAGCCGGCCTGATGGTGCTTAACCGATGTGGTCAGGCAGCGGCGCAATGTCAGCAATTAGCAGCAGCGTCGGTAATCAGCAGGGATAACCAACGATGGTAGTGTCAGCGAAATTTCAATGATAGTGGCGTTAGCCGGCAGCGGAGGTGCGTAGGTGGTAGCGAAAATGGCAACCAGTAAATCAGCTGGCAGCGTTAGTATCAGCGAGATGACGATATGATGGTGGACCGGCGCGCGATTGGCAACGCCGATGATTGAGTAGCGGTGCCGCGATGAGAATTTTGATATCGAGGTTGTTTGTCGGTGTGACTCGATGGCGTTAACATGATGTAACTGTGTGGAAGAGGTTGAAAGTCATTGAGGATTTTGACCCATCCAGGTTTCTTGTCGAGTGTTCTCATTACATTAACTTGTGTGGAGGAGGCGCGGAAGTCCACCAAGGACCTTTTGACCTATCATAGGTTGTTTGTCAAAGTGTGACTCGATGGCGTTAACCTGTATGGAAGAGGTTGAATTGAATCTGCTGAAGAATTTGACCCATCCGAGGTTGTTTATCAGAGCCCGATGAAGTTAACCTGAGTGGAGGAGGCCGTGGAAAGTCCACCAAGGACCTTTTGACCTATCCTAGGTTATTTTTCAGAGTGTGACTCGATGGCGTTAACCTGTATGGAAGAGGTTGAATTGAATTCACTAAGTATTTTGATCCATCCGAGGTTGTTTGTCAGAGTGTTACAGGTGCGTTAACTGTGTGAAAGAGGTGGGAAGTCCACAAGGATCTTTTGACCTATCTAGGTTGTTTGTCGAGTGTTAGATGACGTTAACTGTATGGAAGAGAGGTTGAATTGAATTGAGGATTTTGACTATCCGAGGTTGTTTGTCGAGTGTGACTGATACTATATATGGAAGAGGTTGAATTATCCGAGGATTTGACCAAGAGGTTGTTTATCGTGTTACCGATGGCGTTAACGTGTGGAAGAGGTTGAATTGAATCCGGGGATTTTGACCTATCGAGGTTGTTTATCGAGTGACTTCGATGGCTAATCGTATGGAAGAGGTTGAATTGAATCGGCGATTTTGACCCATCCAGGGTTGTTTATCAGTGTTAGATGACATTAACATGTGGAGGAGGCGGAAGTCCACCAAGACCTTTTGACATATCCTAGGTTGTTTATCGAGTCTTTGCTTCGATGACGTTAACTATGTGAAAGAAGTTGAATTAAATCCGCTGAGGATTTTTGACCTATCCGAGGTTATTTGTCAGGGTGTTACCCGATGACGTTATCCTGTTTGGAAGAGGTCGAATTTAATCTGCTAAGGATTTTTGAGCTATCCGAGGTTGTTTGTCAGGGTGTTACCCGATGACGTTAACCTGTATGGATGAGGTCGAATTGAATCCGTTGAGGATTTTTGACTTATCCGAGGTTGTTTGTCGTGTTACGATGGCGACGTATGGATGAGGTGAATTGAATCCGGAGGATTTTGACTATCAGGATTGTTTGTCGGTGTTACCGATGGCGTTATCTGTTTGTAAGAGGTCATTGAATCTGAGGATTTTTGAGCTATCGAGGTTGTTTGTCGGTGTTACCGATGGCGTTAACTATGGATGAGATTGAATCGTTGAAGATTTTGACTTATCGAGGTTGTTTGTCGGTGTTACATGGCGTTAACTATGGATGAGGTCGAATTGAATCGAGATTTTGACTATCCGAGGTTGTTTGTGTGTTACCGATGGCGTTAACTGTATGGAAGAGGTCTGGAAGTCCACCAAAGCCCCTATCCATGTTGTTTGCGAGTCTTTCTTGGTGGCGTTAACTATATGGAAAGAGGTAATCAAAACATTTTTTTTGTAAGTTGCTTCTTAACCTTGGTCTTGTTTTCCATGAGTATGATTGGAAAATCATAATTTGCAAAGCTATATCTCTTCTCAATGTTGAAATATCCTCCAACTTTGACTTGTTTCTTGGGATGGTAATCAACTAGATGCTTAATATGGGCGATATTTTGAGATTAAGAGTTTCTCCCTAATTTTTGACAAAATCTAAAGGAACGAAGTTTGATGAATCTTCATTCTTCGCTCGCGCTCCTTAAAAGCTTGAAATGCTCCACCTCGATGGTGGTTTTGATATTGTTGGAAAACTTGGTCGCCATACAAAATAAAATAATGGGAATCAGTTTCAGGACGGCTTGTTGTGCTAGAAAATATTAGAGTGAAAGTTTACACCTTAGCTTTGTTGTGAAATCTAGCACACACACATGTATTTAAAGAGTGAACAAGAAAACTCTAGACTTTTTACGTGAAAAACCTTGAAAAGAGGGAAAAAACCATGGGGCCTAGCCCAGTAAAATTCTTCCACTATGTATTTATTTCAGAGTATAAAATCTTCCAGATCGATTACATTGCATATGAGAAGGAACAACAACTATGTAGTCGCGTTGGTGGTAACGATTCTTAGTGGTAGCAGATGATGGTGAACAACGAGGGACATCGACTGATGATGAAGGTCGTCATGATGGAGACCGACAGAGATTGACGATGGTGAGGATCAGCGGTGGTGGCGGTGGTTGGCGACGAGTGGTGGTGTGCTTGGAGAATCTTCAAGCTTTAGAGCCCTCTCCTCTCTTGGCCTCCCCATATGAGTAATGATATTTATAGATTGGAGGAGTGTGTCTCAGAAATACATGCAAAATCCGAACCACTCCACTTCATGGACGGCGAATGATTCCTTTGATCATTTGATGTATTTTAAGTATTTGAATGCTCAAATAAAATCAATGTAATATCTTGGGCTTGTTGGATGTCGAGACCTCGATTTATTATAAACATTTCATATTTGATAGCATTTATTTATTCGATATCCCAAAGTTTTCAAGAATATTTTAAGAGCTTGATCTCGACCAGTTTCAACTTCGAATCAGCTTGCTTTTAGCATCAAGATTCGTGCTTCGACTAGTAGTATTTTAAGTGCTATATCAGAAACCATCCTCGACGAGGTAAATTTCGCCAAACTTTAGTCCGTCTTAGGATTTCTCAAATTTTGTGTTAATTTTCTTGCAATTTTAGGAATTTCCATTAGATAATCCTGTATTTTTACTTTAATCATCCCAATTAGAAAATAAATTTTTTCGGTGCGAATCGACGCAAAAATGGATTAATTTGGATAGGTTTTCACTTAGAAATCCTATCTTTTCTTTTAAAAAACTTGTTTTTATTGTTCATCGTCGATGGGGCTACAGCCGACATTCGATCCCGTGGTTCGCGGGATTGGACGGCTCAAATCGTGCATGGATCAAGCGATTCGGGCCTTCGGATCCCCTGATGTGATATGGACCGTCCGATCGCGCGGCTTGTGTAATCAGACGGCTCAAATCGCGCGCCGATCGCAGCGATCTTGGCCTTTAGATAGCGTGATCTGATCTAGATCCTCCGATCTGCGATCAGGTGGTCCAGAGCGAGCTACAGGTCGCTCTCCAAACCGTTGACCTTTCTTCCCGGCCAAATGGCTAACGTGAGCGTTGCGTGAATTTTTCTGATTTTCAAAATTAATTTAAATCCTTGAAACTTCAAAAATTCATTGAAAATAAAATACTTAACTAAAAATTGCAAACATAGGCTCATTCGATTCAACCTTATGAGGAAAATCCAACAAACCCAAAATCCCTAAATTTTACTGAGTATTTTGAGCTTAATTTGAGTTTTAGAGAAAATTAAAATTTATTAATTAAACCAAAAATATATGTCAGATTAAGTTGAAATTTTCAGGGATTGAAATTAAAGTTAAAACACACTTACCATAAGAATTTCAAGTAAAAAAAAACTTTTGAATTGGAGAAATTAAATTTTGTAATTCAGATTATCCATTTTAATAAAATAAATTAAATAAAAATCAAGAAATTTACAAAAATATTCAAAATGGCTTAAATCACTTCAATTGACATCTAGGGCTCTTAAAAAAATAATGTGATTTTCTGAATCCTGATTAACCCCAAACAAACACTTAAGACTAAAGTTTAATCAATTAAGAAGTTAATTTAAACATAATCTAAAAATAATTTAAATATCAAATCAAAATCAGAAATGAAATATCACTTAAGCAATCATTAATCAAACCTCAAATCAGAAAAATATCATCCTTAGTGAAAATTAAATTAAATATGATTAAACATATTTAAGTTAATAAAACTCAATTAAATGATTAAATCAAACTTAAAATTAAATAAATCTAAGAAATTTTAACATGGGTCAAACCAGTATAACTAAACCTACACTAAACATGGTATCATAATTAAAAAAAAAAACATGGAATCATAATCATATGAAATTCCTTAATAGGTATAAATAAACTGAAACTAATTAATCATTAAATAAACAAAAAAAAATTAAACTGATTAATAAACCAATTCAACATAATTATTTAATACTAATTGAATTAAACCAAATAAAGTTAAAATAAACTTAATTAACATATGATTAAATCACATTCATTTGGAATAAGATAATTAATCAATCATTAAATATTTCAACATAATAACTAAATCAAACATGTTAATGGAATCAAACAAACATAATAAATGAATCAAATCAAATAAAAATAATAATAAATAATCAAACTTTAATTTAATAATTGATAACAAATGATAATCATAATTTAATCAAATCAACCTTAAAACACTTAACTAAATTAAATCACTCACATGTGAGAAATTAAGTCATTAATCTCTAATTAAATAAATCCTTAATCTAATGATTTAAAATTTTAATTACCCTTAATCAAATTTAATTAATCAAACATCTAATTAATGTAAACTTAATGGATTAATCCATCATAATCCAATCAAATTAATTTAAATAAGTTATTAAAAGTCAAAATTATGCCAAATATGCTTAAATTAAATTTAATAATTAATCACACCCCCAGTAAAGCTTTAAGGTAATCAAATTAATCATATTAAATCTACGCTTAATCAAACATAATCAAAATACAATTAGATACTAATCAAAACCTAAATTAAACCTAAATCATTATGTCATTAATTACATCATTAAGAATTAAATAAATCTTTATTTAATTTAATAATTAACTTAAACACACTCTTTAATTAAATTAATTACTCTTAAGCTAATCCAATTGAATAAACACCTAATTAATGCAAACTTAATAAATTAATCCATCATCTTAATAAACCAAATTAACTTTATAAATCAGATTAAAATTAATTTAAACCAAACATTTAATTAATATACTAATTAATTTAATCACACATCTTAAGTAAACTAATTAAGTCAATCAAATTAATCATATTAAACTTAATCATATAAATGCTATTAAATACCAATCAATTCTTAATTTAAACTCAAATCATTAAGTCATTAATTACATCATTAACCTAAATAAATATGAATCAAATTAAAATTAAATAAATCTTTATAATTAACATAATACACTTCAATTCCAATTAATTTGAACTCACATTGACCTAGACAGACTAATAAAAATCAAATTAAATTAAATCAAATTAAATCAAATTAAGAAGACTCTTTATATAATCAAATCAAATATCATTCAATTTATCTATTTAAATAAGATAAACTAATTAACAATCCAATGTATGAAATCAAAATACAAACCAAACTTTGATAAATATGACAAATGGGTGAGGTTAAAAATAAAATCTTAATTACAAAGAATCAAACTCAATTAAAATCAAAATAAAATCCAATTAATCAATTGAATATAACTAAATAAAATTAAGTCACATAACCATAATCAAAGAAAAGAATTAAATATTAATTTAAAAGGATATTAAATTATCAAGATTTAATTAAACCAAAACATCTAATCTAAAATTAATCAATCAAAAATATATGAATTTAAACAAACTTAAACTTTATTAGATATCAAGGATATTGAATTATCAAGATTTAATTAAACCAAAACATCTAATCTAAAATTAATTAATAAAAAATACATGAATTTAAACAAACTTAAACTTCATTAGAAATTAAGGATATTGAATTATCAAGATGCAATTAAACTAAAATTAATCAATCAAAATCAACATACTCAAATTCTAAATTCTAAATCAAATCAAATAAATCAAATCAAATAAATTACACAAATTCAAATGGGGTAATTAAGATACTTAAGGACAGTTCTCTTTAGGAGTTAGGATGTAGAATAGGGGTGAGTTCACTTTCTGGAATTCATTCATCTTCATTCTTGAAAATTTAAACATCACTTTAACCAAATAAAAGTGAAATAAAAATGAAAAGTAAATCATTATGTCATTTTAATTGAAACCACCCAAAGGTAAATTTAAACAAATTTAAATTTCAAATCTTAAATTAAAGAAACTAGTAAAGTCTTTTGCCACAAAGCCTTAGTTACTAAGTCACCACTTAGTCTAAGTTTGTATGTATGATGTTATATATTTTATTTTTTGATGTAATATTTTAGGATGTTAGGGGTATATATTTCATAGACTTGATGTTAGGTCGTTATTAGCTTAATCATATTTCAGTTGTTGTGCTTGTGCTGTAATAAAATATAAATACTTTTATTGCTTGCCTAAGACCCATGTTAGGATAAGTGGGCTTGGTTACCCATGTATGGGATACTAAGTCCAAATTATTCATATAACTGCTTGGGTTGTACGGTGTGTTTATCTAGCATTTATTTTATAGGTGTAGCTAGATTTACTTTTCTGATTTTTAATATAATTTTGTACTAAAAATCAGAATTAGTATTATGAGGGATTAATATGAGCAGTGGCCAGAAGGCTTAGTCCCTAGGATGCCTGATGTGATGCCTGATGCTGATGTCTTTGGCATCAAATCAAATTAAAGAAAGAAAGAAATGAATGAAAAGAAGACTCCCATAATATGTATTATTTTTATAATTTGGGTTGTATAAGGGTAGAGCTTCCATTTTCTTCTTTTTTTTGGGGTGTCGTGGAACCCGACGCATGGCTTTTATTCTTTTAAGATAGTCTATAAAATTATTTGATGTTATGTTTAGATTGCGCACTAGAACAACATACTTTTCATAGTTTTTTTATGATTGATACTTGAATGTGTGGCCTGGATGTGGTAGGCTCTTAGGATAAAATTAACTTTTCTATCCCAATTAATAACTCGCAATTAAAATTTAAAATAACTCATAACCTCACATAGAAGCTTAAGAATTAAATTAAGATAATAAAAGTTTTAGCAACACCTTAGCTAGATGAATGAATGTATAATATCATGCATGTCATATTCTTCCACTTTTGTTAAGAGGGGACTTCCATCTGTGCCAGAGAATGAAGGCTTAACCTGTTAGAGCCTTTGATGGAAGAACACCCCTTTCTCTCTTGATTTGACCCATAATCAAGTTCTCATGCATTTAGGCATACAAAATCTCATAACATGTGTTCAAACAAAGAGTCCAAAAGAATCAAATAAATTTGATAAAATTTGCATTAGATTAAGTCATGGTTTCATACCACACATGCTCTAGTCTCTTAAGAGAGTAAGTTTAAGGACTTAGCCTCTTTTCTAAATAAATAATAACCTAGCCATCTTGCAAAGCATAAGACTTGCCTACATGAATTTAAAGTATATGAGGAGTTAGGCATTTACTCAGAGGTTTAAAATTAGCGGTGTGGTTTATTCTCTCTTATGGAGGTAAACCATATACCCATTTTTGCCTTAGATTTAGGTCGTGCTTTGGCCCTCGCCAAAGCTCCCTAGCTTAAGATCTGATGTAGCTGTTTCCTTCGGGCTACAAACATAAACCCTCAGCTCTTAGGCATTTCCACAATCTTATGTTGTGAAATTATAAGTCATAGTAATCTAACAAAATGTTAACTCAAATAATTAACTCTCTTCAATTTCAAAAATATAAAGTCCAATAAGAGGGTATATTGGAATTCTCACTAGGATTTTTAGTATCAGGAGCATTTCCTACTTTCTCCCTTTGGATTCCAAAAATAAGTCTTCTCCTTGATCTATCTCATTTGATTTTCTAAAAATAGCCAATCCTTTAATAATCTTAACCATGAAATCTTTAGAGACCCTAATTGTCTACTTTAATCGAGAGTATTCTTAAAGAATTCCCATTCCTTAGGATGTAATTAACTTCGAGGGCTTGCCTCCATAGGGAACTTAATGAACCCAGCTTAAAATAAACCATATTTTACTTTTTCATATAAAGTAGGAGAAATATCTCCGGTATATTCGAAGACTCATCATGTCTTAGGAGTCCTTATTAGGTGATTAGGTCTATTACAGGGTGGTGATTTCTATCTTTCAATATAGTACATCATTCCTTAATCTCGTACCCGATCACTTCAATAAGTACCCCCTAAGATCTGTGTGGTGTCTCCATCCTAAAAATAAACATCACAGTAACTTCATGTAGAAAGATTTTCATTTTTGGTATATCTTAGTAATTAAATTGATATATCCTAAGATCTCACAAAATTGATGATGATTCACCCTTGTTTGGACATTCAACACATTTGTCCTTCAAATCATTATCTTTTTTTTGATTTCTATATTTAAGCTTTCTAAAATTACATCATCAATAAATTCTTTTATGAGCCCATCAGTTTATATGCAAATGACTTTTTATTTGGCATAATATTAGCTAAAGTTGATTTTAATATATTTTTTGAGCTATAACGCTGTATAAAATCAAATGCCTCATAACACTCAAAATTGGCTCATTTGCCACCTTAAGAATAGAGTTATCACTATTGAAGGCAAACTCCATCTCATGTTTCATCTTTCTAAAGTTTGAAGTTCATTAAATTGATTTTCAAACTTTGCTTGTAGTCTATTGTATTCTCTAACATAAAGAACTTAAGGCTACCATCACTTTTATTGCTTTCTCTTTGCTTTCATATATAATGAGGCCATAGAAATTGAATTTAATTTCTTGTATTGCTTGCTTGAAAAGATTATGGGGCTAATATCATAAGCAATTGAGTTCAATTTTTTTAATAATAAAGAACAATAAATAAAGAAAGATTTACATACATACCACACAATTCTTATGCATTTACATATCTAACACATAAAATTAGATATTTACTTATCAAACACTTTTTTATGTTTAAAAAGATGCATTTTACTTTTAAAAAGTGAGTGATCATGGTATTTTTAATGTGATATTGATGATTGGGATGTTATATATGTAAACATATAAGAATTGTGTGGTATGTATGTAAATCCCCCATAAATAAATATAGCTTTACTTGCATCATTACAAAAAGTAGGTTTGAACTATTTCTTCAATGGATCACCCTTACTCACCTTAGAAAATTGACTTTATCTTAAAACCTTTATGCTTCATTTTTCATGTTTGATTGCTTAAAGGGTTGTCCTCTAAAATGACAATGCCTACATGCTTTTTTGAAGCATACAAGCTAATTCCTTAGTTAATACGACTTCACCAAGGATATGAGCTCTAGCCTATGATAGCACATCCATAATAGTTAATGTTGTCTAAATTTTGAGTCATATTTAAAGGGAATAAGTTAATGGTATTATTACTTAGCATAACGACCCTGACATATATTGGACCACATCAAATCTAATCATTGTAAGAGGAAAACCTCAAATTGAAGTCCATCTAATACTTCTTTATCAAATTAGAAACATAAAATTCTCTTCAATATTTAATGTGTATTAAAAAGAAGTTATAAATCATTTAAATTGCACTAATGAGGAGACACTAATAAATTATAAAAGAGTAATACATGTAAAGTCATAAATTATAAAATTTGTTTATAATTTCCTATTATAATAATAATAGATTCATGCATTAATTAATAAAAAGTAGTTACTATGACTGCAAATAATAATATTTTTATACTTTAGTTAAAAAAAAATACTACAAACTAAACTCCATTATTAAGGCTTTATGTTTTTTTTTTTAACACACTATTAATGAGTTAGTCAACATATTCAAATTGCATATTGTTGAAAAACATAAAAAAAAGCAAAAAAAAAAAACTCAATATGATAAATAAAATTTATATCAAACTTCAATTCATAGAATAAAAGAAATGCACACTCTTAAAAAATTTGTTGAAACATAAAGTATAAATGATATGCATGGCATGGCAATTGTAATAAAATTTATATAGAGAATAGAATGTGTGTGCATTGTGTTGAATGAAATAACTCACCACATCAATGTGGCAATGAAGAATACATAGATTAAATGTTTTTAAAAAGTGAGATGAAATAAGAGGAAATTTTGTAAAAGCTTACTTAATAAGGATATAAAAAGAGATTAGTTATATAAGATGAAAAGAGAATGAACACAAAACAACACATGAGATCTTAGACTAGTCAAGTGGCTTATCTAATTATATATACCATGTTAAGATTTTACTGTCACTTACATTTCACAACATCAAATTTGTTAAGTGAAAGCATCATCTCAAACAAATCAAACACATGTAGTTATTAACATACCAAATTTGTTAAGTAAGAAGCCTCCATTTTCAAATCAAAATATCATCACAATCAAATATTCACAAGCAAAAGACTAAGCCTTATGAAGAATTAGTTGTCATATTCATTAAACAATGTGAATAAGCCTTGGGGTTCTAATGAACCTACAACAATTTATGTAGAAAAGAGAAAAGACTTTGATGTTTTAGTGAGAACCAAAATGAAATAGTAGAATTTGGGTTTACCCAATCTTTGGCTTATCTTTTGTTGACTCTAATATTCAATTATTTAGAATGACACAAAAAGAATGCTTTCTAAGTGAAAATAATAGTGGTGCAAATAGTTAATTAGAGAAAATGAGGTGTTAGTTTATGATGCCATGGATATTAATATACATGTCATTATCCTTTTTTTGTTAGAAAAAAAATCATTAGAGATATGGTTGAGATCTATGATTATGATTAGGCAAGACTTATGGTGATGAAGTTGGGTGATAGAAGCACATATGATGATGTAATAAGAAGTATGTCAAGGCTTGCCAACAATTATGTTCTTACCCGTTTTGCTACTTATGAAAAAGAAATATATAATGAACTAAGCAGTTCAAGTAGAGCTCTAATAATAATGGTAAGGTCGTAGATTAAGAAACTTCTTGATGACATTCTTGAGGCCATTAGAAGACCTAAATAAAGGCATCTAGGGATTTCTTGAAATAATCGAGAACTTGGTTAGTGCTATTCTAAGAGCATTATTTAAAGACCATTATAAGGGGCTTATTATAATTTTAAAAGTCATCACATGCTTGAATGTGTGCCATTTGTATGGTCAAGGTTGATATTAGGAGGGAATGATTTTATTATTATTATTATTATTATTATTATTATTATTATTATTATTATTATTATTATTATTATTATTATTATTATTATTATTATTATTATTATTTTTATTTTGATATTGCATAACTCAACATTAATAAAACAACTTAAATTTTGAAAGATAAAATATAATTTATAAATGAGTACTAACTTAAATATTATATTAATCAAGTGATTTAGACTATAACAGATGTGAATTATACACCATAATTTTAATTATCTTATATCTATATAGAAAATTAATTAAATCATCACATCATATTCTCTCGATTAATGCAATTTTTTTAGTCAGATAAACTAATAATATAAATACCTCTAAATATTTTGTTCACATATATTAGGTTATGTATCTCAAGCTCATCACTTTGAGCTCTTTAGCTTCATGTCTCCAAGCCCTCAATTTGATGAAAAGCCCTTTATTCTATCCTTCTACATAGAGCTTGAAGTGACCCAACCAACATGAGATAATCTTCTTTTGAATGAATATAATCTAGAGTACTTATATAATATTACAACCATCTAACAACTTATGCAATTCAAATGATATTTTATTGACAAAAAATGTATATGAATTACATATGAACAAAAATTAATGAAATTTATCGAATATAATAGTAACCTTGATCCAATATGTATAAATTAAAAATAACTTTTAAAGTATATAGAATCACAAGTATAATATGATATAGTGTCTCCTAACATGCCTAGAGTAAATTCCACATGAATGATACAACGAGCCATGAAAAAATGTATGATGCATGTAGCTTATGATGAAATAATATAAAATGATCACATAATTTATGATAACATCAATTAAAATCATATATTTTCTAAACACTTTTCAATATTGGGCATAATCTTATATGATTATAAAATACCTAATGAAAGTTAATACTAATTATATATAAATATACAAAACTATCACAAAGGAAAATACTAAATTTTGTATGATGAAAGTTTTTAAAATATCAACATTCATTAATTTTAGTGAAATTCAAAAGAATAAAATATGAGAAAAAAATATAAGATCAAAATTATTAAAATATGTAGTTAATTAATAATAATAATAACCTACCATATAAAGAATAACCTTCCTTGCTGGCTTAAAATGGATGATCAAAGATAGTTTAATATCTAGATGGAGATAGAGGTGTGAACAAGTTGAGCCAAATTCGAGTTGCCCTAGGTTTCAGTTTGAGGTTTATTAATTAATTGAGTTTAAACTTTATTCCACAAGTTTGAGATAGCTCATGAGCCATCTTATTTAGCATGAAAGAGAAAAAATAATTTTGATTTAAATAATTATTCTAATATAATGATTAAAAGAATGAAAAATTAGAAGAAAAATCAAAAGACAAATAAAAAGAGATTACTTGATATAAGAAAATAATATTTATTTTAAAATTTTTTACCAACCACATGTATAAATTATTTAATTTTAATATATTTTAAATTTATAATAGTATTATTTAAACCAGTCATGAGTTGACTTAGCTACTCGAGTCTAGCTGGTCCAAGCTTGGCTTATTAGTTCATTGAATTCGACTCATGAGTTATATATTGAGATGAGCTCATGAGTCAACTTAATCTAATTACACCCCTATATGATATAGACATCATGGTTCATCAAATATTTAAAGAAATATTTACAAATATATCACATAATTCTTATAAATTTATATATCTAATACTTAAAATTATTAATACGAGTCTTAGAAGTTATTATTAAGATCTTAGATTTGAATTCTGCATAATCATAATGAAACTCCATGTTATGAACTTTAGTGGGTAAAAATAAAAATCCCTCATATTTAAAATAGACACTATTAAAAGAAAAAAAGACAACATTAAATTATAAAATAACTACCCTTAAATTATAATTTAGAAATGCTAAATAAGAAAAAAGAATTTCATGTATTTATAGAGTTTTCAATCAAACAAGTTAAAGTAATCTAAATACACTGCATTCTTTTACATCGATTCTTTTATCTTTTATACTAATAAGAAACCTAAATCATAAAATAACTACCCTTAAATTATAATTTAGAAATGCTAACATCAAATGCTTATTCGAAAATAGTGATATTTTATAGCTTATCAGCAAAAATGTCATTTAGAATAATGCATAATACCGTTTAGTGTCTATAACGTGTAAAAGTAAACCTCTTCAGTCATCCTTCTTAGATTTAAGTGAATTAAAAAAAAAAATACTTTAGTTATTACTTACCTATTTTGTTGGTCAATGATCGACGTGCCACGTGGCACATAACGAAGGTGTAGTGGCCAATGGTGAATATAGAATGAAAATTATATATTTTTTAAAGTTGCAAATCGACTAAAAAACGTGTACTTACAGAAAGGCAAAGAGCATCCTTCGAGAGAGAAAGAGAAAGGTAGAATTCCTTACCATCTTCTTCTCCTTCTTGCTTGGCAGGAAGGGAGTAATCATTTTGTATGGAGTGGTTGTTTTGCATGTAGGTCGGTAAACTCTATCGCTCTCGTTTCTTTTCTATATCTGTTAAGGGTTAGCAGCTATTTCTGAGGGCGAATTCTGTCGGGAATGGAAAATGAACAGTCGGAGGACTAAAGTTCGATTTTTCTTCATTTCTCCTTTGAATCTTATCAAAAATGAGCTTTTTTTTCTCCTCTGCGAGGAGGTCAATGGAGTAGTAATATTTGATACGTTTCTCTCTATTCGTTCAGAGGGACTTTAGGGATTGCTTTGTTTATTAGCTTCGTGTGCTTAAATGGCGTGTTGCCTTCGCTCGTTTCTCTTGTTTTAGGGTTCTTAAAGTTTCTGTAACTTCTGTGTTGTGTTTGATTTGTTCGCGTGTTTCTGTTTTTGATTAATTGCATGAAGTGTTTTTTTTTGGCTGAAATAAGGATGCTTTGCGTGCAGATGGAACAGAGAGTTGAAAGTCTTCTTTTTGATTGTTCTGTTCATAGAATTGGGTGGATATCAGGATTTGAACACTGCTTCATGGCACGGGTTTGTTCAATTGATGTGGTTGTGGACGGAGTTTAATTGTTTTTCTGGATGGTTTCTGTTTATTGGACCGGAGAAATGGAGGAAGAATGTAAATCTTGGGTAAGAAGAACTAATTTCTCCAACACCGTATTTCACCGTTTGGGTTCTTCTTGGTTGCCATATATTCCCTTCTCCTCCGAATTTGATCTTCGGCTAGGATCGACGACAATGAAGGCAAATTCAGATTCCTCCAAGCTTTTGGCTTCAACCTCATTGCCTGTCGAACGCAAAGTGGAAAACAAGAATAAGGATTTTAGTTTGCGTTCTCATAGTAGCTTGCCATATGAATCATTCTCTTTTCAATCTAATGTTGGCAGCAGCCAACCTGTTAAGAGGTCTAGCTTGGCCTCTTCAACTATGCTAGTCCATCCTGAGTATTATCTTAGATCAAGCACAATGAATTTGGGTTTCGGAATGGCTTTAGGGCCTTCAGTCGGAGTACAATTGGATGAAAACTATACAATTTCTGCTAGTTTGACTGATGGGTGCGACTGTGTCCCCAAGTCCAAACAAAGATCTATTTCCCCTCTTCCAACTACAGCCCTCTCTGATTCCTTCAGGGAAGCCAGGGCAGAGAAGAAGAGGTTTTCAACCCCACCTCCTAGCAGGAAAGGATCGGATAAGGGAGTCTTTGGAAGAGTGTTTGCGAGAGGACATCATGAGAATGACATGTTTACTACCCTATCTTCATCTCATTCAAGTCCTGTTCAGCATTTCTTTGGGATGAGAAACTCTGATAAGATCAAGGGGAGAAAGGACACAACTTGGACGAAATATTTTGACCATGGCGCAGGGAAGGTTGCTGCTGTGGATACTGCAGAGGAATGGACGGTTGATCTTTCTCAATTGTATCTTGGTTTCAGGTTTGCCTGTGGCGCTCATAGTAGATTGTACCATGGCATCTATAAAGACAATCCTGTTGCCGTCAAAATCATTCGGTTGCCTGATGATGATGAAGATAGAATTATGGCTTCTCGATTGGAGAAGCAATTCAGTAGGGAGGTCAATTTTCTATTTCATTTGCATCACCGCAATGTGATAAAGGTATTCAACTATTCTTTTTCATTTCTTATTAAAGATAATCCACATCTGGTTTGTGTTGGAAGGGTATGCCTTAGAAACACCCTAAGATGCGCCGGCCATGGTGAGGTATTTTCAGTTCTTGTTTGAAAATAAGTAAAAACCAATGGAGCTTATACTGCGCATGCCCCAAACATGTTCTCAATACACCTCCCAACATGTCTTAAGATGCACACTTTAGGATTTAATATTTGAATTAAACTTCTTATCGTTTGTATTTTCTTTCTTTTCTTTGTTTGATGCAGTTAGCAGCAGCTGGTAGAAATCCTCCTGTCTTCTGCATAATTACTGATTATCTTTCTGGTGGCTCCTTGAGAGCATTTCTTCACAAATTAGGACATGAATCTCTTCCTCTCCAAAAGCTCATCGCCATTTCGCTAGACATCGCTCAGGGAATGGAATATATTCATTCTCAAGGGGTCATTCACCGTGATCTGAAACCCGAAAATATTCTCTTCGATCAAGATTTCTGCGTCAAGATTGCTGATTTTGGAATCGCCTGTGAAGAGGCTCATTCCGATCCGTTATCTGAGGATCCTGGAACCTATCGTTGGATGGCACCTGAAATGATCAAACACAAGCATTATGGAAGGAAGGTTGATGTCTACAGCTTTGGATTAGTTCTGTGGGAGATGGTTACTGGAAGAATTCCATATGAGGATATGACACCAGTTCAAGCAGCTTTTGCAGTTGTTGATAAGGTAATTTAATTGTTCTTTCTGAACTTTTCGTTTTTCTAACTCACTGTGCTGTTGTATATCACATTTTCACGCAAGTCTCTGCACTAGACTTCTTATAAATTGAGAGAATTACTCAAAGAAGCCATGCGACCTCCACGTTATTTCTGATTTAGAATCTTTATTTTTTCAGAATTTGAGGCCTGCCTTCCCTACAGACTGCCCAGCAGCCTTGAGAGCCTTGATAGAGCAATGCTGGGCGTCTCATCCAGAGAAAAGGCCTGAGTTTTGGCAGATTGTGAAGATATTAGAACAGTTTGAGTCTACTCTTTCTCAAGGTGGCACACTCAATGTAGCTCAGAATCTAACTAGCCATGACCACAAGAAATGGATGCTTCATTGGATTCAAAAGCTTAAACAGCATCCCCATTCTCATAGTTCAGGCCTTTTTGCACCCAAACTGTTGTAATATATATATATATATATATATAAGCTTGACAATATATATAAGCTTGACAATACATATTTTCTATGTTATATACGAGAAAGTAATGTACATTATCGACTGCGGGATATATGAGATTAGTGAGGTTTGCCTTTGTATTTTCTCCTATGAAGCACTGCCATTTGTAAATGATTGGCACACTTAAAAATTGTGTATGATTTTATTTTTTAGGGAGGATTTAGTGAACATATCACATAATTTTTATGTATTTATATATCTAATTGTGGGCTTCAAAAATTTGTAATCGACTTCTCGATAATTTTTATTGAATTAGAATTGAGGAGAGTGTGATTGAATGTCGGTATAATATTTAGAAGGTAGATGGAATAGTAGATAAGATACTACCTAGAGATTTCGTTCTCATTTTAGATGCAGTTAGGGTTTCCTAGCAAACCATAGTTAATTACCCCTCCCAGTAAGTGAGAGAGAACTTTCGATTAAGACTAGTCACTAGGTTCATTGAATGCGTAGCGTATAGTAGAGGCATATGGAGTTTCAGAATTTAGATTATGAAATTTATTATTTCAGCTTAAACCGGATGGTTGGGGGAATGATGACGTGCTCGATCTAGATTCCATAGTTTCGTCATCCCAGGCCGTCGCGGTCCCTATTTAGTCGAGAGGAGGTGTAACCGACGAAGGACCACGCCGCACATGATTACGTCGAAATCCTTGAGATCAGGGTGGTGTTTGTTTAAGGACAGTCTTAAGTCTAACGATAAAAGGTTGTTTCTTATCAAGTATCTCCGATTACAAAGGGTAGAGCCGTGGGAGCATCGTCACGGTCGTGATCGTAATATAATGGGCCTTCTAACCAAACTACCCGTCGGAGGACTTTGATCGTGCTTCAACGTCATGGAGCGGCCAAAAGCGTCGGAACTGACACGTCCTTGCCGTGTGAGATTGATTGAGAGTGAACATGTAAAACACATTTGGCATTTGACTGTTTTGTAGAGTTTTCTGCACAAACAACATGGAAGGTGGATAGATTGAGTTTGATTTAAGTTTTAATGATAATTTCATTTAAATAGTTTTTATATTGATTTTAATTTGAGTTAATTTGATTTGAACAATTGATTAATTTGAATATATTTAAAGTTTTAGATCGTTACTCTTTAATTAATATGAGAGGATTATATCTCTACTATCGTATATGAGAATCGGTTTATAGATATTTCATTTAAAACTCTTGTGTAGGTTTTAAGTTTTGTTAACCCAGACCGTCCCAGACTAAGCGGGAACCCTCATAACATCGACACTGAATTTAAGCACTTGGCCTGGTGTGAGCTGATTTATAGCTTAATTTTCTAATTAATGAAATCATTGATTTTAAAATCATAATTAGAATAAAATTTCTTAATTTTTGATGAAAAGAAGTTCTATGATTTCGTAGATTTTGATTTAGATCTATTCTACTGAAGAGTTCAGATCCTGGCGTAAAAGACGTTTTGAATTAAATTTCAAAAGATAGTTTAATTTGTTGTCTTAAAAGAAGATTTATTTCTCAGAGTAGCTTTCATTTTTTCCCTCTTTTTATTTTACTTTTGTGTTTGTTGTATGCTATTTTCCCTCCCCTTTGTTGTTTAGAGTTTTTAATTTGAATTTAAGCTTTAGGTTTCATTGTTTGACATTCTTAAGTTAATTCTTTTATTTTTCATTTTTTTTTCTATGTCAAAAAGATTTGATGCAATTTTGGCTGCCTCCCGGCGTCATCCCTGCGTTGTCTTTGCGTCGGAGATTGTTATTCTGCCTCTGCGCGATGGCGTGATAGTTGGTGTTTTAAAGCGGCGATCGATCTTATCGTTCGTCGATTAGCATAACGAGCATTTCAATCACCTGCATAAAAGTAAATATATATGCAAATATTCCAAATTTGACATTTTAGATTGCATCGGCGGTTTTGCTTCAGCTTATTTGGCGTGAAGGTATGCGGCCAAGAATTCTTCTCTTCACGTCTAATGAATATGACGTCAACTGCGTAAAGACAAAGCATATATATATATAATTTTTATATTCACATCACACATCCCCAACTATTTCACTATATCATTGACATTGGAAGAACAGTAGTTGAAGGAATGGGTAGTTTGAGCACGAAAGTCGATTGAGTATTGGAGTGTTGATATAGGTTGGGAGAAGCTGGAATTGGTTCTAGCCAATGATTGAGTAGCTAAGGTGGCTTGGGAAAGGTCTTCATGAAAGTCTAGGAATTTTCCTACTATCATCTGGGGATCACCGTCCTTGCTTGCTTGTAGTTCTGAGTATATGCTCAAACATCTAAGTAATCTCTCCAAAGTACATGCCTCCTATAAGGCATCCAAAGCAGCATAGAGAGGGCTATCCCTTCTTCTCAAGACTTCCTTCCCATTCTTTTCTTCATGTAGATTGGCCTTGAACATGAAATTCTCTTCAAAGTCCTCGGCATCAAATCCAAGCCTTGACAGATCGCTATCATCAAGCAGCCTTGCTATATCAGGATCAACAACCTTCTGAATCTTAACACCAACGGCCTTAGATACAACAGCAATGATTGCATTCTTGTTTGATTCAACTCCGCTCATTTTTAGCCTCGTGGCATCAAAGGCCTTAATATCAAGTGGCACAAGATCTATCCTTGCCCTACTATTCTGATAGTAAGCAAAGCTAGTACCAGCATTGCTGATCTCCCGAAGATGCTGGAGATAGTTTTAGCCATTGTCGGGTAACACAAGTTCCAGGATTTCCTTTCTAACTTCATCCGGAAGCAGATTGGAATCCCGATTACAATGTAACTGCCAGATTCCATTTCGATTTCTTCATCGGTGACAGAAACTAGGGAGAGTGGTTGCCATAGGTGGACGCGATCGGGGTTACGGCGAGCGAGCTTGACGAAGAGGCTGATGACGCCCATCGATAGCTTCTCGACAAGCATCATCACAGACATGACTAGACAGAGCACAACAGCCGCCCTCACAGCTGACATCAGCACTGAGGAAGAGGTTTCTGTGCATTCTCCATTATCTTAGGTCCCTTTACTGGCGACTTGCCATCGTGGCTTTGCCGAATGCAGCAATCGACACATTAATGGAACGGATTAGACGAGTTCACATACAAAGGATCCACACTCCTTCTTCCCCCCTTCAATCTTCACGCCATTCTCCTTGCTGCCAACGCCATTAGGAACTATTATCGCCTTATCGTCCAGAATATTTGATCGAGGAGAAGGTCCATGAGGAAAGTGCTATGTGCAGATGTGGAACAGGTTGGAAGCACTAGGGCAATCTGGATGCACTCCTCCATCCCTAGCCATACTCTTGCTGCTCTTATGGCTCGAGTGGGGAAGGAGATTATGATATTTTGTCCAAGGAAAATATGCATAGAGCCTTTCTAGAAGAAGAGAAGTGGGGCGGACGGGGGAAGAATAGGAGCGGCTTTGCGCAGAACGGCTGCTGGCGACGGAACGACGACGGGATCCGCGGCAGAAGCGGGCCGAAGAGATGCAAGGACAGCGCGCGCTGGCCGGGCGGTTTGAAGCGTGGGACGCGCAGTTTTGCTGCGGAGTGATTGCGCCGGCGGGAGCAGAGCGCGCGGGCCGGAGGGATTGCGCAATTTTGCAGGCTCGTGCAGCGCGGAGGCGGGACGCGTGCAGCTAGAGGAGGAGATTGAGAGGAGAAATTACCTATGTGCAGAAAGTTTTTTCCACAGAAAATTTTTTCCAACGAGAGAGGGAATGCAGGAGAGAGTAGAAAACCATTTTTTTACTTTTTTTTGGAGAGGTTGGGAAGAAAACGTGGGAAGAGAGAGTATTTTTTTTTTCTTTTTTTTTTTGAATTAGATAAACTGAAAATAGGGGGAAATGGTTGAGCATGGGAAAGATAATTTAGGATTTTAAATGAATTTTGAATTAATTAAACGATTTTAATGTGAATTTTATGCCGATAAACGCACATAATTAATATATATATATATCAATCTAAGGTAATTTCTCAACGCAACGTCACGTCCGCTTCATCGGAGGTCATTCGTCAAGTCGCCAAATTGAGTATTTCGGAACCGCGCCACCGCTTCGATTTTCTCGTCCAATTGAGCGCAAAGATTACTTGATAGATTTTGACGTTTTGAAGCCAACAATTTTACTAACGAAGTTGTTTCCTCCGACCTTCCCTCGATGCATGTGCACATCATTCGGCTTGATTAGTTGATTATCAAGTCGTGCAATATTTATATCTTGACCAATTTCGACGTTCTGAATGCGATGGAGAAGTCCGTTCATCAATCGGAGGTCATTTGAGTTGATTCTGGTGACATCCGGTGCATTTCACCTCGATTTGCGCATCGCCGATTATTCAACATTCGAGACTTGTCCCAATTGAGTATAGCCTCATTTGATAGATTCGAAAGATAACGACATGATCCATTTCATAAACGGAGGTCGTTTGGTCATCGTTGCAGCTTCCTAACTCCGATGTGTGCGTCGACACTTTGATAGCTCGAGTGTTTAATCGATTAATTGTTAGGTTTTGTAATATTTATATTCGATTCAACACAACAACTAAGTCTGACGATCATTTTGACCATTTTAGTGACGCCTAGTGTATTTTGAGCTCACTCAGCCGCTTTTGAAGTCCGTCAATTCGATTTCAGGCTGATTTCTTTATGACGCACATATGAAGGTCAACACTAATATTTTAATTTTATTTTTACATATCTAATATCCTAATCTTCAATATCATATTAAGAATATCATCATCACTCAATTTTAAAAAATGAAATGTATTTTTAAAGTTTAGAAAAATATTAGATAAGTAAATATAACTGCTAGATATGTAAATGCATAAGAATTGTGTGATATGTACGTTTTTTTTTCTTAAATTAGGGTGTGATATATATAATTTAGGCACCTTGGATATGTGATATCTATTGAATGTATTTTGTTCTATGGTCAAACTTAACAAATTATATATTACATAATTTTCTATATATTTATATATTTAATATTTTAATTATAATTTTTATAAATATAATAATTAATTTTTTAAGTGAAATGCATTTATTAAGAAGGTGTTATTTGTGTAAATACTTAATTTTATGTATTAGATATGTCAATGTATAAGAATAGTATTATATGTATGTAAATTTTATTTTAAATATTTTGAAGTTTATATATTATTATTTTGTTATAGAAAATCAAGAAGAGTAAAAGTTTACTTTACTTTGTCGCGGAGTCACACACAATGTGATGAAGAATTAATGATAAAATTTAATTTTTATGTGATAAAACCTGAAAAAAAAAGAACTTAGTAAAATCTTACACTATGTATCCTGTTTAGTACAAAATTTTTCCGATAACGGGATTACATAATTGATATATAAGAATACAATGGAATCCGGGGAATCAGAACATATATACCATGGTTAGAGTGTAATTCAGTAGTAGAATGATGATAACAACAGGGTCAAACCGAAGACTTGTTGGGTGGCGGGAGATGACCGATGTACGGCGAGAATACCGATAACCCGCATGATCGGAGACGGTCGACATGCACGACACGATCGCGGGTCGCGATAAGGTCGGCGCGATTACCACTCCAGTGGTCAGGGATAACCAGCAACGATGGTCATACCAGGATTGATGTGGCATGCACGCGATGGTCGAAGCAGAATGGCATGAATGCGGCGGCGTAGTATAGGGATGACCGATATGGTGGCAGAGATGGTCAGCCGGCGGCGGTGACGCAATGTAGCGGCGGCATAGCCGGCGATGATGGGGCGCACGGGCGGGTCGGCCGTACGAGTGGTGGCACGATTATGCTTGAAGGATTTTCAAGCTTTAAAGCTCTCTCCTCTCTTTAGCTTCGCCTCCTCTCATGTGAAGAATGATGGACTATTTATAGATTAGAGAAGTGACGTTTTTGTAAATACATGGAAAATCCAAACCACTCCTCCATCGGATGGCTCAAAATGATTCCCTTGATCATCTGATATATTTTGTGTATTTGAATGCTCAAATGAAGTCATAATTATGAGATCTTGGGGTTGTTAGATTCGGCTCGTCAAGACGCTCGATTTGACTATAAACACTCCATGTTTAAGAGTCGATTTGATAATAAGCTGATTTGCTACTGATTCAAAATCGATTACTTAGACAAAAAATTCGCTCGACTAGTAGAATTTTAGGGTCATATCAAATCTTATAATTAGTTTTAAAGATATTTACATAAATATCACATAAGTCTTATATATTTATATATATACCACCAAAATTTTAAAAAAATTTAAAGTGAAATATATCTTTTCATATATTGAAAAATAGTTATATTTATTAATATTAAATTTTAGATATTAGACATGTAAATATAAAAAAAATTGTGTTGTATTCATGTAAATTTTTCTTAATTTTATATGAAGCATTCCATTTTATAAGGTTTTACAGATTCCTATGTATACAATTGTCACATCATGGCCTGTTTAGCCTTGTTTTCTTTTCTTTATTTTATTTTATATTTTCTGTTTCTAAAGCAAGTTTGTTTTAAATGAAATTTTTTTATAGGTTTGTTTGAAGAAAATTAAAAAAAAAATATTACATTTAAGATACTTTCATTGGTTCTCAATTTGTATAATAAGTCAATTGTTATTGATCTTAAATCTAGCAAGTTCCATTGAATAATTCTTGTAAATACTACAATATTTAATAGAATGAAGTTTCTATATAATGTCATTTTAATATTGTAGTAAGAAATGTTTAAATATTAGTTACAAGCCATAAATATAATTTTTTATTTCAAATGTTATTCAAGACGTACATAATATATATATATATATATATAGATATATATTATAACATTACAACAACAACAACAACAAGCCTTAATCTCACTAGGTGGGGTCGCCTACATGAATCCTTCATCTCCATTGTGTCCTATTATGTGTCAAATTCTCATTTAAATCAAGTATACTAAGATCATTTTTTATACACCTTAACCAGGTCTTTTTAGGTCTATCTCTACCTTTCTTAACATAAAGCAAATCTAATGCATCTACTCTCCTAATCGGGTCATCGGACGACAACGCTTTATGTGGCCAAACCATCTAAGGCGACTCTCCCTAATCTTATCTACTACTGGAGCTACTCCAACTTTTTCCCGAATATACTCATTTTGCATTCTATCTCTAAGAGTACGCCACTCATCCACCTAAGCATCTTCATCTCAGAACACTTAACTTAGTCTTATGCATCTTTTATTGGCCAAACATTGCACCATAAGTCATTGGGTCTTACCACCATTTTATAAAATTTTTCCTTAAGTTTAAGTGGAACTTTTCTATCACATAATAGTCGATGCATTCCTCCACTTCAACCATCCAACTTGAAGTCTACTAATAACATCTCCATCTATTTCACCATCATTTTGAACAATAGAGCCTAAATATCTGAAACACTCACTCTTATTAATGACTTGTTCACCTAATGTCACAACACTACCACTAGAACTTCTAAAACTAAAATTACACTCCATATATTCAGCTTTAGATCTACTTAAACAAAAACCTTTAGACTCTAGAGTTGACCTCCATAATTCAAGTTTTTCTTTGACTCCCTCTCTAGTCTTATCAACAAGAAGAATGTTATCAGCAAAAAGCATTCACCAAGGTACATCTTCTTGTAAATGCCTAGTAAGAACATCCATAACTAAACCAAAAAAGATAAGGGCTTAAAACGGATCCTTGATGTAATCCAACTGAAATAGGAAAATATTTTGTCAATCCTCCTTGTGTTTGGATGCAAGTAACAGCTCTAGTATACATATCCTTAGTGACTTGAATATAACCAATATTAACTCCTTTCTATTTTAGAACTCTCCAAAGAACATCTCTTGAAACTTTATCATAAGCTTTCTCTAAATCAATAAATATCATATGTAGATCCTCCTTACTTTCTCTATGCTTCTCCATCAAACCCCTTAACAAATGTATAGCATCCATAGTAGATCTACCTGGCATGAAACTAAACTGATTGTGAGAAACTTCTGTATCACATCGTAACCTATGCTCAATTACTCTCTCCCATAATTTTAATGTATGGCACATTAACTTAATTCCTCTATAATTTGCACACTCTTGTGCATCACCTTTATTCTTTAATATAGGAACCAACAAACTCTATCTCCACTCATCTGACATCTTTTAGTCTTTAAAATGACATTAAAAAGATTTGTAAGCCAAGAAATTCCTTCATCTCCTAAACATTTTCACACTTCTATTGGAATATTATCCGTCCTACGCTTTTTCCACATTTCATTTTCTTTAAAGCTTCACTAACTTCGATTTACTAATGACGATAAAATGAAATTCTCTATTTTGTTTAGGGTATTAAGATTGCTATAATCAATCGTACTTTCAGATCCTTCATTAAAAAGTTTATCAAAATACCTCATCCACCTATTTTCAATATCCTTTTCTAAAAAAAGCATTTCATTATTTTCATCCTTAATACACCTCACTTGAAATATGTTTTTACTTCTCCTATCTCTTTGTTGGCTAACTTATACATACATCTTTTACCTTCTTTGGTATCTAATCTATTGTATAAATCACTAAAAGCTTTTTTTTATATATTTCTTTCTAATCTCTACAAGTAACTTTATATCTTTCCCAATTTTGAGTTTTATATCTAAACCAAGTTTTATAACAATACTTCTTATTTTTATCTTTTCTTGCACACTCGACTCCACCCAACTATTCTTATTAAAGAAGATTTTCCTTTTGATACTCCAAGCACATCTTTAGCAACTTGTTTAATTTCACTTGCTATTTTTTCCCACATAAAGTTAGCTTCCTCATGAACATCCCAAATTCTAATCTTTTGTAGCTTGCTCTTAAAAATATTTTTATTTGTGTTCTTTAAGTGTCCCCATCTAATTCTAAGATAATAATTTAGTTTATTTTTTCTCTTACAACCTTTCATCTTAAAATCTAAAACTAACAATCGATGTTGGGTACTTAGATTTTAACTTGGAATGACCTTACAATCTTTATAATCTAAACGATCTATTTTTCTTATCAGAAAATAATCAATCTGTGTTTTGCTAGATCTATTTTTATAAGTAATAATATGTTCATCTCTTTTCTTAAATAAAGTGTTAGCAACTACAAAATCATAAGTTAAAGCAAAATCTAATATAGTCCTACCTTCTTCATTAGTCACTCCAAATCCATAACCACCATGAATACTTTTAAATCTTTTTACCACTCTACCAACATGTCCATTTAAATCTCCTCCAATAAATACTTTTTCTTCAAGAGGTATCTTTTGTATTAGTCCCTCTAATTCATTCCAAAAATCTTCTTTTGCGCTTACCTTCAAACCTACTTGAGGAGCATAGACACTTATAACATTGATAATCTTAGTATCAATAATAATCTTTAAAGATATAATTTTATCTCCACATCTATTAATCTTTATAACATTATCCTTCAAATTTTTATCTATAATCACACCTACACCATTTCTAGTTTGACTTTAACCTGAATACCAAAGTTTAAAACCTAAACTATCAATCTCCTTGGCTTTCTCCCCAACCCATTTAGTTTCTTGAACACATAAAATATTTATCTTTCTATGAACTATAATATCTATTAATTCCATTAATTTACCTATAAGAGTACCTATATTCCAAGATCCTAACCTAATTCTAGTTTCATGGACTAACTTCTTTGCCCGCATCCGTCCATAATGTGGGAACCCTTGCTTATTTAACACCGCACTGCGTACGCTAGCACATTTTTCATCAGATTCAAGCCATACAACTCGTCACTTCCAGGGGACGCCCTAGCATTAACACAATGATTTAAAGGATTCATGTCATGATTATTTCGACAAGTTTTACGCTGGTTGTCGACTACCTAACGCAACCTCCACTTTTCACATCCGGACTTGGGACCGGCTATGGTAGTGTTATATTATAACATTAATTGATAAAAAATATTATAAACTAAAATGTTTTCTATATTAAAATATGCCTTTATAAAGTTTATTGGCGTTTATAATCAAGCAAAAATTAGTATAATAAACAATTAATAAAATTTATATTGCTTTCAACACTATCCATTAAGTTTTTTAATCTTATTCAATATGAAAAAAACAAATAAGATTATAAGATCAAAATCATTCCTAAACATATTTTATTAAAAGATTATTAAACTAAAATTATTAAGATATTAACTGATTCTGAAATTGTAAAATGTTTGAAAAAATAAGATATTCTGATCAACTTTTAATCATAATAATAGGTTAGCTTGATTTTTTTTAAAGACAACTGCAATATAAAATTTTTTTTTTCGTATATAATATTTAGATTATTTTTAGGAGATCAAGAAATTTCTTGTTTTATAAATCTTTTTTAAAGGTAACTGCAATAAGATATTAAAAGATTTTTTTTTCAAATTCCAATATAAGTGTGAAAATGTTTAGGAGATCAAGGAATTTCTTGGCTTACAAATCTTTTTAATATTATTTTAAAGACTAAAAAGAGGCGAGATGAGTGGAGAAAGAGTTTGTTGGTTCTTGTATTTAAGAATAAAGGCGATGCACAAGAGTGTGCAAATTATAGAGGAATTAAGTTAATGTGTCATACATTAAAATTATGGGAGAGAGTAATTGACCATAAGTTACGAAGTGATACAAAAGCTTCTCACAATCAGTTTGGTTTCATGCCAGGTAGACCTACTATGGATGCTATACATTTGTTAAGAGGTTTGATGGAGAAGTATAGAGAAAGTAATGAGGATCTACATATGATATTTATTGAATTAGAGAAAACTTATGATAAAGTTTCAAGAGATGTTCTTTTGGAGAGTTCTAAAACAGAAAGGAGTTAATATATATTCAAATCATTAAGGATATGTATAGACACATTTCATGTCCAAAACACAAGGAGGATTGGACAAAATATTTTCCTATTAGCAATACGTGTAACTGATAGAAGTTTTAGTGATAGTGTTGTGACATTAGGTGAATAAATCATTAATAAGAGTGAGTGATTCAGATATTTAGGCTCTATTGTTCAAAATGATGGTGAAATAGATGGAGATGTTAATAGTAGAATTCAAGTTGGATGGTCAGGAATGATCCGGCTGTTGTGTGATAGAAAGTTCTACTTAAACTTAAGGAAAAATTTTATAAGATGGTGGTAAGACGCAATGACTTATGATGCACGTTGGCTAACAAAAGAGAAGCATAAGACTAAGTATGTTACAGAGATGAGGATGCTTAGGTGGATGAGTGGCTTTACTCTAGAGATAGAATGCAAAATGAGTATTCGGAAAAGTTGGAGAAATATAGTGGTAGATAAGATTAGAGAGAGTCACCTTAGATGGTTTGTCCACATAAAGCGCCGATCCTACGACAAGTTGGAGAGTAGATGCATTAGATTTGCTTTATGTTAAGAAAGGTAGAGGTAGACCTAAAAAAGACTTGAAGATGCAAAAAAAAGACCTTAGTATACTTGAATTAAATGAGAATTTTACACATAATAGGACATAATGGAGACAAAGGATTCATGTAGCCGACCCCACTTAGTGGGATAAAGGCTTCTTGTTGTTGTTGTGTTGTTGTATATAATATTTAGATTAAATATATAAAATATCAGCCAATTTTTCCTAATGGACCTTTTGGGATGAATTTTGTTTTGTTTTTATTTTGTTTTCTTTTAAAATAAAATATATTTGATAGTAATATTTATTTTTAAAACATTCAAAATATCTAAAAACTATTTTGAGTATTTTTAAAAATAATATTATTTATTCTTGAAAAAAAGTAAAAACAATTAAAAAACACATTATACAAACATATTTTTAAAAATAATATTTAAAAAAACACAAAACCCAAAACAAAATTGATCCCAATTAGCTCCTAAGATCTCCATAAAACAAAAACACTTATATATATATATATATATATATATATATATATATATATATATATATATATATATATATATATATATATATTTGTTTTCAGACAGTTAAACATATAAGAAGAACTAGTTTTATATTTTACTTCATAAAGAAAGCTTCTAAATGTATACACTCTCTCATCCTCTCTCTGATTCTTTACCTCAAAATACTCATTTTCTTCTCCAACTAAAAGCTGAACTCCACTGATATTAAATCTAAAGCAGATCAACTTCAGCAGTTCATACATATTTAGTCATACCTTGCAACCAGAATCGGCTTATTGTAACTTTGTATCTGAAAATCTTAAGCCAATCATGCTTTCAAAGTTAGCTCAACCACCAAAATTTTCTCAGTTTGAGTCTCACCACCAATCTTCTTTATAAATTTGCTGTTATTTACATTGATCCAACTTGAATGAATCAGACAATACCAACTTATTCATGAGCTCTGCTAGTCTCTCTGATCCAGGCCCCGGGTTAAGCCTTCCCTCGTCGGTCACATTCGAGCAATTCGGCGTCCCCGAGCACCATCCTCCGGGGATCACCATATTCTTCGGGCGACGAAGAAGCTCAGCGTCGATCTTGTTGAGCACGGGATCGTTCTTTCTGAACTTTCTGGCGAAGGGAAAGTTGCTTCTGATCATCTTCGCCGTGTCGTTGAGGGTGAGACTGTGTGGGTGCTGCTTGGGAGGATTGTCCCAGCTTATGTAATGGAGGTCGTGGTTCACAACGGTAGTATTGAATTCTTCAGAGTTACAGATTACTGTCTGGAAATAGCCTTCAGGTGAAGAGAGGAAATTTGTGTAGTACATGAGTAGAGTTCTTGGTAAGTTGTCCCAGCCCCATATACAGAACTCAACAAATTCTCTCGTCAGAACCATCCATGCAGATCCTGCACAGAAGCAGGTTAAGCGTTAAAGGTTTGATTTTGATGATTTGTTCGAGTTGTTTCTGTCTGATATCGACTAAGTTTTGGTTCAGGTTTGTTGATACTGATCAACAGATCGCAAATAAAGCCAAGAAAGTTGCAGACAATCTGATCGAGATATATAAATATTTCAGAACTATTCATGTGCCATTCCAAGCCAAAACAAGTAGATGCAAGAGGCTTGAAGGATGGGAAACAGACCTTTATCTTTGGAGTTAAGTAGTTTCGTCTGATTTAAATAATGTTTTTTTATTCCAATTGTATTTAAAAAAATTTAAAAAATAAAATAAAAAAAAAAACAATTTAAAATAAAAATAAATAAATAATAAATAATAAAAAAATAAAAAAATAAAAAAATAAAAAAAATAAAAAATAAAAAAAAAAAATAAAAATAAAAATAAAAATAAAATAAAAAAATAAAAAATAAAAAAATAAAAAATTAAAAAATTAAAAATAAAAAATAAAAAAGAAAAAAATAAAAAAATAAAAAATAATAAAAAATAAAAAAAATAAAAAAAATAAATTTTTTTTTTGAGAAATTTACATATTCAGCACACAATTCTTATATATTTTACATATGTAACATCTAAATTTTCATTTTTAATAAATAATATCAAAAAATTTAATATTACATAAAAATATATATATAAAAAATGAATTTTTTAAAAATAAAATATATTTTTTCATGTATAATAAAAGTGATATATTTGCAAATATTAAATTTTGAGGAAATTCATATACATATCAAACAATTCTTGTTTATTTAACCTGCAATATAAATTTTTTGATCTTCTAATATAGTTTAGATGTCATGGCTGAGATTAAGAGGTAACTGTACTTAATAGACTAATTAATTTGAAGTCAATGCCTGAAATATAGAATGTGTGTTATAAATAATCCTCTTGTGGAATATGGATGAATAATATCAGAAAAGTCCTGATAATCAGATTAATTGCAGCGTTCGGGTGGGTTCATCTTCCACCTTACCCTAAATCAATTTCTCCTAAGTGGCCACAGTGGAAGGCATTTCAAAACTTTATTTTTTATTATTTTCTATTATGACCTTAGATTCTATCTACCAAACTTTTTAAGTTCATGCATTAATGGACGTCATTAAGACTATTAATATATCTTTATGCTTTGGTCAATTCAAAGATATTATAACAGCCACAGTAACAGCCACAGTAACAGCCACATATGAGTCTTGGTTTAAGTCATCATTTAACTTTATACTTATATTTTCATGAATAGTTTATGTAATTATATAATATATATATATATATATATATATATATATATATATATATATATATATATATATATATATATATATATATATATAAGCTACATAATGCTCTGAATTAAGCAAGAAACATAAATATTAGTAATATAATTAATTAAGCTAAATCAAGTAATTTAATTACCTGTGAACAGCTTAAACGCATTAGGCAAATCTCGTTTCTGTGAAACCCAGAAAACATCAGACTTGCTCCTCTTGTAAAGCCCAGGATCAATAATCAATGGTTTCGCTCTCTGTTCCCTGAACCCAAAACACAAACAATTCTTCTTACCCCAATTCTCACACAAATAATAATTTAAAAAAAAAAAATCTATCTTGATCACTTTAACTTACTCCTTCCATCCCAATTTACTCGTATGCTCAATAAAGTTGAGATTTTTCGGCAATTTTGAGAAAGTAAACAGCAAATCTGAAAATATAAACAAAGATCTCTCAGATCAGTTTAAAAAGCTTAAAACTTTAGTCTTTGAGAAGAAAATGAAGATCAGAACTCACCATCCTGCGTTACAAGAGGGTAATCCGAAGCACTGAGATTGATGAACCAATCCCAGTCTTTGCTCTTCTTGAGAAGAATTGCGCAAGCGTGGAGAGTATTTGCTATCATTGTTGAGCCTCTGTAAGTTACCATGTTCGCTTTGGTGATCACGTGCACGTTTCCGACGATGGAGAAGAGAGACTGGTTCGCGACGCGGGCGGCGAGGTTCTTCCGCTCCGTTACCGGCGATTCGAGGTCGAGGTGAAGAACGTAGATATTGCGAGGATGGTAGAGGGCGTAGAGAGTTCTCCATAGGCGGTCAAGATCCCCTTTTGAGCCAGAAATGAGGTAGGCGAGGCGGGGGATGAAGATGGCTGGTGGAGGTGGGGGCGATGGAGGCGGCGGAGGCGACTGAGGTGCCGACAAGGGAGCGGAGGCATCGATGGCTGGAGAGAAGAGGGCGGCGTTGAGAGAGGAGAGAGAGGTGAGGAGGCCCACGTTGAGAGCAGTGAGGAGGAGGAAGGCGAACATGATGGAGCTCACGAAGATCGGAAGAACCCATCTTTTTTCCACCAGTAATGAAGGAAGGGAGATTCTTCCTTTCAAGCAATCCATCTTTTCCAGTTTTCGCTCTTTTGGGCTCTGTAAACGTTTTCTTTCAGAACAGTTTCATCTTTTGGAAAAAAAGAAGAGATCTTGATAATTGGATATTGGAGGAAATTGTAGAGCGGTTGGAATTTGACTATTTGGAGAGGACGAATTGGCGTAAGGAATAAGTAGTCTGTAGACGAAATATCGAAGGGAGTAACAGAAGGAAATAGGAGAGAAATTTCTTGCCTTCTAACTGCTTTGTAGCTTGTGGATTGAAAATGAATATCAGAGGTTTCGGAAGAGAGAAGGGGCAAGTTTTGATGAATTTTGACGGAGAAAAGAAAAAGATTGAAGACAAGGACAAGGCTGGGACTTAAACCTTTGCTTATTTGGTAAATATAATTAGGTTTGGAGCTCCACAGAGAGAGAGAGAGAGAGAGAGAGAGAGAGAAGAAGAAGAAGAAGAAGAAGAAGATGGAGGAGGAGGAGGAATAGAAATAAAAGGAAGACAAGTGCGCCGGCAGAGTCTACAGTTATTAACTTTCACGGAGGGAGATTGGTTCCCGGTCGTCTCGCCAGATGACTAAATTTATTTTAGTAACGGAGCCCAAATATTTCGGAAAATGGTTGGTATTATAGGTTGCAGGTAAGGGATAGGGAACGGAAAGAGCATGAACCAGACTCGTACTTCATTAAAATATAGTGAACTGATAGAGTTTTTTTTTTTTTTGGATAAAAATATAGTGAACTGTTCTCTTTTAGAATTGCTATAATAGATGACTTCTATCATCACTGAATGAGCTTCTGAATGACATGAACATAGACAATAAATCTTTCATGCTCAATAATTTTTAAAGCACCTCTCAAGGAGTGAGCCAAAGATGGCTTTTATAACACTAGACAAAATTCTCACAAAAAATTCTCAAATGCAAGAGCAAGCCTCAGGTGGCCTCTGAGTAAAAGGATTTTTGCTTAATCCAAATTGCCCATAATAGTGAGTCCTAAGAGGGCATATATGCCTTTTAGCATCTTACATGAATGAGAAAAATCATATACTTCATAAGATCTGTAATTATTTAAAAAATTATAATGATTATTATAAATCTTTTTTTATTTAAAAAAAAAATCAAATTATAACTTTCTGATGACCATCAGATTAAGAAAATCAAATTAAAACTCAACTTTTTTACTATAGATTTTAAAAAAATACAATCAGAATGTTATTTATTAAATGGATGCCACATAAGATACCTTAGGTTTTATAAATAAAAAAAATTATTAAGTAAATTTGTGTAATAGAATTACAAAAATATGATTCTTCACAATAAATTATAATGAAATAATTACACATGTCCAATCTAAAATGGATGCTTCTTTTATTACTTCGATTCATTTAATCAACATCGAGAAGTTTTGTGTCAATTCTTATACTTAAGTATGAAATATAAGAGAAAGTGCGAGATCTAAACAACGAGAAATTATTACATACATTATCTGGATATGTTCGGATTTTATTATGTATTTGTTATATACGTATATGATGCACAAGAATTTTTATTTTTATTTTTAAGGTTTAAGAGGTATTTTGAGCGCTTTGAATATGTCTGTACACGCACTGTGTATTGATGTTCAAAGGGCTAAAAATACCCTCTAAACCTTAAAAAAATGAATATGTACACACTGTTATGTGCAACAGTATATAACACAAATTCGAATATAGCTCTACGTCTAGATTTCACACATGATAATCTCTCTTAAATAACTTGGAAATCCTATGGTAATAGGAACATTGGAATCCTCTTTTCAATGATAGTAAGCAAGTAAAAAAAGATTCATCTAATTGACTCACCTATAAAATTACCTCTAGAGATTATGTAGCACAAAAATTTCAAGAGAGCCATAACTTTGAAATTTTTCTATATTTTATGAACATCTACATTTATGGAAAAATTTATAATAGATTTTTAATTTTCTGATGAAAGTATGTCAATAATTATCTGAAGTATAAACATGAAAAATGATAGATTCACTATAGTTTCAACGTGATCATTTTTTTTTTTTTTTTTGAAACAGATGGAGTAAAAGATATTGATGTGAAAAAAAAATTGTAAAGGAGTGAAGCACAACAGTAATAAAAAAATTTAAATAAAAAAATAATTTAACTTTTTAACTTCATATCCAGTTATAAATATTTCATAAAAACCTGGCATAAATAAACGGATAAAGTCGTACGTTAGAGAAAAAAAAAAGGAGAGATACATGATTATGGGGAGAAGCCCTAAAAAAACAAAATGGAAAAAAAATGATCAAAAATGCTAAAAATAGGAAAATGTCTACTAAAATTTATAAAGATTTGGTTTAACATAGGGCTTTCAAAAAAGCTCGTGTTCAAATCATTCGCTAAGTAAGCAAACATAACACAAATAAATATTTTAAGCTCAAATTATAAATGAGTCAAACACAAACATTCTTTTGTTCAGCTAATTTTAACTTGAAATAAATAAATTATGTATATTATAAGATTATATATATATATATATATATATATATATATATATATATATATATATATATATATATATATATATATATATATATATATATATATTATATAAGATTTGCATGTGAAGATTCCCTAGAGAGAGAATTCGATATCTTATGATACAAAGACACACAAGAGAAAAGTTTGAGAGGAATCACGATTTTTGCGTGAAAATTCAAGTAAAAAACCACGGCGCCTACTCCTAAATAATTTTAATATATCGCTTTTGTTATAATTATTATCCTTTCAAATTGGAGAAGGATAGCCTACAAGAGTAAGTTTTGTGATAATACTTTCAAAAATTTAAAATCTTGATGAAGAGAGTAAATTTAATGTCAGTTAAATTTTCAGAAGACAGATGGAATAATAGATAATACACTACCTAGATTTCGCCCTCATTTTGTGATGACTTTATATATGGTTCTAGGTTTCCTATGACAAAGACCTAACTCCTCAATAATGAGAGAACATTTCATAAATTAGTCGATGAATCGTTAAATAACATTCCCAACTCTACATCTTCACAATTATCCTCCATGTCATCCCTTGAGATATTCGACCCCACTCCTCAGCAACCGAAGAGCCTTCTTTGTTGCTTACCTTCTCAGCTTCAATCTCATAAGACTCCAACGGCGTAGTAACTGCCAAAGACCTGGATCCCGACATCCTTCTTAGCTGACGAAGATTCCTTGGCCGTTCCACCTCTACCCATTCAATCTGCTCCTTATGGAGATTGAGAAACTCTTCCTCTGCATCATGATACTGGATCACATGCTTGGAGATTAGAGGAGAGCGGTCGTTACGAACGTGATGAGAAAGAGACATCAGAATATGGTCAGACCGTTCGCCGTAGATGAAGATGGTGGACTTCCTCTCTTTGCTTCAAAGGAATGGTTAGGAGATGGCGGGACTACCGGAATGAGGAGCTGGGAGTTCTGTGGTTGAGAATCAATGAAGAAGAAAGCGATGGAGAAGATTAGGATCATTTCGGCATGCTGTCGTGAGGAGTTGAGATAGAGTGGGAGTTCGGGTATTTTGGAGAGGCGATTGGAGTTGTTATGTCTTTGACATCGGGATCGGCTCTACATGAGATGCAGACGAGGTTGGGAGAAACCAGAAGTGCGATAGATGGAATCCATGGGAAGCTGGGAGGGAGAAGAGAGGAAGCTTCGGCTTCCTCTATTGGGAGTGTGTCGAAGCTACGGGAGAATAAGGGAGAACGAGGGAGAGAGGAGAGACTCTGAGCTTCTGCTGCTTGCGCGGCTGTTTGCGCATGAAGATGAACCAAGAGGGCTTAATCACGTGGGATGGGTGATGTGATAGTTTATTACTGGTTTAATGAGAGGTTGAGGCATGAGAATGGGTGGCTACAAGTTTTGAAGCATTGATCGAGCGTAATTAGGGATAATTGGATAGATTTATCTCAAAATACGTGCTAATTTTTGCTAGATTTTAAGCGCAATAATCTTAATCAAATTAGATGTCTATCCTAGGTAATTTTGACATTCTGGATGCAATAGCGTTGTCCATTTTATGATCGGAGATCATTTGGTTTAAATCGCCGATAAATTAGATTATTTTTTAATTCAAAATTGTGCATCACCGCTTCCGAATGCTCGATACTCACACAGATTCGTCCGAATTGAGCGTGAATAGTTCATTTGATAGATTTCAATGTTTCGACACTAACAGCTTAATCAATTTCACGAATAAAGTCATTTGGGCATCATTGCAGCCTCGTGACCTCGATATGCACGTAGGCCCGTCGACTGATTTTCTTCTTGATCGGTCGATCGTTGAATTATGCAATATGTATATTTTGATCAATTTCAATGTTTTGAACACGATGGTAAAGTCCGTTCGTCGATCGGAGATCATTTCGACCAATTTTATTGACGTCCGGTGTATTTTAGCTTCAATTTACGCATTGTTGCATTTGAAGTCTGTCGAATTTATCTTGTAAGTTCGATTCGATTTATGTAGCATGCATGAAGGTCAACAAATGTCCCCAACAAATGTAATTCGCTCATGGAGCGAGTCATGTTTGTTAAAAATTGGTTGACCCTTTGGGCTGGCCATGGATCTTGGATCACTTCAGCTTCAATTTCAATTGCTTATAGAGCTTTAATGGGATTTGTTATTAATATGATTCCTAATTTTGGACAAGCTAAATGACAGGATTGACTGATTTTTAAGGCTCAACTTATTAGATGGATAAGAGATTCTATCACAATTTATCCTCTACTTCAATGAATTTGCGGAAGATCTCTTTCTTTTGTGTTTTTGTAGATTTAAATTTCCTCCAACCTTAGTTTCATGCTTAATTGGGTTTGATGTAGGAATTAGTTTGTTTTCTTTGAGATTTGAAATTTCTTCTATCCTAGCTTTAAGCTTGACGGACCTGATGAAAGATTGACCTGATTTGTTCATATTGACTTGTTAGGAATGTACGACATAAGTCTTTGCTTACTACTTTGACAAACTCGTTGAAGGGTGCATACAAATGACCCAGCCTTCTGGCTTATATTAGGTCTATAATATTGAGTTATCAGTCTAACAATTTGTGCTTTAATAGACTGAATAACCACATAATTCCTTTAGTTCAGTCATCGGCTTTGTATGAACTATGGAATTGCTTCATCGGCTCTATACTTTCAGCTTTAACAGACTTGATGAGAAAATTGAATTTAATTTGTGCTTTGTGCTTGATCATACTTTTAAAAAGAGATTGAAGTATCACTTTACGTGCAATATATATATATATATATATATATATATATATATATATATATATATATATATATATATATATATATATATATATATATATGATTTTGCGACTCTAATTGAGAGTTTCTTCAGATTGTCTTGGTTCATTGATCAAGTAGAAAGAACTGTTGGATTCTAGCTACTTATAATCACTAAGCTGAATTTGATTTGACATTAAACAACTATTATTATTAGACTAATGAGCGGAGGCTCTTTCAATGCGGCCATTTCTTATGGCTTGTTGAGTGAGGAGAACATCAGCAACTCGATAATTTATGGGCTTGTTGAGTTCGAACTTTAGAATCTACTTGAGTCTTCGACTTAAGCTGTGATAGATTGGTGGTTTGGTCATCAGACTAATGAACATAGCGGCCTCTTCTTTCGGCTTGTTAAGTGAGGAGAGCATCAACAATTTGATCATTTATGGACTTATTGAGTTTGACCATTAGAATCCATCTGTGTCCTAGACTTGAATGAGTAGAGGTTGATGCTTTTCCAACTTAGTTGATTGAATCTTCTAGAATTGGGAGTTTTTTTGACTTGATATTCAACATTTGACAAATCTTGAAGAGAAACTTTTGATATTTATGGTTGTCTTTTCATGCATAAAAATATATTCTTTTTGTTCTTGCAAGACCTGCAACTTTGACCATAACAGTTATAGATATATTTAAGAATCTCGACATAAAGCTCGATGTCAACCTAAATACATATATAAGAAAATCTCCTGTTTCATAAGAGATGATTGAACAACTTTGATTAGAAAAAATGGGCTCCTATATAATAGGAGGATTACAGATTAGTTCAGAAATACATTACAAAGCTTGAATTCTTTTACTGCAAAATAGATATGATATGTTTTTAAATTTTAATATGTATATATCTAAGGATCTCGACCTAAAGCACAATGATAACTTAAATAAATATATAAAAAAATGCCCCTGTCTAATAGAAGGGTTTTTGTAGTAACTGATGAGAGAATTTGGAATGTCTTTGGTCCTATGCTTTGTGCTTTCGGAGTTGTTGAAGACTTCCTATTAAGAGTTTGAAATTTGTATTTTTTTTATCCTGGCTTTGTGCCTTGGTAGACTTAATAGAGTTGATGATTTATTGGTGAGATGAGCATATCTTTGGTCCTAAGCTTGGTGCTTGACGAACTTGTTGAAGATTCAATCTCGAAATTGAAATTTGTATTTTTCTCCTGTCCTGGCTTCGTGCCTCAGTGGATTTGATGGAGTTGATGACTTGTTGGCGAGATAAGAACATCTTTGGTCCTATACTTTGTGCTTTGATGGACTTACTGAAGACTCAATCTTAGAGATTTGTATCTTGTATTTCCTTCTATCCTGGCTTCGTGCCTTGACGGACATGACCGAGGAAAATCCTAGATTGTCTTGAAGACTTATCAGGTGATACAAAATTACCTTCTGTCCCAACTTTTTGCTTTCATGGGCTTATAGAAGGATGTTTGCTACTGACCTAGCCCTCAGAGCTTATGTTAGATCAATGATGAAGAGTCATCAATCCTATACTTTGCACGTAACAGACATATTGATGACGTGACTCTCTTAGTTCAGCCTTCGACTTTGTATGAACATTGGGATGACTTCTTCGATCCTTTGCTTTCTGCTTGGTTGGACTTACTGAAAAAGTTTCATTTGGTCTTGCTTTCTGCTTTAATAGATTTGTTGAAGGAGTTGACATTTCTCATTTAATATTGATATTAAACTCAGCTTAGTGCCTTTTTGAGTGAGGATTTTTTTTGTTGAATTTTGGAAAATGACCTTACGACCATTATGGATGATCTTCTAGTCTGGCCCACTTGAACTCACCAAGTTGGAGAGATTTGGAGATTTTGATGCTCTTGTCTTTGAACTAACGAAGTAGGAGGATCTCTTATTGCGGCCTTTATGGCATGTTGAATAAGTAAACCTATCAACGACATGGCCATATTTGGGTGTGTTGAGTCTGACCTTATGCACCCACCCGAGTCTTGGACTTGAACAATTGATGGAGGGTTTATCATCAGGGTAATGAGATGGGGGATCTCTTACTGCGGCCTTAGTGGTGTGTTGAGTAAGCAGACCTGTCAATGACTCGATTATATTTGGGCGTGTTGAGTCTGACCTTATGCACCCACTCGAGCCCTAAGTTTGATGTATTTATAGAAGATGTGTCTCCAACTTGATTTGTTAAAGTTTGTAGACTTGAAAATTTCTCTTTTTGGTCAGTAAGACTTTAAAACTTATGAATTTGAATACATAATTTGAACATGTATATGGGGATCTCATCTTTAGGCGTGATGTCAACCTAAATATAAAAGGAGGTCCCATGTCTTTTAAGGGAAAGCCTAACATTTTGAATAAAATTTTAAAAAATACCCTCTGTCTGATAGGGGGATGTTTGCTTTATTTCAAAAATGCATTTTTATGTTGCAAGAGATTTTTCAAGCAAAACTTACACAGATAATGATGATGAGGAATAATTAGTATTCTTAGCACCAGGACCAATTCTTCTTCTTGAAAAGTTCAAAGCTGCACCATATGATCGAATGCATTCTTGTGATTACATTTTTATGTGTAATACTTTTTCAAATATTGACCATTGATTGGTAGCATTGGTCTTTCACCTTTAAAATCAATGAGCTGATAGGATTCTCCTTGATATACTTCTCAATGACGTAGGGTCCTTTCCAATTAGGCTCTAATTTAACGCCAATTTTAGGGTGAAGAATAATTGGTCTTCTCATCACCAGGACTAATTCCTCTTCTTGAAAAGCTCGAGGATGTATTGTATGATTGAATGCTTTGGACATCGTCGCTTGGTATACTTCTAAATTTTGCTGAGCTTGGAGCCTAACTTCGTCAAGAGCATCAAGCTCTTCTACCCGTGGATGGGCATTCTTATCTGGGTAAGATCACGTTGAATGGCTACTCGGAGTGAAGGTAGTTAAACTTTGAGTGGTAGAACTGCTTCAATCCCTAATACTAGTGCATAAGAAGTGGATTTTGTAAGAGTCTTGTAGGTGGTGCGGTAAGCCCATAAAGCTTCCACAAGCTTGGTATGACACTCCCTTTTATTTCTAATGTGGATCATTTTAAGTAGCGTGACCAGTGTTTTTTTGAAAGCCTCGGCCAAGTCATTTTCTCTTGGATTATAAATCAACAAGTATCGCCAATCAATATTATGTCGATCAACAAATCTATAGATTTTAGTGCTCTTGAAGGCTTGACCATTGTCTGAGATAATTCAGCGTGGCACACCAAATCTATAGGCAATAATGTTGGTGAAGAAGTTAGTCACATGATCGGCTCTGACTTCTTTGAATGGGGCAGCTTTAGCCCACTTAGAGAGTGGCTGTTAAGATGAAGCGATGGGCAGTTGATGATGACCGATCAATTGTTTCAATTACATCTGTTCCCCAGAACTCAAATGGCCAAGATGCTATCATTGGGTGCAATGGATTTGGAGGCTGATGAATGATGTTGTCATGGACCTAACATTCATGGCATCTCTTGGCATGATCGATATAATTCTTTACCATATATGGCCAGTAGTAGCCCATTATTTTAATTTTAAAAGCCATTTTGGGACTTGATTGGTGTGCGCCACAGAGTCCTTCATGGATTTCATCAATCACTTTGCTGGCTTCTTCTATTCCCAAGCATCGTAGCAACATCTGCTCGAAGGATCTATGATAGAGGGTATTGCCAATAGAAGCATATAGTGGAAGCCTTTTCTCAAGTTGTGCAGCCATCGACTTATTGCTTGGCAGTTTGCTTTCCTTAAAATAGTCGTCAAAATGTTATCTCAAATCTTCTTTCTCTTCCACAGTGAGGATTTCACTTTGTGGGGTTGGAGTTTCTTCAGATTGAGGTCTTGCCTTCTGAATAGTCTAAGCCTTATCTTATTTATTTTGACGAGCAATTTGTAAGGGTGTGTGAGGTGCAACGTGAATTGCATCCTACTGATTTGCATTTGACGACCCCTCTTCTAATAGGGACTTTAGGTTTATCGGCTCTAGGACCCAATGAGTGCAAACACTAATTAGCACATAACCGTTGTCATCCATACTTATCATTTCTTTAGCTAGCTTAGCTAGGCAATCTATTTTACTATTCTTAGCTCTAGAGACTCGAGCCATAATGACATTTGGGATTTGCTTCATAAGCTCGAGAACTCGCTTATGGTAGTGAGCCAATTCAGGCTTGTTGATTTTGTAAATACCTATCACTTGATTAATGACAAGCTGAGAATCGTCATAAACTTGTATATTCTAGACTCTCATGAAAATGGCTTCCTCTAGGCCTGCCACCAATGCTTCATATTCTGGTTTGTTGTTAGTTCATTGATTAGTTAATCCGTAGGAGTTCCTCATTATACCACTGTCTGACGTAATTAAGATGAGGCCAATGCCAGCTCGAGCCTTTGGAAGATTTGAGAGGTGACAATATTTGATGGATGAAGCTCCATCAAAATACAGTTCCCACATTTGTTACTTTTTCTTTTCATATATATATATATATATATATATATATATATATATATATATATATATATATATATATATATATATATATATGCATGATCTGCTCATCAGGAAGATCATCATTAAGCGACGAATCTACCGAGATGGGGTGTGCAGCAAGGAAGTCTACTAGAATTTTTCCCTTCACCGCTTTTTAAGGAACATATGTAATGTCAAATTATAGCAGAAGAATAGCCTATCATGCCAAGTGACTTGTCAACGTTAGTTTTGTCATCAAAAACTTCAATGGATCGATCATTGAGATGAGAGTAATTTTATGAGATAACATATAATGGCGTAGCTTCTGAATAGCAAAGATCTATGACAAACAATGCTTCTAAATTAGGGAATACCACATTTTTTCTTATATTAGTCTTCAAATAATATATTATAGAGCATTCTAATTTCCTTCTTCATTATGTTGCGCCAACATAGCACTTAGAGATTCTTCCAGTGCTGTTGTATATAAGATGAGAGGTTTTCCTGGGATTGGTGCTGAAAGGATAGGCAGATTCAATAGATACTTCTTGATACTATCAAAACCCTCTTGACATTATTTTTCCCATTTGAAAGGAGTATCCTTCTACAACAGCTTCTTCCTCTTAGATGCGGATCTATGATCGATGCCTCCAATAAATTTCTGGCTCGGAGGACTACGATCGAAGCTAACTTCCTCTCGAAGATATGGAGCTGGTTGGCGACGGGATCCCTTGGATGACTCTCAAAGGTGTCGATCGTCAGAAATATCATAACATATGGCATTCTTGATGAGTTTTATTTATGGAGGATCTCAGGGAGTACAGTCTGGATGTCACACCACTGTCTTTATTTAAGGTAGTTTCACTTTGAGGTCTTAGCCTCCAAATTTGCTTACCTTTTTATCGAGACCTTTCGATGATGAATTCTTGGACCTGTGGTCTAAGTGTCACGCCTTGATACTCATCATGCAGGACTTGAATTAGTTGACATCTTGCGGTGTTGTAAGAGGAGGTCTCCTTGGAGGAGCAACTCTAGCCTCCTTGATGATAGGACTTTGATATCTTCTTTTTATATGTTCTTTCTCCCTAGCAATTTTGAGGACCCGATGCACTCTTCAATATACAGTTTTGAGTTTCCTCACTGAAGAAGCTAGAACCTGACGTTGTCGAGTCCAGAAGGACTGTTTGAATTGACTAGTAGAGCTGCTCTGCTTTGCCCATCTTAGGCTATCAAACCTATTATGGGTTGGAACACTTGTGTCTAATTTCACAGATAGTTATACAATTTTTTGCTTGAATAATGACTGTTGAGCATGCAGTTCAACATTTCTCTTTCTTCGCTGTCTCTAAGTGAGCTTGCTTCTAGATGAAGTAGGTTTTGCAACACTACTTCTTCTCGAGGCTTTAGCCTCTATATTTATTTTCCTTTTTGTCAGGACCTTTCAATGGCAGATTCCTGGACATGTGATTTATGTGTCATGCCCCGATGTTCACCGTGCCAGAATTGCTTAGGACGGTCTTGAGCATTACCCACTGAGGGTAGCTTTTTTTAATGAATCTTTCTTATTTTCTCGACAATCGAGCCTTGATACTTTTTCTTTATAAGACATTTCTCCTTCATAATTTTCAACACCCTGTGCACTCTAGAGGATAGAGTCTCAAGATGCCTCCTTTGTGGGGTTATAGCTTGGTGCCGCTACTCTTAAAATGATTATTTGATATCACCAGTAGAGCTATTCCTTTTCACCCACTTGAGTTTTTCAAAATCATTGTGAGTGGGAACACTCACTTCTAGCATCAAGTCTGGTCGCATGTCTGATTCAAGCAACAAATCCTGAGCTCACAGTTTAGCATTTCTTCTCCTTCTTTGCCTTCTGCTCAATTTTCCTCTAGAAGAGAAAACTTCAGCATCATGCCTTCCTTGTGTGAAAGGTTCAACTGGATGAGTGGTCGCAATCACAAGCGATTATTTTCATGATTGACACCTCAGAATGACCCAATCTTTTGAATACAAAGGTTCTCTTTCGAGAAACCTCAGTAGTGGTAGTGGCTATTCTAGTTGTCCTACTCCCATGCACAGGTTAGTGTGTGCAATATACAGGTGCTTCAGGTAGAGGATTATTTGCAGCAGCGATGACTGAGGAGTCTACACTACCAAATTGAGTAGTAACTCCAACATCCCCAGTATTGATAACATCACTAGCCAGACAAATATTAGCTCCATGACCTAGTTGCATGATGAACAGTGTGCTTTGAAGATCCATTGATATAGAGAGCAAACAGATTAATCATAAAGACATGATTGGCTTAGATTTAATTTCATTGAAGATTGGTTCTCTTTTTTATTTCAATTTTTTTTATACTCCACTATTATTATAGCTTAGATTCGACTAGCCAAAGATGAAAAGAGAAACTTGTCCCCAACAGAGTCGTCAAAAATTTATGAGCTCCAAAAATTCGTCACTAACCTCTCAATAAAGAGAGAATGGTTCAATGTTGATTAAAATTTCAGAAGGCAGATGAAATAGTAGATAAGACACTACCCAAAGATTTGCCCTCATTTTGTGAGGACTTTATATCTGGTTCCATGTTTCCTATAGGCACAATAATCTATAGTTAATTACCCCTCTCAATATTGAGAGAGCACTTTCGATTAAGGCTAGTTGATGAATCATTAAATAACGAGTATATAATAACAGTGAGTAGAGTTTTAGATTTATGAGATTTATTATTTAATTTGAAACTTTTAGTTGGGGGAACAATGATACGCCCAATCTAGATCCCACGATTTCATCATCCCGGGCTATTGCGATCCCTGGTCCGCTTAGTCAGAGGAGGTAGTCGACCCAACCTAACCGAATGATCTTTATTAGCAACACATGGGTTATGTCTGCGGGCTCCAAAAATTCACCACCAACCTCTCAAATTGAAGAGAGTATGATTTAAAGTGTCATGTAATTTTCAGAAGGCAGATGGAATAGTAGATAAGACACTACCCAAAGATTTTGCCCTTATTTTGTAAGGACTTTAGATCTGGTTCCAGGTTTCCTATAAGAGCAAGCACCTATAGTTAATTACCCCTCTCAATGCTAAGAGAGAACTTTCGATTAAGGTTAGTCATTAGATCGCTTAATGCATAGTATATAGTAGCAACATGTAGAGTTTTAGAATTTAGATTTAAATTTATGAAATTCATCATTATTAGCTTAAAGCAGATGGTTTGGGGAATGATGATGTGCCCGATCTAGATCTCATGGTTCCTTCATCCCGGGTTATCGCAGTCCCTATTCTACTTAGTCAGAGGAGGTAGTCGACCCAACCTGATAGAAGGATCTTTGTCAGCAGCACATGGGTTACGTCGTCCAAGAAATCCTTGTTGACTTAGGGCAGTGTTTATCTAAGGAGACAGAATTAAGTACCTTAGTTGACATAAGAATTTTTTTTCTATCAAGTATACACCATGATTCACAACTCAAAGGGCAGAGCCATTGAGGAGCATACGTGGTACAGTCGTGATCATAACATAATGGTACCATTTGGCGGCAACCACCCGATCAGAGGACTCTGATCATAACTGCATCATACGTGGAACCTACTGATCAAGCCACATAGTCAGAGGACATGAGCTACGTTCTTACTAGCATGAGATTGATTGATAATGAACATAGTAGAACACTTGATTTGACTTTGGCTCCTTTGTGAGTCTAAGTTTTTTTAATTTATCACCTCCAACAAATAATTGTGGAAAGTGGATTGAGTTTTACCTTTAAGCTCTTTAAAGATTCAATTTCATTTAAGCATTAATAGTAGTGATATATTAAAATTTGCATTTGAGTTGACATTTGATTTTTATTAATTTAATTTGAGCTTGCAAGCACATTTTGATGGTACGTATCCCCTCCTATTGAAATCTTCATTCAACACAGCTATCATCGGGGTTTATAAGTTTGCTTGAATATTTAATTTATTGTTTCAGATCCTGTTGACTCTATTAGCTTAATAATAAAGGATCAGATCTACTGCATATGAAAGAATTAGCTTCTCATATATTTTAATAAGTTGAAATTCTTATAATAATTAGATTTTTAGGTTTTGTTAACCCAGACCCAATCCTAAGACCAAACCGAATAACTGCAAAAGATCCTCAAACACCAAGTTTAAGTATTCAGTAGTATGGATTATCGGTGCTTAATAACTTAGATAATTTTATGTTTAAATTGTGAGATTGATTTTATATTTTTATTTAATTTAAATTTAGCCAGCGTAGCCTTTTCAGACATTAAAATTTACACTTCAAATCTCTATGTCCGAGCATATGCTGGTGTTTATAGCTTAGATAATTTAATCTAATTAATAAAATCACTGACTTTGAAAATAATAATTAGAATGAAATTCCTTAATTTTTGGATTGAAAGAGGCTCTATTATTCATAGAGAATTTAAATTAGCATCGCATTTTGTCTGCTTGTACGAAGAATTGTAGATCCGGTGGCGAGGATTTCAACTTTATATTCTTGATTCAAAGTAGTGTAACTTTGCTTATTCTTAACTTGATAGCAAAAATAGAATGACTATTTAGCTTATGCATATTGTTAGGATTTTACATCTTTACTAATCCTTATATTCAACTTTCATTCTCACCCATATACAAGCTATTATACCTCTTTCAACTTAGCTTATTTAATATAAGCCTTGTTTCTTAAGTCATGCTTGAATTACATTTCTATTTGAATGCTAGCTTTCAAGCTTACTATAAGCATCTTATGATTTTGATTATGAATCCAATTAGATTTTCTCTTCGATCATTTAAAGTGACACATTATAAGAATTGTAAGAATTATATTTATAATTATTGACTATGTATCAAATTCTTTGTGTATCTTACTTAAACTTTCTCGACACTCCTCAACTTACTTAGTGTGAGTTAAACCTTAATTCATTTTTTAATCGAGCAGCTTTGTAATGCATGTTATTGTTCAAGAACTTGATATTTGGAATAATCAATGATAAATCTTGTTCATATTAGCTTATGAAATATTGAAATTCACATTTTCTCATAGATGAGTTATCAAGATTCATATTCATTCTCCAAGCTTGATTAAGTTCAATAATATAGCGAATTGAAATTCCTTCAATTATTTCAAAGTGAATTACAAAAATGATCCAAAAATATAGTAAAATATTTTTCCATATTTACTTGTAAGCATTCAGCTTATTTTAATCTCAATTATGTTCATTTTTTGCTAACTATCTATCTCAAAGGTTGACGATTTCAAATTCAATTGATATCATTTTAATTTTCAATTTTAAGCTTAAATTTTTTTTTATAACTTTAGATTTCATAATTAATTTGATATCTAATTAATTTTAAGTTTAAGTTTCAAAATTTTGATGAAATTTTGGTAGCATTTCGATAGTATTCCAGCGTCATTCTCGCGTAGGGGGTTATACATCGGAACTATTTTGGCTTACCCGGTATGCTCTATTGAGTGTAGCGGATAATGTCTTATGACACCACAGCCGAGTCTTCATGCCCACTAAGCTCTATTGGGCATTAGTGGGGTCTTCGATCACCTGCATGTAACAAACATATATAATTTTCACATATTTAAGCTCCTCTTTTTTTTTTAAGTCCCAGATTTTGATGAAATTTTGGCAGCATTTTAACATAGGGGGGAGCGACATCTAACAATTTTTTGGCTTACTTAGTATACCCTAATGAGCATAGCGAGCAGTGTCTTGCGATAGCACAGTCAATTTTTATCTCATCATGTCTTAATGAGCGTGACGAGGCCTTCAAACCTGCACAAAGAAGCACAAGCTTATATATGTACTATTCCATACATTTATATTCATAAACATCCACAAATTGCATTCTAAAATTTTGTTTTCTATTTTGGAAGCAATAATGAGAAGATAGTGTGGTTGTAATGGATTTCCTCAAATGAAGAGAAGGAAGGGAACTTAAGGATTATGAGAAAACGTGATTTGGATTTCGGCAGAAATAGTGAGTTTAGTGGGCTCATGGTGTGCTGGGTTGATTTCAGGCATAAGAGTAAGAGGAATATTGGTGGTTCGGCCTCAAGTGCAGAGCTGATCAATGGCTACAAGAGGTATGGGATTTGGGACCTATTGTAGACGTATGTGAATAACAAAGAATGGTGCTTTACCTTTATGCTTTGGATGTGCAGATGAGAAGGGAATCGGGAATTATTTCAGTTGAGGGATACGGCCAAGCGAATGTGAGCTTAAGAAGGGGGAAAGAACCAAGATCTTATGACTACTATAACCGAGCAGACAGGAAGGGAAGATTCATTCATTCGGATGCTCGGCTTGCAACAGGGACTGATTCGCTTGCGATTTGGTTCACTAGAAAGGGACGAATGGAAACTGTTCATGTGTGAAGGAAGATGGAGAGCACGGGAGGAAGAGAGGGGGCTTTGGTTCTTTTAGATCAAGGGAAATTGATAGAGTATGGGAGTTTCAAAGGCTTATGGTTTGAGGAGATGAACAGGGGAACTGTGTGGCTGAGTAGATGAGGGGAAAGTAGGGAGAATGGCTTCGGTTCCTTGTGGTTGAGCCTTCGAATGAAAGGGGGAGGCTTTAGTTTTAAGGAATCAAATGAAGAGGAGGATTGAAGGGAATAGTTGCGAATGCGAGCTTCTATGCATGGCTTACAGTTTTAGGAAGCGGATCGAGCGAAGAGTGGGAGAAGTTTTGCGTGCGAGATGGAGCCGAGGGTCAACAAATGCCCCCCAATAAATATGATTCGCACATAAAGTGAGTCATGCTTGTTGAAAACTAGTTGACATTTTAGGCTTGTTCTTGGACAAGATAAATGATAAGATTAATCGATTTGTCTTGATTGAATTGTCAGATAAATAAGAGCTTCTTCTACCCTCTATTCTCTACTTCAATGGGTTTGGTGAAGATCTCTTTCTTTTGTGTCATTTCAGATTTAAGTTTTCTCCAACCCTAGCTTTGTGCATGATAGGGTTTGATAGATGAATTGATTTGTTTATTTTGAGACTTAAAATTCCTTTTGTCTTAGCTTTAAGCTTGGCGGACTTGATGAAGGATTGACCTGATTTTTTTGCATTGACTTGTCAGGAAGTGCATGTACATCTTCAGCCCTATGCTTGCTGTTTTGATGGACTTGTTGAAGGGTGCATATAGATGACCCAATCTCCTGACTCATATTAGGTCAATGTGTGTTTTAACAGACAAAATAATCATGGAATTCCTTTAGTTCAGCCATCGACTTTGTATGAACTATGTAATTACTTCCTCGGTCCTATGCTTTATGCTTTGATGGACTTAATGAAGAGATTGACTTTGATTTATGCTTTATGCTTGATCAGAACATTTAAGAATAAATTGAAATATCACCCTATAGACAATATAAAGATGTCACTTGAGGCAGCTCTGAATTGAGAGTTTCCTTAAATTATCTTGGTCTATCAATCAGGTAGAAAGATCTCTTGGACTCTAATTGCTTATAGTCACTAAGCTGGATTTGGTTTGAGATTGAATAGCTATCATCATTGGACTGATGGGCAGAGGCTCTTTCATTGCAGCCTTTTTCTTATGGCTTATTGAGTGAGGAGTGCGTTTGTAACCCGACCACATTTGAGCTTATTGAGTTTGACCTTTAGAACCCACTCGAGTTTTTGATTTAAGTTGTGATGGGTTGGTGATTTGGTCATCGGACTAACGAACGGGGGCTCTTTCACTGCAACCTTTTCTTACAGTTTGTTGAGTGAGGAGAGCGTTAACAACTCAACCATTTGTGGGCTTATTGAGTTTGACGTTTAGAACCCATCTGTGTCATAGACTTGAAGATGTAGGGTTGGTGTTTTCCAACTTAATTGATTGAACCTTCTGAAATTGGGAGTTCTCCTAACTTGTTCTTCAAAATTTGATAAATCTGGGAGATAAACTTTTGATATTTTGGGCTATCTTTTCATGCGTAGAAATAGTTCATTTTGTTCTTTACAAGATCCTGCAACTTGCTCATAAAAAAGGCTCCTATATAATAGGGAAATTGCAGATTAGCTCAAAAATGTATCATAGAGTTAAAACTTCTTTAATATAAATGAACGTAGCTCATTCTGATCATCATGTATATTTATCTAGGATCTCGGCTTAAAGCATGATGTCGACTTAGATAAATATATAAAAATGCCCCTCTTAGAAGGAAAATTCTAAAGCACTTTGAAAGAGCTCTAAAATGATTTAAGAAAATATGTCAATATTTGAGTTGATATATTTAATCTTAAGAAGGTTTTAACATGTAAGATTGATTTTATATATGTATAGAGATCTAAAAATGCCTCCTATATAACAGGAGAATTTTCAGGGAATTTTTTTTTATCTTGAGTAGGTATATTTATTTAGGGATCTCGGCATGAAGCATGACGCCAGCCTAAATAAATATACTAAAAAAATGCCCCATGCCTTGCAGGGGGATTTATATTATACCTAGAGAATATATTTATCATGTATAATACTTTTTTAGGTATTAACCATTAATTGGTGGCATTGACCTTTCACCCTTTAAGTCAATGAGTTGGTATGCCCCTCCTTAATACACTTTTTCAATGACAAAAGGACCCTCCTAATTAGACTCAAAATTTCCATCAAATTTTTTATTAGAAAAAATTGGTCTTCTCAACACCAAGCTAATTCCCCTTTTTGAAATGTTTGAGGCCGCATAGTATGGTCAAAAGCCTTGCACATCTTTGTTCGATAAACTTCCAAATTTTGATGAGCTTGCAATCTAACTTCATCAAGTGCATCGAGTTCCTCCATTCTCAAATGAGCATTTTGATCTTCAGTTAGGTTGTATTGGATCGCTATTCGAAGTGATGACAACTCAACTTCAAGCGAAGAACCGCCTGCTCCAAATACCAATGAATAAGGAGTGGCTTTAATGACGCCTTATAGGTCGACAATGCCATAATACTTCTATCAGTTTGGTATGTCATTCTCTCTAATTTTTAGTGAGGATCTTTTTGTGCAGTTTGACCAATATTTTTTTGATGGCTTCTACCAAACCATTTTCCCTTGGATTATATATTGAAGAATATCACCAATCAATTTTGTGTTGATCGACGAATCTATAAATCTTTGTATTTTTGAAAGTTGTGCCATTATCAAAATTATTCGGTGCAACACTCCAAATCTATATATCACATTATGCATGAAGAAGTTGATCACTCGATCATTAGTAGCTTCTTTAAATGGGGTAGTTTCAGCCCACTTAGAGAAATAATCAGTCACTGCTAGGATGAAACGATGTCCAGTTGATGATGATGGATTAATCGGTCCAATTACATATGTACCCCAATATTCAAATGGCTAGGATGCTATTATTAGGTGTAATTGATTTGGAGGTTGGTGGATTATATTCCCATGTACTTGACATTCATGGCACCTCTTAGCATGATTGATATAGTTTTTCACCATAGATGGCCAATAATAGCCCATCCTTTTAATCTTTACTGTCATCTTGGGACCTGACTGATGTGCATCATAAAGTCCTTCATGAACTTCAACCATCACTTCATTACCTTCATCAGTATTTAGGCATCGTATCACATTTGTTCAAAGGAGCTACGATATAAAGTATTATTGACGAAAGCATATCACAACATTCTCTTCTCAATTTGAGCTACTAGTGATTTATTATTTGGTAATTTGTCATCTTTAAAGTAGTTGATGAAGGGTTGCCTCCAATCATGTGGATCTTCTATTATAAAGGCTTCCCATTACTTTTCTAAAGCAATGTCATGCTTTGCTTTTCTTGGTATAACACCTTATTGATTTTGAGGAGTATGAGGAGCAACCTGAGTTGCATCCTACTGGATCGAATTTGATAACCCCTCTACCTATGAGGATTGATACTTTGCTGGCTTTAGAACTCGTCGAGTAAATATCTCGATCACGACATAATTACCATTCATACATGCCATCTCCTTATCTAATTTGGCTAAGTAATTTGCTTTGCTATTCTCAGATCAAGAGACTCGAGTTAATGTGATAATTGGTATTTACTTCATAAGCTCAAGAACTTGCTTGTGGTAGAAAGCTAACTCAAGCTTGTTGATTTTATAAATGTCATGTACCTGATTTATAATAAGTTGAGAATCACCGAAAATATGCAAGTTTTGAATGCCTACAAAAATAGCTTCTTCAAGACCTACTACCAATACTTCATACTCAGCTTCATTGTTAGTTCTTGGCTCGATCAACCCATATGATCGTCTCATTATTCGTCTCTCAGGTGTTATGAAGACGATGTTGATTCCTATTCTTGCCCTTGAAAATTTTAGAGGTTTGACTTGTTTAATCGATGAGGCTCCATCAAAATATATTTTCCAAATTTGAGATTTTTCTCTTTCATGAATGAGAATAATTTGCTCATCAAGCAAATCGTTATTAAGAGAAGAGTCTGCAGGGATGGGATATGCAGCAAGAAAATATGCTAAGATTTTCCCCTTTACTATTTTATGAAGAACATGTGATATCAAATTGTAAAAGCAATACTGCCCATCTTGCCAAGTGACCTGTCAACACTGGTCTATCATCAAGTACTTCAATGGATTGATTCTTGAGATAAGGGTAATTTTTTGAGATAACATATAATGATGGAGCTTTTGGACTACAATGATTAATGCCAAATAGTACTTCTCTATCGGAGAATATCTCATTTCTGATTCTATCAACCTCTAACTGATATAATAAAGAACATTCTCTTTACTTTCTTTATTGTGTTATGCCAATAATGCTTCGAAAGACTCTTCTAGTGTAGCTGTGTATAGAATGAGGGGCTTCCCTGGAGTAGGTACTACAAGAATTGGTGGATTTAACATGTAGCTTTTAATGCTATTGAAGGCTTCTTAGCACTCCTTAACCCATTTGAATAGAACATCCTTCTTCATCAACTTTTTAAATGGTTAATAGCATCCTGATAGGTTTGATATAAATCATCGGATGAATGCAAATTTTCCTTGTAAAGAACAAGGCTGACGTAAACTCTTCGGCAGAGGCATCTCCACAATTATCTTGATTTTAACAGGATCGATCTTAATTTCTCTATGACATACAATGTACCCTAGAAATTTTCTAGATGACACCCCAAATGCACATTTTAGATTATTCATCTTGGGATCATATTTTTTTATACTCTCCAATACAATTCTCAAGTCTTCAAAGTGATTTTCATGATTTAAGCTCTTCACCACCAAATTGTCAACATAACATTTCACCAATCAACTCATCAAAAATACGTGTCATGGCTCTTGGGTATGTAGCTCTAGCATTCTTCAACCCGAAGGGCATGACTGTATAATAGTATATACCTATTGACATCTTAAATGATGTGTGCTTCTCATCTTCAAGAGCTATCTTGATTTGATTATATCCTCATGATCTATCCATGAATGAGAACATGTCATAGAAAAGTATTGTCCATTTGTAGTTTTGATATTGGAAGTGAAAATTCATCTTTTGAGAACGCCTTATTTAGATCTTGGAAGTCAACGCAGACATGGATTTGATCGTTCTTCTTTCAAATTGGGACAATGTTGGCTATCCAATCTGTATACTTGTCCTCCCAGATGAAGTCTGCTTCGATCAACTTCTTAGTTTCTACAATTACCTATTCTTCAATCTCCAATCTCATTCACCTAGGAGCTTGCTTAACAGGTGTCGCATCTGGCTTAATGACAAGTTTATGAACTGCTATATCAGGGGATAAGTCTGGCATTTCAGAATATGTCCAAGCAAAGCAATCCTTGAATTCACAAAGTAATATTTTTAGCTCTTCAACTTTCTCATTAGGTAGAAGAGCACTGAAGAAAGTTGGATGGGGATCATCCTCTCTTAGGTTAAGTTCTTTGAGTTCATCCATAGTGGTTGTTTGTCCACCATCTTCAAGTTCTTGAGGTGCAGGCTTAGCTTATACTTCTTCATCATTTGTAAGAAGAATTTCATGGAGATCATCTTCTTCATCATTTTTAGTTTCGATCTCAGCCTCTATTATATTATAACAAAATTTATTTTAATGAGATTTGTAGATGAATCCAAGACCTTTAGTGATAAACTTATCACTTCTTCATGATGCTTGAGGACGTCTTTGGCTTCACATCCTGCTATTGAGTTCTATGCTTAATAGTTCCACTATGAATTACAAGCTTATGCATCATTCTTCATAATTTTTGTGGATAGTATATTGGTATTCTTGTTGGCACTATCTCATCATAATTTTCATGTTGAGTAGGTCGATCAAAATTGTGAGGCTGAGACTCTTCAGATTTGTAAATAGAGTTCCTGTTCTGCCACTCTCACTCAACATCGACACATAGAATGTTATCAATTCTTCAATATTATGAACCTCTAGTGGAGTGATTTCTTTGAAGTATTGCTAAGGGATGAGTATAATTTTGAAGGAGTCATTTGACACTACCATGTGAGCTATCCTTCTTGATGTGACCCTCTGAACCCTATTCTCATAAGTAGATTCAAAGTCATAGTCTGAATCAGAATCACTTATTTTGTACTATATCTTTCTTGAAAGCTTATAAGTTCCCTTAGGTTTGACAGAATATTTCCTTCTTCTTGTATGTCACTTCCCAAATGAGAACTGATCTTCTTAATTTAGGTGTAGTGTCAAGTGCTTTAGGGAGAGTCGATATTGCCTTCTTTCTTTCTCTTTTCTTCTACTCTTTCACCTTCTAAAGTTATTTTTGAATCCCTGAAGTGTATGCTACCGTCTCAAGAGTGTAGGCTCTTTAAGGATGAAATATTTTGCATCTTCATAAATCTTTTCTTCATGGACAAAGAATGGTTGTAGGTTGCCAGGAATTCTGAACTCTTCTCCATCTTTTAGGTACCATACACTGATGCATAGTTGATGAGACCATGCCATACTCATGCAACGATCTAAGAGAGATTTAAATGACATATCAACGTCGATTACATGAAACTTGACTTCTGTATACAAATCCCAAAACTTGAGCTAAAGAATAAAAGAACCTAGGGTTTTCTGCCATTTCTCATTGAAACCATGAACCATCAACTTATCTCTCCCAAGATGTTGGATAACAAGTGATAATCCTCTTAATGCTTTTAGACTCATAAGATTGATAGAAAAACCTAGATCAATCAATATTCAGTTGATCAAGATGTCATGACTCTCTACGTTAACATATAGGGGACGGTTATGATCTACTATTCCCAACATAAGATATTCTTTAGAAAATATGATTATTGGGAGATCTTGAGTTTGCAATAATTCAGTCATGCATTTTTCGGCAAAGTAAGCTTCATAACTCTCAGGATCTTTGAGAGCATGTATCAAAGTTTCTCGAAGGTCTTTTGACATTAAGAGAGCCTCATACACACTTAATTGTGTAAGAATCTTTCTCAGATGTGATAGAATATTATAATCTATCTTTTCGTTTGTTTTAGGCTTTATTCTAGGATTTTTGGGAATGATATCTTCATTGACTTTAATTTATTTGTCTTTGTCTTTATTTGACTTCCCCTAGTTTGATGATGGTGGTAAGACTTTACCACTTCTCAACTGAACTTGAATCACTTTGTCTTGCTCATATTCCTCTAAAGAAGTAGTTTCTTCAAATTTACTTCTTATTCTTGAGGATTGACCAAAATGCCTAGACTCGCTTTTCAACTTTATACATTTCATACGTGATGATATCGATAAGTCTGGCTCTTCTCCACCAGGAAAATATAAATCTTCATCTGAACTATTATCTTTTTATTGAATCATTAGACAAAATTCAGATGTTAACTCCTCAGGCTCTTCTTATTTTCCTGATAAGAATTTTGATGGGTTGGTCGAGTTGTCTGACTACCCTTATCATTTTGGAGTAACTGATATTGAAGAACATATGATATCACATAAATAATTTGGCATGTCTCTACCAGAGAAGATTCACCATTATCTTCTTCATCCAATTCAACAAGCCTAAATGGTTGTCTTGTCGGTTGGTCATACTCCTCTAAATTATTAATAATCTTTTAAGTTATAATCTTCTTCTTGCTCTTCTTTTTCTTGGTCATCTTCTTTGACTTATGAGGCTTACATTTAGTAGACTACTCCTTGTGCTGTGATGAAGTAGCCTTATCAAAATGCCACTGAGAAGCCAAAATGCTTAGTTTACGCATTTCTTTTAAGTCCAATATAGGTTCAAGTGGTGATTTTCACTTAACACTAGGGACACCTTTTAGCGGCTTCAACATTTTCATGGTCTTTTAAGAGACTACTATTTTCTTTAATTTGAATTGATTTTTCTTTATTTTTATCTTTAATGGATGATACGGACAAGGATGTAATTACCCTTGTAGACTCTCTTTTTGAGTTGACTAGAATACTATTGAATAATGTAAATTCACCTCGTCAATACTCTCTTTCTAGCCAATCTTTGAAGACATAACAATCTTCAATAGGATGGCTGATCATCTGATGATAGGGATAATAATTTGGATTATTGATTTGATCAACTTCTTCTGGCCTTTTAATTTTTGGTAATTATAGACCAGTTTTGACTGTTTGTCAAAAAAATTTGGCCAAACTGTCCCTTCTAAAAGAATATTCTTTGTTCATCTTTTTCTTAAGAGATGACTGCATTCGCTCATCATCTCTTGTTACTTGTTTTGGGCGCTCTCTATACCTAAAAAAGTTTGAGGTTTATCATTATCCCTGAATACCAATTTTGGTTGTGGATTAGAATGGGCATGTTTCTTTCCCTTATCATTATTGTACATTGGTTATTTTTCTTTATCCACAATATATTACTCATTTTTCACCATTTGAGCTATAGGAAGCGACATGAGTTTCATTTATTCTTGAGTCTGAAGGTTTATTTTTCTTTGATTTATCTATATAGATTTCAGACTTAGGGAGATTTTGCTTTTATAATTTGGCCACTCTATCGAGCAAGTCCTTAAATGTTGTAATCGTGCCATACATAAAACTGATGTCATTTTATCATCCATATTATCCATTAACAGTTGGATTGCATGTTCTTTCTCCAATTGTTGTTCACATTTCATGCTTAGGTTATGCCAACGAGTTATGAATTTTATCACTAACTCATATTTTCTCTTCTTTAGCAAGGCAAGGTCAGTGATCGTTATCTTCTCGACTCCGAATGTATTTATTTAATATTTTTCCGAAAGTTTTAACTAATCATTCGGCAATTCTACGATCACTGAAAGTAGTTGAGGTCGTCACGAATTTAACCGGAAAAAAGTAGTGCATCATTTCCTCCTATGTTACCATAAGTAGCCTTGAATTGGGCTAGATGTTATTTTGGATTATCATGCCCATTGAAAATATTAAGTTTTGGTACTAAGTAACTTTTTGGGTATGACACTTGATCAAATTCAGTTGGATAAGGGTGACCTTTACTCACCAGCTTTTCAGCCTGCTCTGAAGCTATTACTGACTTTATCTTTTCATTAATTATTATTTCTAGTTGAGCAGCTGTTACTATTCCTAGTGCACTAGCCACATTCTAAATCACAGGTTGAAGAGCTAGTTGATTCACTTCACTCCTCCCTTCAAGTATAGCATGTATTGCAGAAGCTTGAAATATTAGAGTAATTGGTAGTATATAAGTTGTATTATTAGCTACCTGTTGATTAGCAAATGAAATATGTACTATATTTGATGTGATCTTCTTTTGCAACATATCCATCATGATATTCATTTGTATCATCATGTCATTCATCTTGGCAACAAGCTGTGTAATTTCCTTATCGTTGACTTTCATTTGACACTGCATTTATCTTTGCTCTCTAGCTAGTTGTTGTGTTTGTTTTTGAGATGTGGACAGGGAGAAATTAAATTTTGAAGTTTAGATTATCTATTTTAATAAAAAAATCAAATAAAAATTTAGAAATTTACAAAAATCCTCAAAATGGCTTAAATCACTTCAATTAACATCTAGGACTCTTAAGAAAATAATGTGATCTTTTAAATCCTAATGAACCCCAAACAAACACTAAAGAGTAGAGTTTAATCAATTAAGGAGTTAATTAAAATATAATCTAAAAACAATTTGAATATCAATTCAAAATCAGAAATGAAATTGCACTTAAGCAATCATTAATCAAACCTCAAATCAGAATAATATCATCCTTAGAGGAAATTAAATTGAATATGATTAAACCTATTTAAGTTAATAAAACTCAATTAAATGATTAAATTTTAAATCAAACTCAAAATTCAACAAATTTAGAAAACTTTAATATGGATCAAACTAATACAACTAAACCTACACTAAGCATGAAGTCTTAATCATATGAAACTCCTTAATGAATATAAATAAACTAAAACTAATTAATCATTAAATAAACTAAAGATCAAATTGATTAATAAACCAATTCAACATAATCATTTGATATTAATCAAATTAAACCAAATAAAATTAAAGTAAACTTAATTAATATATGATTAAATCACATCCATTTGGAATAAGGTAATTAATTAACCATTAAATATTTCAACCAAATAACTAAATTGAATATGTTAATGAAATCAAACAAACATAATAAATGAATCAAATCAAATAAAACTCTAACAAAAAATAATCAAACTTAATTGAAATGAAATAAACAATTAATTCACTTAATAATAATGATGGTAATAACAATAATCTTTTAATCAAATCAAACTTAAGTAAAACACTTAACTAAATCAAATCACTCAGATGTGGGAAATTAAGTCATTAATCTTTAATTAAACAAACCCTTAATTAATCTAATGATTTAAAATTTAATTACTCTTAATTAAACTTAATTAGTCAAACATCTAATTAATGCAAACTTAATGAACTAATCCATCATCTTAATTAATCAAATTAATTTAAACAAGTTACATTAAAGCTAACTCTAAAATTAAGCTTAAATCAAACCCCTAATTAAATTTAGTAATCAATCACACACCTCAAGTAAACTAATTAAAGTTAATCAAATTAATCATATTAAACCTAAGCTTAATCAAACATAATCAAAATGCAATTAAATACTAATCAAAACCTAAATTAAACCTAAATCATTATATCATTAATTACATCATTAAGAGTTAAATAAATCTATATTTAATTTAATAATTAATTTAAACACACTCTTTAATTGACCTAATTACCCTTAAGCTAATCCAATTGAATAAACACCTAATTAATGCAAACTTAATAAATTAATCCACCACTTTAATAAACCAAATTAGCTTTATAAATCAGATTAAAATTAATTGAAATCAAATATTTAATTAATATACTAATTAACTTGATCACATATCTTAAGTAAACTAATTAAAGTCAGTCAAATTAATCATATTAAACATAAACTTAATCAAACATAAATGCAATTAAACACCAATCAATTCTAAATTTAAACTTAAATCATTAAGTCATTAATCACATTATTAACCTAAACAAATATTAAATCAAATTTAAAAAAAAAAACAAATCTTTACTTAATTTAATAATTGATCACACCTCTTAAGCAAGTTAATTAAGTTAATCAAATTAATCATATTAAACTTAAGCTTAATTAAACATAAATTTGAGCATAATCAAAATGCAATTAAATATTAATCAAAACTTAAATTAAACTTAAATTATTAAGTCATTAATTACATCATTGATCTAAACAAATATGAAATCAAATTAAAAATTAAATAAATCTTTATAATTAACATAAATACACTTCTTAATTAAACTAATTACATAATCATATTGAACCTAAGCAAACTCATAGACTAATAAAGTTAATTAAATCAAATTAAATCAAATTAAATTAAATTAAGAAAGACTCTCAATTTAATATGCAATCAAATCAAATCTCATTCAACTTACTTAAATAAGATAAACTAATTACTATCTAATGTATGAAATCAAAATGGAAACCAAGCTTTGATAAACATGATAAATGGATGAGATTAAAAGATAAAATCCTAATTACAAAGAATCAAACTCAATTAAAATCAAAATAAAATCTCAATTAATCTAATTTGATCAAACTACAAATGAATGAACCATAATCAAATTAAATAAACATAAAGTCAAGTCACATAACCATAATCAAATAAAAGAATTAAATATTAATTTAAAAGGATATTGAATTATCAAGATTTAATTAAACCAAAACATCTAATCTGAAATTAATCAATCAAAAACACATGAATTTAAATAAACTTAAACTTCATTAGATATCAAAGATATTGAATTATCAAGATGTAATTAAACCTAAACATCAAAGTCAAAATCAATCAATCAAATACTTAAACTAACTAAAATTCTAAGCTCTAAATCAAATCAAATAAATTACACAAATTCAAATGAGCTAATTAAGATATTTAAGGACCTTAGTTAGATTCTTTAGAAATTAGGATGTAGAATAGGGTGAGTTCCATCTACAAATAAAATTTATTCTACTCTTCATTCTTGAAAACCCAAACATCATTTTAACCAAATAAACATGAAATAAAAATAAAAAAATAAATCATTAAATCATTTAAATTGAAATCACCCAAAGGTAAAATTTAAATAAATTCAAACTCCAAATTGAAGCTTAAACTAAAGAAGCTTAGTAAAGTCTTGCCACACAAGCCTTAAGCACACACATTAGAATACTAAGTCACCACTTCTAGTGCTAAGTTAGGGCGTTGTATGTATGATGTTGTATTTTTTTTTGTAATATAATATTTTAGACTGGATGTTAGGGTGTATGTTTCAGAACTAGATGTTAGGTCATATTAGCCTAATCATGTTTTCTTAGGGTTGGGGATGTAATAAAAATATAAATATGTTCTCGTAGTGCTTTAGCCCTTACATAACCCATGTAGACACGTTTACCATATGTGTGCTAAGTCTAAATTATTCATAGTAAGCTTGGGTTGTATGGTGTGTTAAACTAACATTTATTTTGCAGGTATAGCTAGATTTACTTTTCCTATTTTTGATGTAATTTTGCATTAAGAATTAGGTTAGTGTTATGAGGGGATTAGGATGAGCAGTGGCCAGAAGGCTTAGTCCCTGGGATGCCCTGTGATGCCTTTGGAGCAAATCAAATCAAAAGAAAGAGAAGGAAGAAATGAAGAAAAGAAGACCCCCATAGCATGTATTATTTCTTTTAAGTTGTATAGGGTAGAGCTACCCATCTTTTTTCTCTTTTGGGGTGGAACCCGACCGCACTGACCTTTTATTCTTTTACGATAATCTATAAAATTGTTTGATATTTTATTTAGATTACACATTAGAACATCATGCTTTTCATAGTTTCTTTATGATTGATGCTTGAATGTGTGGCCTATGATAAGCTCTTAGGATAAAATTAAATTTTCTATCCCACTAATAACTCATAACTAAAATTTTAAAATAACTCATAACCTCACATAAAAGTCTAAGAATTAAATCAAAATAATAAAAAATTTTAGCAACCACTTAACTGGATGAATGAATGTATAATATCATGCATGTCATATATTCCACTCTTGTTAAGAGGGGGATTCCATCTTTGCCAGAGAATGAAGGCTTAACTTGTGAGAGTTTTTGATGGAAGAACATCCCTTTCTCTCTAATTTGGCCCATAATCAAGTTCTCATGCATTTAGACATATAAAATCTCATAGCCTATGTCAAAATAAAGAGTTCAAAAGAATCAAATAAATTTGATAAAATTTGCATTAGATTAAGTCATGAATTCATACCACTCATGCTCTAGTCTCTTAGAGAGTGAATTTAAGGACTTAGTCTCATTTCTAAATAAACAACAAAATTTCAGCCATCTTGCAAAGCATAGACTTGCCTACATGGATTTAAAAGGTAGGAGGAGTTAGCAATACGTAACTGAACGAAGCATATCCAATAATCAGGTGGTTCATCTTCTCTTGTGGAAGTGAATCAAATACCCACCTTTCGCTTAGACTTAGGTCGTGCCTTTATTTTGTACCAAGGCTTCTTAGTTTAGGAATCTGAGATAGTTGTTTCCTTCAGGCTACAAGAATAAATCCTTACCTCTTAGGCATTTTCATAATCTTATATTGTGGAATTATAAGCTCTATAAATCTAATAAAATGTCAACTCAAATAAATAACTCTCTTCAAATTTCAAAAAATATAAAGCCCAATTATAGGGTAGATTGGAATGCTCACTAGGCTTCCAAGTATCATGACCATTTCCTACTTTCTCCATTTAGATTCTAAAAATAAGTCTTCTCCTTGATCTATCCCATTTGATTTTCTAAAATAGCTAATCCTTTGATAGTCTTAACCTTGAAATCTTTAGATCTTTCTCATGAGTGCTACTTCCCAGGAGGTATTTCTTAAGGAATCCTATTCCAGATATGAAAACTTATAAATTGCCTACCAAAACTTTCTTCATGCCGGTCCTTTAAACCCACTTTATCTTTTGAGATAGTACAACATTCATATCCGATCACTTCAATAAGTATCCCCTAAGATGCGTGTCCACATCTCAAAAAAACACCATGAATTTTTCCCTGGGGAGGGTTCCTCTCCATAACAATTATTGTCTCTAAGCATCGATTGTGGACTTATATTTTATATAGGCCTGAGACTATCATTCTTTTCGTTGGCACTTAACTTATTTCATCCTTAAACAAAGCTCACCAACATCCTTTTAGTTTTAAGACCTCACTCCGTGTAGGTCCTAAAATCCCTATTGGGTTCCCCTAATAGGTGAAAATTAAAATTAATCACCAAAATTAAGAACCTCTTCACCATCCTAATGGTGAAGCAAGGTTCAGCCCATGAACAATAAGAAAATAAAACTCTTCTACAAAATAACATGTCTTTCCAAAAGCACTTTTTCAAAATCCACATAATAAGAGATCTTTATGCAAAAAATTGTAAGAAATTTTCAAAAAGGCACAAAACACATATAACCAAACCTCATTTAAAAAATCCTATGATTGTTACATGGAGGTTTTTTTTTTCAAAATCAAAATCAACCATTTTTAATGTCTTTTACAAAAGCACATTTTCTTTGGAAATAGCTATCCCCATCCCACACACTCAAATTTATTTGATGGAGATTCTATTTTTGAATTAAATTATAATATAAAATTAAAACTCCACTTAGCATACTTCACATGTGCTAGAGTTGAAGTTTTCCCCCTTTTCGAAAAGCAATAAAGCATACACACACAAAAGAGAAGTCAAGACATAACTTGACATACCCAAAATTTTCAAATGGAAATTCTTCTTTCCTTGGAGAAGGCAGAGCAAATTAAATTCAATTTGCATTTTTCTGATAAAACTCCTTCTTGCCAAAGTTTTGGACTTCAAAACACATTGGGAGCTCATTTGACATGTCCAAGTATATCAAATGAGAACCCCTTTTTGAAAATCATAAGAACAAATTGAACTCCATTTAACATACTTAAGTTTGTTAAATAAGTTCTTTTTCTTTCAAAAATCATAAACACATTTAACTTTCACTTAATATACCAAATTTGTTATGTGAGAGTTTCATTTTCAAAATTATAAACATATTTGACTTTCACTTAGCATACCAAATTTGTTAAGTGAGAGTTTCATTTTCAAAATCATAAACGCACTTGACTTTCATACATACCAAATTTGTTAAGTGAGGTTTCATTTTCAAAAATCATAAACACATTTAACTTTCACTTAACATACTAAATTTGTTAAGTGAGAGTTTCATTTTCAAAATCATAAACACACTTGACTTTCAATTAACATACCAAATTTGTTAAGTGAGAGTTTCATTTTCAAAAATCATAAAACATTTGACTTTCACTTAACATACCAAATTTGTTAAGTGAGAGTCCCATTTTCAAAAATCATAAACAAATTTGACTTTCACTTAACATACCAAATTTATTAAGTGAGAATTTCATTTTCAAAATCGCAATCACATTTGACTTTCACTTAACATACCAAATATGTTAAGTGAGAGTCTCATTCTCAAAGAAAAATAAACATATCTAAAACACATTTGGGGCTTTCATTTAACATACCAAATTTGTTAAGTGGAACTCCCATCTTAAAAAAAGCAATTTATCTCACAAACACATTTAACTTTCACTTAACATACCAAATTTATTAAGTGAAAGTATCATCATCAAAATTAAACACATGAGGCATTTACTTAATATTTTGTTAAGTAAGAAGCCCCATTCTCAAATCAAAATATCACACAATCAAATCTTTTCACAAGCAAAAATATTTCAAACATACATCACAACCTCTTCTTAGCATACCCAAATTTGCTAAGTAGAGGTCTTTCAAACTATCAATATTTTTAAACAATATGCACAAAACACAAATATCTCCAAGAAATTTCTCCTCAAATTTTAGAACCACACCCAACCTACCTATATCGGTTGAGTATGGGTTCTAAATCAAAATCAAATGGCAAACACTCTCCTCACATCATCAATCTCTCCAACAGAACCCCATTTATCATACCTAAATTTGTTAGATGAGGGTTCTAATTCAAAAGGATAAATAAAAATCAATAATTCAAGTCAACATCAAGGTAAAAGCTTCTCCTTCAATTCAACAAATCTCTCCATAAATTTGAACCCCATTCAACATAACCAAAATTGTTAAAATGTGGGTTTCGACTCAAGATCAAAAGTTAAAATAAATCAACAACAGTTGAAGCAATCAAAGGAAAGGGACGCCACACCACTTTCAAGATAAAAGAAGGTTGGGATATTGCCTTATTCTGAACCTCTAAAAAAAGAGTAGTTTTCAAAATTAAGAAACTCTCTCTATAGGTGCCTGAGGAAGCTCAAACCTCCAACACTAAGGAAGGTTTGTAAGTTGTCAAAGATAACTTCAAGAAGGTGATTGCCCAGCAGCAACAATAGTCCACCTTACTTGCCCACCAACGTCCGAGTCCAACACTCCATCCACCGTTGCAGCTACTACTTCTTCCTAAGCTAGCTCCTCTTCTGCTAGTAGGAGCGTTGTATCAGCAGACAAGGGCACTATACCCCTTATCCTATTTACTTTATTAGATTTCTATCATGTACCTCCATATAAGAAGAAATTAATGAAGAAAGCTTTCACTTACATCTTGACCACTTATGATACTCTAGATTTTATTCCTCTCGAAAATTCTCCAAGTCTACAAAATAATAATGATAACTCTAGTTTCGATCATTCTTCTTCTTATTTAGAAATGGATTTCCCATTTCTAAATCACACGAGTTTACCTCCTGAGATTGATTTGGAATCATCGGCTTTGATGATCCTATAGGAGAAGTGGTAGGTACACCTAATGAGAAGGTAGAACTTCCTACAAATTCATCATTCCAAGAGGTCACTGAAGCTAACCTTCGTAGTAGCAAAGTTCTACCTCCTAGGCTGGCACCTCAGGATAAGGGTATGCAAATCATTGGTTCTAAAAAGCAGATAGCCCCTCCACAAGATTCTCCACCCATGGATATGCTTGTGGAGGATCAAGCCAAGGTTGACTATAACATCCTAGCACATCTTAGAAAGCTACCAACTAAGTTAAGCATATATGACACCCTTATCTAATCCAAAGAGATGAGAGAATCTCTAATCAAGGCTCTTCTTGATCTAGAGATATGCTTAGCCCAACTGACCGGTTCGTAGTTCAGAGGACACTCTAAGAGTTACATTCGGTGATGAAGAATTGCTTCTAGGAATGACCAAGCACAACCGCCCTCTTTACATTATAGTAGATATTGGAAGATACAGGATATCCAAAGTTCTTGTTGACCAGGGTGCATCAGTGGATATTATGAGTCTAAAAACCCTTGCTTACTTGAGGACTGACATCTCCAAACTTTCAAAAGAGAGGATAATATTAAGAGGATTCAATGAACAAGGTGAGAGGGCTTTAGGCTCTATAATGTTGCCATTATAAGTAGATTGGAAGACTACCTCCAAGTTTCATATTATAGACTCAGATACATCTCTTAATGCTTTGCTTGGGAGACTGCAGATACACGAGAACAATGTGGTTCCAGCCTTCTACACCAGTGCATGAAGTTCATGAGGGGTGGGATTGAATACTGCATCAAAGGAAATCTTAAGCCATTCATAGTTCATTAGGTCAGAATATATGAGGATGCGACCTACTATCTCCCTCAAAATTAACAAGTCTATTCTCGTGAACTTGGTGAAAGTTCAAAAATAAAAGAAAAGGAAAAGGAAAAGAAAAAGAAAAAGAAAAAGAAAAAGAAAAGAAAATTGGAAATGAGAAAGAAAACAAGAGGGAGAAAGAAATAGACTTGGAGGAGAAAGTAGAGCATGACATTAGATTCTACCCACAATTTGTTACTCCATTTGAACATATGGGTAGGATGACTCGACCTCCACCAGGCGAAGGAAGAGGCAGATCCAGAGACATGCCTAGGGATGGAAGACCTCCTTATTGGCCATTCAATAGGAGTTATGTCTCTGCTACCAAGACTACACCTACCATCTATATAGATTTAGAATCTAATTCAGAGGATGAGTCATATATGATTAGTTTATTAGCTAGCACTTCCAGATAGTAGATCCCCATGCAAGTGACAGTTGAGCCAGACAGTGATGAAGATCAGGCTCCTAAGCAAAGCATAAGTGTATCCAAGTCTATATGTGAAATAATGAGGCATCAGTTGGAAACTTTAGCTCTAACCCCACTTTCCTCACAAAAAGTTGAGGGTTTAGTAGTTAAGGAAGCCCCTTAGTCTTCCACAACTGTAAAGGTACAGAAGTTCTTTCTTAGAGTATCATCCTCAAGTCAAGAAGCTAATGTAAAACTTGTGGATGATTCATACAAAGATTTAATAGAATTACCTTTTGATTGGTACTCACCTTGTATTCTTAATTTAGCAAAGAAAAGATTGATTCCACATGCTTGGTCTAAGCACAGGTTGGATTACTTTGAAGGATTATGGGACAACAAATGCAGACATTCATAATTAAGATTGGGACTAGGATTCAGTATAGTGAGTCCAGTCGATGATGATGATTACTGCTTAGTCATCACCAATCATTTGGAATCTGATATGTTTCAAATCATGCTAACTCATATGATGAGGCATGCTTAAAAACTTTAGATGATCCAAATGACTTTGAAGTTAGGGTTGTACTGCTAGAGTTCAAAGAGGAGATCAGATCAACTATTGACGAGCTCAAAGAAATCAACCTAGGAACTGAAGAAGATCCACGCCCAACATATATCAGTTCTCTATTGAATGAAAAAGAAACCAATTATTTAGTGAAGTTATTGACTAAGTTTAAGGATTGCTTTGCATGGAGTTATGAAGAGATGCCCGATCTATCTCCTGACATAGCAGTCCATAAACTAATAATAGAACATAATGCTAACCTTATCAAGTAGGCTCCTAGACGCATGCAATTAGACATTGAACAACATGTCACTTCTGAAATCAAGAATCTAATCGATACTGGCTTTATTAGGAAAGAAAAATATCCTATCTGGTTAGCTAGTGTCATCCCAATTAAAAAAAAGAATGGCCAAATTCGCATATGCGTTGATTTTAGGGATCTAAATAAGGCATGCCATAAGGATGAATTTTTACTTCCTATACTAGAATTAATGGTGGACATCGTCTCATCTCATGCAGTATTCTCCTTTATGGATGGGTCATCTGGCTATAACCAAATAAAGATGGCCCCAGAGGATGAAAGAAACATTGCCTTTCGAATCTCGATCAGAATTTATTATTATAAGGTCATGTCTTTCAGCCTTAAAAATGCTGGTGCCACATACCAGTGGGCCATGAATTGAATTTTTAATGAACTCATTCATCATCAAGTTCAATGCTTCGTTGATGATCTCATTGTCAAAAGAAAGAAAAAAGAAGACCATCTCTTGGACTTGAGAGTAGTTTTCAAACGGTTAAGATAATACAACCTCAAAATGAATCCCCTGAAGTGTGCATTCTGAGTTGTTCACACCGTGGAATAAAAATTCGATCCAGAGAAGATCAAAGCTATCTTAGAAATGCCACCCCCTAAAAGCCTAACATAACTCAGGTCATTCCAAGGGCAATTAGCGTATCTAAGATACTTCATTTCCAACTTATCAGGAAGATGCCAACCATTCTCAGCACTTGTCAAAAAGGATGTCATGTTCAAATGGGATGACAAGTGCCATCAAGCTTTCGAAGATATCAAGCAATATCTGATGATGCCGCCAGTCCAAGCAGTCCCTATCCCGGGCATGCTGTTCATATTATATACTACTCATTAGACGACTCCTTTGGCACTTTGTTGGCTCAAACTAACGACGAAGGCAAGGAGAATTCTCTCTATTATCTTAGCCGTCATCTAATCCCTGCTGAGGCAAACTATTCACCTATTGAAAAACACTGTCTAGCTTTAATCTTTGTATCCCAAAAGCTACGATACTACATGCTTTCTCATAAGGTGAACTTGATCCCTAGAGTCAATCCACTGCAATATCTCATGACAAGGCCGACCTTATCTGGACTGTTGGCATGTTGGTCCATGATATTGTCTCAATTTGATATAACATTCATACTCCGTAAAAGGACGTATAATTTGTGGATTTCTTAATGCGATTCCTCAAAAAAAGGACAAGAATCACAATTTACTATCACATGGAAGGCAGGGGTAGGAATAGTTCTCTAACTCTAGACCGCGATATAATGAGATTCTCATATCATATGTCCAATCCATGCACCAACAACGAAGCTAAATATGAGGCTCTGATTGTCGGTCTGGAGTTAGTCATTACACTATGTGTCTAGAGTATCAATATCTTTGGGGCTTCTCAGTTAGTCATCAACCAAATTGTTGGGTCGTACTAGGTTCTAAAGCCTAAGTTCCATCATTACCACAAGTATACTATGGAATTGTAAATTTCAGAAGTTACCATCTACAAGATTCTTCGAGGAGAGAATATAGTAGCAGACGCATTAGCCAAGCTTGCCAAAGAGTTGGCATGTCTAGAAGATGAGTCCATTCCAATAAGGGTCTAAAATAAACAAGCCTTATCTTTTATTGATGCTAAACTTATCGAGAGATTCTCTTTAAAGGGAGGTTGCCATTACCAAAAAGGATGAGGAGTTAGATTGGAGGCAATCATTCATAAATTATTTAAATATAGAAAATGACCTTAAGAGAAATCACTGGCACACCAGGTGAAGTAGAGAGCCCTTTCCTATGCTCTTGTAGGCGGCACCATGTACCGACAATCCTTCGATCATATGTGGTTACGTTGTCTGGACAAACACAAAGCCCGTAGGATCATGACTGAGGTACACTCAGGTTTATGAAGAGCACACCAATCCGGTCTGAAGTTGAAAGCCAAGATCAAGAGACTAGGATACTACTGGCCTTCGATGATCACAGACTGCATAGACGTAGCTAAAAGATGCCACCAATGTCAGGTACACTGTGTGATCCTACATCAACCACCCAATATTTTGCATCGTACATTGTCCTCATGGCCATTTGAGTGTTGGGGTACCGACATAGTGGGTCCAATCAATCCTCCTTCTTCCAAGGGTCACCGATTCATCCTAGCTACCACCGACTACTTTTTCAAGTTGGTGAGGCAATCTCACTTAGAGATCCACAAAGATGTGCTCCAATTTTTTTCGTGAACTATATCATATAGGTTTGGGGTGCCTCGACAAATTATATCTGATAATGGTACTGCATTCAAGAGCACTAAAATCAATAGCTTTGCTCAGAGACACAACATAGATTGGAGATATTCTACCATTTACTACTCTAGGGAAAATGGGTTAGCAGAAGCCTTCAACAAAACCCTCATTCAAATACTGAAAAAGACACTAGATGACAACAAATGACAATGGCATGAACAGTTGGTTGAAGCCTTATGGGCTTACTGTACCACATATAGAACTCCAACACAGTCCACCCCTTTCTCCTTAGTGTATGGGTCCGAAGTCGTTCTACCATTAGAAGTCCAACTTCCATCACTAAGGATAATCGTGGGTAGCAAAACCACAACGGAGCGGAATGCCAAGTTACAGTTGGAAGAGCTCGAAGGTTTGCAGGAGAGATGCCTACTGGCATGCCAGAACCTCGAGTTATACAAAGCCAAGATGATTCAAGCTCATTACAAATTGATTCGTCCTAGAACTTTTCAAGTAGGAGAACTTATTTTAATTTTAAGGAGGTCAATTGTTGCCCGTCGAAAGATAGGAGGCAAGTTTGAACCTACTTGGGAAGGCCCTTATGCTGTAGAGAAGGCCTACCAAGGAGGGTCTTATCAACTCATAAATTGTAAAGGAGAGCTCGATGCTTCCAATCAATGGGCTCTACCTAAAAGAAATATTATCCATAAGACTTCTTTTCATTTCAAAATTTATTTCTTCTGTGTTAGAAATATCTTTTGCTTGTGAATCTGTCATAATGTATTTAGGGTAGGTATAAGAGAACCCAAGAGGCATCCTATCCCTCCATAACACAAATACAAACTACAAAACGATCCTCCAGTACTATTAGGATAGGTGTAAGAAAACTTGAGAGGCATCCTATTTTAATTAGAACAACTAAGTTAGGTGTAAGAGAACCCAAGTGACATATTTTCTTGGTGGAGTCATAATTGCCCCTACGACACCATTTCATCCATTTTTTGATGTGTTTAGGATAAGTGTAAGAGAACCCAAGCAGCATCCTATTTCCTCTTTTATAAATAAATATATATCTTTTGTCTAGGGCTATTTTCTCGTGGGAGCAAGCCCCCATGTGGCACTCACTCATTAGCTGCTCTAGGTCGGGTCTACATGCTACCTCACTAGTATGTCACCCCAGTGGTCACTTATTTGAGGATATGAGTCCACACACTTTCTTCCTAACTTGACCATTGCAAACCAACGACCGCCTTGTAGTACGGTAGATTTCACTGCCCAGCCAGTGAGCTATCTCATGTTGACTTTCTTTAAGGAGATGTGAGTCTCCGTGCTTTCTTCTTGAACTAGCCATCATGCACTAACTAGGTTGAGTATATTTGAGGTTTAGGGTAAGTCCCCTAGAGGCTCCTTTTCTCTTGACTACATTTGAGTTGATGTAAGTTCTCTATTGGAATTCACCAAGAGTTGCCCTAGGTCGATGGCCCGTCAAAGATAGACTATCCTTTCAAGAAAGCCCCAATTGACACCCTCACCTTGGTTGATGTTTGTTATCCGGACGTGACTCACCCGGGATACATACTTGTGATGTGAGTCCTGCTTTCTCCTTGAGTTGGCCACTAAATACCTATTTGATATATGACTAGCCATGTCATCTTCTCTAGGGTGTTAGATTAAGCCTTTAGTGGCCCCATCCCCTGCGGGCATTCTATTTCGATCATGTCCTTTGTGACCCTATTTAGACACTACCCAGGCTACTTTTGGATTGGACAGTCCCCCTTTCTAGTAACCACTCTTGTGGTTGGAGAATTTGTTCAGTGGATGCGCAGATTCTCCATTGGTTCAGTAAATTTGGGATAGGTCTAGGCTGATATAAGCTCCTTCTCAGTTTGATCCCTTGGAAACTAATAGGGTCCATGTTAAAATAAATTAAATAAATAAAATAAAATATATCGTCGCTTATGGATTAAGAATTCAAGCCCCCAATGGCCCCTTTTCCAAGAAGGCATCCTATCTTTAGGGCAATGTCAGCAAAACTCCCTGTAGGAACTGCCTGACTACTTTAAGTTGAGATAAGTCTCCAGGTCAGTACTCTCTAAGTAGTCGCCTATAGGTTGGGTTCAACTTGTCATGCCACCAATGAGTTACCCTGGTGGTCATCTATGCTTTGAAAGATATAAGTCTATTACACATTCTTTCCAACACAGTCATTGCAAACTGACAGGCAGCCCTAAGTCGGGCTCGATTTGTTGCACACTATAGTGGTTCCTTGTTTAGGAAGATGTGAGTCCCCATGCTTTCTTCCTAACTTGACCATTGCAAACTAAAAGGCACCCCTTAGGTTGGTTAGCTTACCTAATCAGGTAGACTATCCTTTGGATTTAGCACATACGTAACTGAACGAAGCATAAGCTCCTTCTTAGTAGATCCATCGCTTCCATGTGGTCTATCTAAAATTAAATTAATTCTAACTATTCTCGAGTTGATTTGAGTCCACAGCAGCATTTGCTCAAATAGTTGCCCTAGGTTGGGATTGATCTGTTACGCCATTAATAAATCACCCCAACAGTTGATCCCTACTTTGGAAGATGTAAGTCTGCTATGCTTTCTAGTACGTGTCAAAGGCAACCCAGTCGGATAGTCCTACCTTGTGGCTAGCAGACTATCCCTTTGGATTTGTAAATCTGAGATAGGTCAAGGTTGACATAGCCCCTTCTCAGTGGATCCATCGCATGCCAATAGGGTCCATAATATAACACACCAAATTAAGTTAAATCAAATCAAATTAATCATCAGGACTACTCTTGAGTTGAAGTAAGACCCCAGCGACGCTCACTTAGTAGTCTCCTTAGGTAGGGTTTGATCTATCGTGCCATCGACAGATCACCCCAATGCCTAATCTCTACTTTAGAATATGTAAGTCTGCTACCCTTTCTTCCTAGTACAATCGTTGCACAGAAAAGGCAACCTTTAGGCTAGATAGTCCTACTTTATGGCTGGTATAGGTCAAGGCCGACATAGCTCCTTCTCAGTGGGTCCATCACACGCCAACAGGGTCCACAACATAACATACCAAATTAAATTAAATCAATTCAAATCAAATTAATATAAATCAAATTAATCATCAAGACTAATCTTTAGAAGATATAAGTCTGCTATGCTTTCTTCCTAGTACAATCATTGCAGACAAAAATGGAACCCTTAGGCTGGATAGTCCTAACTTGTAGCTGGTAGACTACCCATTTAGACTTGTAAATCTCAGATAGGTCAAGGCCGACATAGCTCCTTCTCAGTGGGTCCATCGCACGCCAATAGGGTCCACAACATAACACACCAAATTAAATTAAATCAATTCAAATCAAATCAATATAAATCAAATTAATCATCAGGACTAATCTTGAGTTGAGGTAAGATCCCCAGTGGTGCTCACTCAGTAGTCACCTTAGCTAGGGTCTGATTTGTTGCATCATCAACAACTCACCCCAACAACTGATCCCCACTTTTGGAAGATGTAAGTCTGCTATGCCTTCTTCTTAGTATAGTCGTTGCACACCGAAAGGCAACCCCTTAGGTCGGATAGTCCTACCTTATGGCAGGTAGAATACCCCTTTGGACTTACAAAACTAAGACAGGCCAAGGCTCCTGTGGATCCTTCTTAGTCTAGTCTATTGCACATCGACAGGGTCCATAATAAAATAAATTCAAAACCATCCTCCCCAGTGGAGTCAAATTAAACACATCGAACAAACCAAATTTCTTTCTAGCAAGGTGCAAATCAAATTTGCCTCACTAGTAGAGCTTAGATCTAAATCAAATAAATTTAATCGAGTGTACATCCCCAGCGGATGTGCCCTCAATCTAGAACTCTTCTCCCAGTGGAGCCATAACAAATTAAACAAATCTCTCTAGTGGAGTTTAATCAAATAAATCATAGAAATCTAATCAAGTTCTTATCCCCAGCAGATATCCTGAACCTGCTTCCCTAGTGGAAGGTTCGCATACCCAATCCCTATTGAATTCGAGCACATATCCCTAGCGGATATTCCCCCACATCAATTAGAATAAAATAAATTAAAATTAATTCCAACTTGATCTCCATCGAATTATAGATTCTTATCCACAGTGGATACACCCCCAAACTAATCATACTCATAATCAAAATCAAATTCCTATCCTCAGCGGATAGCCTGAACCTGCATCCCTAGTGGAAGGTTCACATACTCAAACCCCAGTGGATTCTTTCTTGCTCTCTTATGCCCTTGGCATAAAGAGAGCTGCATTGCACTAACATCATGATCATATCTACCTTTCAGGTCTAGGTAGCATTGTTTGTTGTAATCTTCTAGATGTTGTTGATCGTTTCGGTCAACGCCAATATGTGCGGTGTGCCTTGTCAGTTACACCATGCCTATTGGGGGTCCTTTTATTGACCTCACTTTTGGAGTAAGCTTTTAGCCTCATCTTCTTAGACTTAAGACTCTTCAAGACACTAAGAACTCCTTAGTCATAAGACACTTCTAGTGATTAGGTGAACACTTAACCTAAGCCTAGAAACTTAGAAGTATTAATCATAAGATTAGGCTATGCCTTAGGGCTTAAGAAAATTACCTATCCCATAGCCTAAACCCAACTAGATACACTTTACCAAATCAAACCCAGATTCAATTCTCAAACCAAATCTCAAATTTAAATTCAAATTTCAAATTTTAAATCAAACATAGCCAAAATTAAACCACAAATATTCCTCATCATATTCAAGCACAAAATATACCAAATCTAAATTCAAATAATCAAATCTATATCAAAAATTAAATCCAAACTCAATCAAACCCTAAGCCACCTTCTTGAACTTATCCAAATTCTATCTAGATCAAATCAAAACTAATGAATTTTCTCTTGAATCAATCATTCATTTAATTATCTATCCAAATATAAATGAAGCCTACAATCATCAAACCAAATTGAAGCCAACCCAAGTCAAACCCAACCTAGCCCTTTTGACCCGAAAATTTCAAATGAGCCAAAATCCCTTAGACTCTAAATTAATTAACGTTGAATTTATATTTGAATCTAGGGCTCATATATAAGTTCAACTAAACTTAAATTAAACCAATTGACCCACTTAGGTCCACTTGACCCAAAGTGTCCTAAAAGACCCATTTTAGCCAACTTCTAATCCAACCCAAATTAGATTGAACCAAGATTACCAAAACATTCCACCATGATTGTTGATCACTCTAGGATGATCAATTGTAGTCAATTCTGTCAAACTAAGTCAACTTAGTCATTTAACCAAGTCAACCTTTAGCCCAAATAAACCAAAACTAGCCAAAAATCATCCTACATCAAATTGATTGAAACCAATGATTTGAATTAACCCAAAATCAATATTTAAATTTGACTTGACCACCAATTGAGCCAAACTAAGCCTAATTGATCATTTGATCCAAGTTGACCCAAATTGGCCTAAAGGACCAAATCAAGTCAAATCATGATCTAACTCAAATTGATTGCAACCAATGGCTCAAGAATCATTCCAAATTGATTATTGAACTTGACCAAAGCCATAATTAAACCCAATTTGATCAATCAAACCCAATTGGTCAACTTGACCTAACCTAGCCCAAATTAGCCTAAATGGTTAATTTGGATTAAATCCAAATTAAATTTGAATTAATTCAAACTAAAGACACATTCATCTTCAATAAGCTAATTGAACATGAATCAACCTATGACCCAAGCTAATTTGGCCAATTTTGATCAAATGGGTCAATTTGACCCAATATGACCCACATGACCCAAATTGGGCCAAATCTCTTGAAACCAAGCCAAGACCCATTGAGGGCTAATCAAACCTGACCCAAACCCATTTGAGATCAGCCCAAAATCAACCCAACCCAATTAAACCTCTCATGGATCCTCCCTCACATAGGATTCCACCCAACCTCATTTAATTCTCCCCCATCGCATACACGTAACTCCTCCTCAACATTTGCATTGAATTGAGCTGATCATATGGTAGCAAGAAAGGACTTTGGAGCAAAAATCCAAAGTCCTCAATCAATCCATCATCCATCCCAACCACCCTAAGCAAAATGACAATCAATTTGGAGATAAAAAATTCAAAAAAAAGAATGAATTTTCGGCCATTATAAAAGGAGGGAGAAATGAGGCTTTAGATCTCTAACTCCCACCACCATTCAGCCCCTAAAAGCTCCTCAAAGTAAAAAAGGAACCTATCTCCCACCTCTTTGAGCCATTTTTGAGCTCAAAATATAAATATTTACTTTTTCAGCGAGGCGACGGCAAACATCAGAGAAGACAATGTTCCGAAGGGAGGTAAGGGTTAAAGATCATTTCAAAGCTTTCTCATATACCTAGAAGTTTGCTCGGATCTTCACCGTCGCCAGAAACCATCCCCGGCGAGGTAAATTTTGCCAAACTTTAGCCGTCTTTAAAATTTTGGGCATTTTGTGTTAATCTTCTTGCAATTTTAGGAATTTTCTCTAGATAATCCTGTATTTTTACCTTAAATCATCCCAATTAGAAAATATAATTTTGGTGCGAATCGACGTGAAAATGGATCCATTTAGACAATTTTTCACTTAGAAATCCCATTTTTCCCTTAAAAAAAGCCTGAAAACACTGTTCATCACGGGCTACGATCCCATCCTGTTCGCTCATGGATCGGACGGATCGCGCGGATATGCCTTCTGGATCACCTAACGTGATCTAGACTATCCGATCGCATTCGCGTGATCGGATGGCTTGGATTGTATGTAGATCGAGTGATCCGGGCCTTCAAATCTCCTAATGCGATCTAGATAGTCCGATCGCGGCACGAGAACGGACGCCGATCCCCGTAATCACGCGATCGGCCTCTCGATCGCGACCGATCAAATGTCCGACCGCGATTAGATGGTCTAGAGTGCGCGGTCGCCGATCGGTCTTCCCGCTGACACATTTATTTCCTTTTATAAAAAAATTAATTTAAATCACCTAAAACTTAAAAAAAATTATAGAAAATAAAATACTTAACCAAAAATTGCAAACAAGAGCTTGTTGGATTTGTCGTTCCGAGAGGAATCCCACAAACCCAAAATCCTCAAATTTTACAAGTATTTTGAACTTAATTTAAGTTTTAGTGAAAATAAAATTTTATTAATTAAACCAAAAATATATATCAGATTAAGTTAAAATTTTCAGGGATCGGAACTAAAGTTGAAACGCACCTACAAGAAAAAATTCAAGTAAAAAAGACTTTTGGATTGAGATAGATTAAATTTTAAAGTTCAGATTATCCATTTTAATAAAATAAATCAAATAAAAATTCAGAAATTTACAAAAATCTTCAAAAATGGATTAAATCACTTCAATTGACATCTAGGACTCTCAAGAAAATACTGTAATTTTTTAAATCCTAATGAACCTTAAACAAACACTTAAGAGTAAAGTTTAACCAATTAAGGAGTTAATTAAAACATAACGTAAAAACAATTTAAATATTAAATCAAAATCTGAAATGAAATAGCACTTAAGCAATCATTAATCAAACCTCAAATCAGAATAATATCATCCTTAGAGGAAATTAAATTAAATATGATTAAACTTATTTAAGTTAATAAAAATTAATTAAATATTAAATCTTAAATCAAACTCAAAATTTAACAAATTTAGGAAACTTTAATATAGATCAAGCTAATATAACTAAACCTACATTAAGCATGAAGTCGTAATCATATTAAACTCCTTAATGAATATAAATAAACTAAAATTAATTAATCATTAAATAAACTAAATAACAAATTGATTAATAAACCAATTCAACATAATCATTTGATATTAATCGAATTAAACCAAACAAAATTAAAGTAAACTTAATTAACATATGATTAAATCACATCCATTTGGAATAAGATAATTAATTAACCATTAAATATTTCAACCTAATAACTAAATCAAACAAGCTAATTAACCATTAAATATTTCAACCTAATAACTTAATTTAATAATTGATCACACAGCTTAAACAAGCTAATTAATTTAATCAAATTAATCATATTAAACTTAAGCTTAATTAAACATAAATTTGAACATAATCAAAATGCAATTAAATATTAATCAAAACCTAATTTAAACTTAAATTATGAAGTCATTAATTACATCATTGATCTAAACAAATATGAAATCAAATTAAAAATTAAATAAATCTTTATAATTAACATAAATACACTTCTTGATTAAATTAATTACATAATCATATTGAACCTAAGCAAACCCATAGACTAATAAAGCTAATCAAATCAAATTAATCAAATTAAATTAAACTAAGAAAGACTTTCATCAATTTAATATGCAATCAAATCAAATCTCATTCAACTTACTTAAATAAGATAAACTAATTAACTATCCAATGTATGAATTCAAAATGCAAACCAAACTTTGATAAACATGACAAATGGATGAGATTAAAAGATAAAATCCTATTTACAAGGAATCAAACTCAATTAAAATCAAAATACAATCTCAATTAATCTAATCTGATCAAACTACAAATAAATGAACCATAATCAAATTAAATAAACATAAAGTCAAGTCACATGACCATAATCAAAGAAAAGAATTAAATATTAATTTAAAAGGATATTGAATTTTTCAAGATTTAATTAAACCAAAACATCTAATCTAAAATTAATCAATCAAAAACATATGAATTTAAACAAACTTAAACTTCATTAGATATCAAGGATATTGAATTATCAAGATGTAATTAAACTAAAATATTAAATTAAAATCAATCAATAAAATACTTAAACCAACTCAAATTCTAAGCTCTAAATAAAATAAATAAAGCAAATCAAATAAATTACAAAAATTCAAATGGGCTAATTAAGATACTTAAGGACCTTGATTAGATTCTTTAGGAATTAGGATGTAGAATAGGGTGAGTTCCATCTACAAATGGAATTCATTCTACTCTTCATTCTTGAAAATCTAAACATCATTTTAACCAAATAAAAGTGAAATAAAAATAAAAATAAATCATTAAATCATTTAAATTGAAATCACCCAAAGGTAAAATTTAAATAAATTCAAACCCAAATTGAAACTTAAACTAAAGAAGTAAAGTCTTGCACACAAGCCTTAAGCACACACATTAGAATACTAAGTCACCACTTCTAGTCTAAGTATGCCTATGTATGATGTCATGTTTTATTTTGTGATGAAATATTTTAAACTGGATGTTGGGATGTATGTTTTGTAGACTGGATGTTAGATAAAGATAATCATATTTTCGGGGGTGCTTAAAGTCATCAGTAATAAAAATATAAATTTGTTTGCTATGCAAGTTGCTTTCTTCCCTAAGCATAACTAGTTAGGACAGGGCTTGGTTAGCCATGTGTGGGTGCTAAGTCCAAATTATTCATATATCGCTATATGGTGTGTTTAGCTAATATTTGTTTTATAGGTATAGCTAAATTTACTTTTCCTATTTTTGATGTAATTTTACATTAGGAATTAGGATTAGTATTATGGGGATTGGGATGAGTAGTGGCCAGAAGGCTTAGTCCCTGGGATGCCTTTGGAGCAAATCAAATCAAAAGAAAGAGAAGGAAGAAATGAAGAAAAGAAGACCCCCATAGCATGTATTATTTTTGTAACTGATTGTATAAGGGTAGAGCTGGCTACCCATCTTTTTTTCTATTTTCGTGGTGTACAGAACCCCAACAGGCCTTTTATTTTTTTACGATAGTCTATAAAATTATTTGATGTTGTGTTTAGATTATTAGAGAAAGATGCTTTTCATAGTTTCTTTATGATTGATGCTTGAATGTTTGGATAAGGTAGGCTCTTAGGATAAAATTAATTTTTTTATCCCACTAACAACTCATAACTAAAATTTTAAAATAACTCATAACCTCACATAAAAGCATAGGAATTAAATCAAGAAAATAAAAAATTTTAGCAACCCCTTAGCTGGATGAATGAATGTATAATATCATGCATGTCATATTATTTCACTCTTGTTTAGAGGAGGGCGTCCATCTTTGCCAGAGAATGAAGGCTTAACCTGTGAGAGTCTTTGATGAAAGAACACCCCTTTCTCTCCTGATTTGGCCCATAATCAAGTTCTCATACATTTAGGAATACAAAATCCCATAGCCTGTGTCAAAATAAAGAGTTCAAAAGAATCAAATAAATTTGATAAAATTTGCACTAGATTAAGTCATGAATTCATACCACTCATGCTCTAGTCTCTTAGGGAGTGAGTTTAAGGACTTAGTCTCCTTTCTAAATAAACAACAACCTAACCATCTTGCAAAGCATAAGACTTATCTACATGAATTTAAAGCATAAGAGGAGTTAGTTGGAAGCCACTCCAGGTGATTGTAAGTCCAACAGTCGGGTGGTTCATCCTCTCTTGTGGAAGTGAATCAAATACCCACCTTTCGCTTGAACTTAGGTCATGCCTTTATTTTGTACCAAGGCTCCTTAGTTTAGGAATCTGAGGTAGTTGTTTCCTTCGGGCTACAAGCATAAATCCTCACCTTTTAGGGATTTTCATAATCTTATGATGTGAAAAATAATTCTTAGCAATCTAATAAAATGTCAACTCAAATAATTAACTCTCTTCAAATTTTAAAAAATATAAAATCCAATTATATGGTAGATTGGAATGCTCACTTGGCTTCCTAGTATCATGAGCATTTCCTACTTTATCCCTTTGGATTCCAAAAATAAGTCTTCTCCTTGATCTATCCCATTTAATTTTCTAAAATACCTTTGATACCTTTAATCTTAATCTAACAATCTTAAAGGAATCTTAACTTTTAAGACTTTTTCATGTAAAGTAGGAGAAAGATATATGATATATTCGAAGACCCATCATGTCTTAAGAGTCCTTATTAGGTGATTAGGTCCATTATAAGGTGGTGATTTCTATCTTTTGAGATAGTGCGGCATTCGTTAATGTCAAGATCTGCGTGGTGTCTCACATCTCAAAAATAAACACCACAGAGCTTAAAGTTAATTTTGTATTAAATTAAGTCCTCTATCAATCAGAATTTTGGGAGCCTCATGCCTTCCCCATATGATCGAGCTATTAGCCTTCCCCGTCATATTGAGCAACAATAGTGTCTTGCGACACAATGACTGTGATCTTCTAACCTGCTAACTCTACTAAGCATAACAGGGTCTTCAAACTCGTTAGCTCTACATACCATAACGAGGTCTTCAAACACCTATATTTTTCAAGATACAACAATCACTCACAAAATAAAATTTTTTTAGAACATGATATGTTTCCTGCAAATAATGTCACCTGATAAACATTTTCCTTCATCCAATATTTCAATGTCCATACTAGCCTATACATGGTTAATAGATAATGGAATCCCTTCATTCTTCTTATTCAATGGATGAGATGGCACATCATCCTTCAAAGAGCTAGTCACTTGAATAACTTGCTAAATGAAGATCCACCATTATCATCCCTTTCTTGCTTCAGCACATAAAATTTTCAACGGGTTCTTGAAGCTTTAGAATCTCCCTATTTTCGATGCCATGTATCTCTTTTCCCTCTCAAAGCTCTCTTTAGTATGACCAAGCTCCACTTATACAAATTGATGGAAACCTTTGGAGATGCTTCCAAAGTAGTGGGGCAAAATGTTGAATACTGTGGAATGAGGTCGACCACAATCCGTTGCACTCTACTGCAACCTCTTGAGGCGGTGATAAGAGAAAGGTATGTCTGCTCAAGTCGGCCATGAGGCGAGAGCCCTTCCGGGAAATGCAGAACTTAATCTGCTTGTAGCACTCGTAGAGGTTGCAGATCTCCTTCTTGTTCCTCCATATCATCGTCATTTTCCAACTCTACATCTTCACAATTATCTTCCATGTCATCCCTTCGAGATATTCGGCCCAACTCCTTAGTAATCAAAGAAACTTCTTTGCTACTTACCTTCTCAGCTTCAGTCTCACAAGACTCCAATGGCGTAGTAACTACCAAAGACCTGGATCCTAACATCCTTCTCAGCAGACAGAGATTGAGAAACTCTTCCTCCACATCATGACATTGGATCACATGCTTGGAGATTAAAGGAGAGCGGTCGTTACGAACGCGATGAGAAAGAGACATCAGAATATGGTCAAACCATTCACCGTAGATGAAGGTGGAGGACTTCCTCTCTTTGGTTCAAAGGAATGGCTAGGAGATGGTGGGACTACCGGAATGAGGAGCTGGGAGTTCTGTGGTTGAAAATTGAAGAAGAAGAAGAAGAAGAAGGTGATGGAGAAGATTAGAATCGTTTCAGCATGCTGCCGTGAGGAGTTGAGATAGAGTGGGAGTTCATGTATGTTGGAGAGGCGATTGGAGTTGTTATGTCTTTGACAGCGGGATCAGCTCTGCATGAGATGCATATGAGGTTAGGAGAAACCATAAGTGCAATAGATGGAATCCATGGGAAGCTGGAGGGAGAAGAGAGGAAGCTTCAGCTTCCTCTATTGGGAGTGCATCATAGCTACGGGAGAACGAGGGGGAGAGGGAGAGCCTCCGAGCTTCTGTTGCTTTTGCAGTTATTCACGCATGTAGATGAATTGAGAGGGCTTTAATCACGTGGGATGGAATGGAATGGGTGATGTGACAGTTTATTACTACTCGAATAAGAGGTGGAGGTATGGGAATGGGCGGCTGCAAGTTTTGAAGCATTGATTGGGCGCAATTAAGGGATAATTGGGTAGATTTATCTCGAAATATGTGCTAATTTTGGATAAATTTTAAATGCGATAATCTTAATGAAATTGGATGTCTATTCTAGGTAAGTTTGACATTTCAGATGCAACGATGCAGTTTATTTTACGATCAGAGGTCATTTAGTTTAAATTGGCGAGAAATTGGATCACTTTTTAATTCAAAATTACACTTCGCCGCTTCCAAACGCTCGATACTTGCACAGACTCGTCCAAATTGAGCGTGAATAGTCTCATTTGATAGATTTTGATGTTTCAACACCAACGTTGTGATCAATTTTATGAATGGAGGTCATTTGGGCATTATCGTAGCCTCTTGACCTCGATATACATGTAAGCACGTCGACGGATTTTCTTCTTGATTGGCCGATCGTCGAATTATGCAATATGTATTTTCTGAATAATTTTGATATTTTGAACACGATGGAGAAGTCCATTCATTGATCGAAGATTGTTTCAATCAATTTTAGTGACATCTGGTATATTTTAGCTTCAATTTATGCACTATTGCATCTAAAATCCGTCGAATATATCTTATAAGTTCGATTCGATTTATGTAGCATGCATGGAGGTCAACAGTTCACTGGATTAATGATGAAGGTCCTGCTTGAGGTGGTATTCTGATGATCCAACGACAACTATCTAAAGATGGTTAGGTGGCGCCAGTAGTGATGGTGGCCGACGGTGACCAACATTGCGGTCATTGATGGCGACCATCGGAGGTGGCAACCGGCGTAAGCAGACCGGGCGTGATTCCGGTGATTGTCGGGCGGTGGTGACTGGTTGCGACCGCCGGCAGCTGACGGTGACTAACCATGGTGGTTGGCGATGATCCGCAAGGTTGAGGGTTGACCGGTGGTGGCGCGATGACCGGTGATGGCCACGCAGGTGATGATCTATGATGATTCGACAATGATCGGCAGGTGGCTCGATTATGCTTTGAGATTTTTCGAGTCTCAGAGCTCTCTCATCTCTTTAGCTTGGGTCCCCTCATGTGGAGAATGAGAGCTATTTATAGATTATGGGAGTGACATTTCTATAAATACAAGCAAAATCCAAATCACACCATCGGATGGCTCAAAATGATTCCTTTGATCATCATATGTATTTTAAGTATTTGAATACTCAAATGAAGTCAGAATTAAGAGATCTTAGGCTTCTTAGATCTGGCCCATCAAGACGCTCAATTTGACTATAAATATTTCATATTTAGAAGTGATTTAGATCCGACTGATATCCCAAAGTTTTTAATTATATTTTAGTACTTGATTTGGGCTAGTATGGACTCAGAATTAGATTGCTCTCAATCTAATCAAAGTGTTTCATAGCAGCTCTATGATGATCAAAAGAGAATTTAAAAGATTAAGATTCTGATTTTAAGTGATGTTAACATACATCAAGATTTGTGCTTCAACTAGGAGATTTTTTTAATGACATATCAAGACTATATATAATTATAGTCTTAAAAAATCATAGCTCATGTGGTGGAGTAGTTGTGTGCCTTTACCTCATATAAGAGATACAAGTTTGAATCTCTTGAGAGTGGATAAATATCATCTCACATAAATGTGAGCCTTTTACCTCATATAAGAGATGCAAGTTTGAATCTCATATTGCAAAGAGAGTAAGTGGAAGTGACTCAATGTAGATAAATTTCACCTCACCAAATTATAAGCCTTTAAGGCTCAAGGCTCCTAGTTATATAAAATTTGAGCCAAATGAGCTCATTTCAAACTAAATGAGTCTAACATAAACAAAAAAATTTTGAACAATTTTGAACACGAGTCAAATTTGAATATATAAAATTATAAATAAGCCGAATATGAATAACCAGTCACCTCGCTCAAGCTCAATTTGTTTAATCAGTCAGCCCCTAATTTACAGTTCAATCTTCATCTTGTCCTCACCCGCTTTCCATTTGGAATGCTCAAATATTTTTCTTTAAAAAAAATATTTGATAGGGCCACGATGTCATCACATATGTCTACAACCAAGTCTTCTAGATATAATCAATTTTTTTTAAGAAGAATATTTATAACCAAATGACCATCTCATTGTGTTGGTTCTAATAATACTATACTAATTGTGCTCTAGCTCACTTAAATTAGGTTGAATCAAGCTAGTTTGGCCCATCCCAAAGAAGGGGTGATCTCTCTCTCTCTCTCTCTCTCAGAGCTACTTAGTTGGGAGTATAGAAAAATCAAAAAGGGTGGTAGTCGGTGTCAAAGGGTTTTATATAACTCTAATAAGAGAGCATTCGATTATCTAAGATTTTACTCATTTTGTATAATTTATATGGTTCGATTTAAACCTCTTAAAGTTCTTCAACCATTTCATGAGATCTATTTCTTTGCCATTTGTCACAAATGATGTTGAAAAGATGAATATTTTGATAGAAAATTAGTAGCTAATCATTTTTTTTATTTTTCAAATACTCAAATCTTTTATCAAAAATATTAGAAATTATTGCCGCTCTTATGAGAATCCAATATATGAGTCATTTTAAGGTTGTATTGCTCTAGAAGAGATAAACATTTAAATATTTAGATTGTGACATATTTCATCCTTCTAAATGATCATAAGTGTGATTCACAAATATTTCTTAAAATATTTAAAATTATTTGATTATCAAAATTATAATATGGCCTATTTATTATACTTATGATGACATCAAGAGCTTTAAAATTATATACTTTTCTTATAGATGCAAGACTTTGGTAGGTTGATCGCTTAAGCCAATTGGGTGGTCTCTTATGGCTCAAGACCATTCAATTGCTTTCATAATGTGAAGTAGGGCTCATTTTTGACCATAAGATATGAGTTCTGATTCAATAGAAACCCTTAAAGTTAAAGTTTTTGTTGAAAGTATTTTTAAATCATAGATATTTTTATAAACTTTTGATTGACACGAAGAAGTTGTAGTTGCTTATATCTCATAGTGTTACTCATGTAATCTTCTTTGTTGCTTTCTTAATCTCTTAGGGTCTGTTTGGAGCAGCTGTAGCTTTTTGAAAAGCTAGTTATAAAGTTGTTGTGGAGAAAATAGCTTTTCAAAAAAGCTATTGTGTATGTTACAAATATTTTCCTTTTTAAAAAATTCAAAAAATAACTTTCTGATAGCCACCACACTCTAACAACTCTCATTCTCAAAACAGTTTTTTCACCACAAAACTTTTTAAAAAATAGCCAAAAAATTAGTAGTTAAGTGAAACTGTTTTGCTTTCTGGCTACTTTCTGAAAAAATAAAGCAACCAGAAAACTGACCCAAATGCACCCTTTAATATCCACACCACTACCATCTCAGGAGACATCTCTCATAATTTATATCCTATTACATTCTATTAATTTAACTAATTTCTTGAAAGAGCTATTTTTTATAATCTCTATAAATATAAAAAAGTATTAAAAATATTTCAACTTGATTATATTTTATAATCTCTCTTCTTAGATTTTCATGCAAGAAAATTAATTTTAAATGTAGGAAATGATTTAGATTTACAAAATAAATAAGATTTAATTCATAACATAAATCAAATTAAAATATTAATCCTAATGCAGTAGATTATTCTCTGATTATTGGTCGATTTCTTGTGTGTTATTTTAAATATTTTATTTGAAGCCCTTAAAAATTCTAAATATATATTATATAATAATACTAATTAAGCTTACGTATCAAAAGCTCGTTGTTCAAGCTGGTTTACTTAAGTAGCTGTGGCTCGTGCTCGTTAAGTATGTGAGAACACGAATAACTATTTTAGGCTCGATATATAAATGGTAAACATGAACAATCTTTTGTTTCTGCTCATGTTAAAGCTCAAACAAATAAATATTTATAAATAATTATATAAAATTATATAATATATATTTTTATAATTAAATTATTCATTAATTAATTTTTATTTGCATGAATAATTAATTTAATTAATAATATTTAAATTAAATAAAATTAGACACATTATAATAATTAAAATTAATTGAAAATTTTTAATTATTGAAATGAAGTAATGAATGGTTCAGATTGTTTGGATTTGGGGAGATTTTTTATTAAATCTTAACCTAATTCCTAAACCCTAACTACTTAACCTTACAAGACAGCTCGCCGCTCGCAGCCTCGCACTCTTCGACTCTTCGTCTCTTTGAGTCTACGACTGTCACCCTATTTCTGTAACCGCTATCCTATTCTCCTTCCTTCCTGGGCATCTTCTATGGCTCTACAGCCTCTACTACTACGAGCACTTAATATTGTTGTGAGTTGTGACGCTCTAATCCACAGGTAGAGTCGATTAGCCGAACCGCCGAGGCGTCGATTGTGAAACCTGCTTTTTTAATTGATATGGTTCGGTATCATTTATTATTTTGTGGTTCTCCATCTGTTGCCTAATTTCTTGAGTTGCTGGCTTGTTGAAGTGACTGAGTTCTACATGACTCAAAAATACTAATATGCTATTAAAATTTCTTGGATATCTGATTTGTAGTGTTCGATTTCTGGTTGGAATGTGTGGTGAAATGCTGAAGTGCATTTTCTCACTTTGATTGTGTAATATCGTGCATATTTCGGTTTCTCATGTAGTATTTTTAAAATGAAACATCAAATAAAATGAAAGTTGCAAAAAAAATGATAAAGACCAACTAAACAAGATATATAAGTCGTTTTATCAAGCTAAGTTGCATCTCATATTAAAAAAGATTTAATATCACAGCCCTTTAAAAATGACAACTCTTAAGTCTTAATGTAGTCATAATGGTGTAGCCCGATTGCTATATAAATAGTGTCAAATGGTTCTCATGAATAAAGAATCTTGAGAGAATAGCAAGTAGTCGTACCTTAAAATAGCTGCAAGTATGGAAGTAGTCATTTCTCAAAAACTAAGGACCAAAATACAATGAAACAACAAATTAAATAAAAGCAATAACCTGCATGTAGCCAAATGAAGAGAATGGAGGAACAACATATAAGTTATGGTTTCTAGATTACACTATGTTACTTGTTTTATTACATGCAAATGAATCTTTGATACCACTTTTTTTGGGCTATTTTATTGTATTTTGGTCTTTACTTGATGAATACTACACATTATTTTATCCAAAATAGCTGACATTTATCGTTTCTAGATTCTAAAGGGCTATGATGTTAAACCATTTGTAATATGAGAATAATGAGATGCAACTTAGCTTGATAAAAATAGCTGCTTATGTTCTTAGTGACCTTTGGCCATCGTACTACACTTGGTTTTTACTTCAACAGTATTACACTTGATTTTAGGGTTTTTAAGAATTTAAGCAGCCAGTAAGCTATAACGGCCTCATTGATCTACTGATAGAAAATGTCAAACTAAGCTCATTCATCTAAACTGCACAATACATTTGTGGCTAATAATTACTTGTAGCTATTTCAAGATATGACTACTTGTTGTTCTTAGTGTTCTCTCCAGATTCTTCATTCATGAGAAATGGCTACTTCTGTACTTGCAACTATTATGAGGTATGACTACTTGTTGTTCTCTCCAGATTCTTCATTCATGAGAACCATTTGACACTATTTATATAGCAATCGGGCTACACCATTATGACTACATTAAGACTAAAGAGTTGTTATTTTTAAAGGGTTGTGATGTTAAATCTTTTTTATATGAGATGCAACTTAGCTTGATAAAATGGCTGCTTATATATCTTATTTAGTTAGGTCTGTTTCATTCATTTTTTTTATTTCATTTTATTCTTGTTTCATTTTAAAATGAGATGCAACTTAGCTTGATAAAATGGCTGCTTAGTCACACAATCTTTCATGGGGTTTCTAATAATTTGATAGCAGCCATCAAGTTAAGCTATGATGGCCTCATTGATTAGATGATATTTTGTGATATTAAACCTTTATTTCAGAGCAAAATGAAAACCTGCTTTGGTCTTTACCTTATCAAATAAGTTGGTTTATCATTTCTAGGTGTTTGAAGAATTTAAGCAGTCATCGAGCTATGAAGGCATCATTGAGTAGCTGATAAAATATTTCAAACTGTGCCCATTTTATAATTAAAGCAGCCATCAATATTTATAAGATGTGAGCTTATTTTACTGCATAAGAGTTTCTGGCTATCTTTGTTGTTATTTTGAGATCAATATACTTGATATTTTCTCCTGTTTTCTTAGCCGTGAGGCCTGAGAAAAAACCCCACATGGTCAAATATCAGTCACTTTATAAATTGGCAAGTTAATGCTTCATTAGAAGGAAATCAAATTCTTCATGATACAGACAACCTAAAACATACTAACCATTATTATGAGAAATGACTACTTGTTGTTCTCTCCAGATTCTTTAGATTATTGGATTTGGCTACATGTAGGTTATTGCTTTCATTTATTTTGTTATTTCATTGTATTTTGGTATTTAGTTTATCAATTATATTCTTCATTTTATGCTGAATTGCTTAGAGTTGAGGTGTTTAAAGAGTTATGATGTTAAATCTTTTACAATATGAGATGTAATCATGCAACTTAACTTGATAAAATGGTTGCTTATATATCTTATTTAGTTGGGTCTGTTTCAATTATTTTTGGACTACAGTTTTCATTTATTTTGTTATTTCATTGTATTTTGGTCCTTAGTTTGTCAATAAAATTCTTGATTTTATGCTGAATTGCTTGGAATTGTGGTGTTTAGAGGGTTATGATGTTAAATCTTTTTTAATATGAGATGCAACTTAGCTTGATAAAATGGCTGCTTATATATCTTGTTTAGTAGGATTTGTTTCAATTATTTTTTTACTGCAACTTTCATTTTATTTGATGTTTCAATGTATTTTGGATTTATGTATTTTTTAAGAATTTAAGCAGTCATGAGTCATGACCCATCAAGCTATGACGGCATCATTGATTATCTGATATAAAATTTTAAACTGAGCCCATTCAATAATTATATAACATAATTTTATGTTTAGTTTTGTTAATATAGTGCAACAAGAAGTATTCAAGTATAAAGTGGCAAAGAGTAAATCTTATGTGGCAAAGTTGATGACTTCTGGAGAGTGAATAATCAAGCCAAGATTATTCAAGTGTACTTCTAGTTTGAAAAATGTTAAAGTTATAATTTCTTCTGTATGAGTGCTTGATTGGATTGTATCAAATATCAATGTACTCATTTATTTATTTATTTGTAATTTCTAAATTTTTTGTGTACTCAATCATATTCTAATGTAGTAAATCAATTTAGTAGTAATGTAATCTTTGTAAATAATAAAATATGTTATTAGATCATATTTTGATATTCAATTATAGTTTTGCTTTATGTAATTTTATTTGTAATTAAATTTGTTGCATGCTAGAAAACCAGTTGCGGTAGAGTGAAAGTTTACGCCTTAGCTTTGTGTTGAAATCTAGCACACACACAGGCATTTAAAGAGTAAACAAGAAAACTCCAGAATTTTTACATGAAAAATCTCAAAAAGAGAGAAAAAACTACGGGGCCTAACCCAGTAAAAAGCTTCCACTATATATTTATTTTAGAGTATAAGTTTTCCCGATAATATGATTACATAATTGTATATGAGAAGGGCTGAAAATGGGAATCCCAAAATCAGACAACAAATCATAGTCACGCGGTTATAACTTGGTGGTGGAAGATGATGGTGAAGAAATGAGGACATCGGTTGACAATGAAGGTCGTCATAATAGAGACCGACAGAGATTGATGATGGTGAGGATCAGCGGCGGCGGCTAACGGCGGTGGCCAGCGGCAGTGGTTAACGACCGTCGAGTGGTGGCAGGATTGTGCTTGGAGAATCTTCAAGCTTTAGAGCTATCTCCTCTCTCTTGTTTGGCCTCCCCTCATATGAGGAATGAGGGGCTATTTATAGATTGGAGGAGTGGCGTCTCTTTTAATACATGCAAAATCCAACCACTCTCCATCATGCGCTCATGATGATTCCCTTGATCATATGATGTATTTTGTGTATTTGAATGCTCAAGTGAATTATGAGATCTTGGGCTCGTTAGATCCGGCTCGTCGAGACGCTCGATTTGACTATAAACACTCCATGATTGAGAGTTATTTAGAGATCTAACATCCCAGAGTTTCCAAGGATATTTTAAGTGCTTGATCTCGACCAGTTTCAACTTCGGATCAGCTTGCTTTTAGCATCAAGATTCGTGCTTCGACTAGTAGTATTTTAAGTTTCATATCAGTTGCCCCCTTATTTTTGGATGACATTATCTCAATCATCCAAAAATATCTATGTCAAATACTTGAAAATAGCAAATTCTTCAATGAAATTTCAGAATCATTCACCACATATTTTGAGAGAACAGATCTTTATGGGAGCACAAGATTATGACCACGAAGGAGCGCAACCGGATGTGTGTAGGTAGATTTTGAGGTTCTGACCATCCGCAATTAACGAAGCGCTTCAGCGCTGGCGCGGCCTGCACCCATGGGCGCGCCAGGCGCGATAATGGTCGCGGATGGTCGTATGGCGCAGGGCCACAGCATCGCGCAGCGGAGAGTCGCGAAGGACGCACGTGGTGGGTCAGCTGGCGATGAACGGGTCGGTCAGCCACAAGGTCATGCGCGGCTGAGGTCAGCGGTCGCCGCGAAGAGTGCCACCGAACCGACGACGGAGCGGGTCGACGCGACGGGAACGCCGAGCGAGCGATGGGCGAGCCATGGCGCTGGCAGACGCCGCGCAGCGCCGCTGCATTAGTCCACGATCCGCGAGGAGAAAACATCTTTTTCTCCGTTTCTGCCATTTTGAGTGGTTTTGGGCAATTTTGAGCGATTTTTGGAGATTTTGACATTTTTCCCTTATACCCCCTTAGGGACAAGGGAGAATGCACCTTCTCTTCTTCTAGAGAGAAGTCATTTGGAGGCGATCAAGACCCATAGTTTAATACGGCAAGGCTCCAGTTTTCCCTCGAAAGACGCATTAACTAACCTCGTCGGACCGACCGGGTTCGAAGGTGATCAAGACCCGTAGTTCATACGACAAGGCTCCAGTTTTCCCTCGAAAGAGGTGTCAACTAACCTCGTCGGACCAACTGGGTTTGGAGGCGATGAAGGACCGTAGTTCATACGGCAAGGCTCCAGTTTTCCCTCGAAAGAGGCATTAACTGACCTCGTGGATCAAGTTGAGAGGTGATCAAAGTAGTTCATAAGGTTCTAGTTTTCCCTCGAAAGAGGTGCTAACTAACCTCGTCGGATCGATCGAGTTTGGAGGCGATCAAGCGATTCATACGTCGGTGATTTTGATGGAAGCGCCGGCAAGGGAAACGGTAGTCGAAGGCGACCGGCGCCGTAATCGGCGGGAGGACCGAACGATGGTGGTGACCGCTAAAATTGCGATGACCGCCAAAATTGCCGGAGATGGTCACGGTGACCGTAATAGTGATGGGTGACCGGTGATATAGCGGCCGCGGTGGTGGTGCAGCAATCAATACTTAGTCGACGGGCGACCGGGCGCCAGAATGGCCGGGATGACCGCCAATGGTGACCGCTCCAGTCGAATGGTAGCGATCGACAGCAGAATGGCGGTGATATTATGGTCAGCGACCACGGGTGGTCCAGCGGGCAAGACGATAGTCGACAAGCCGGTGGTGGCGGGAGGACCGCGACGATGGCGACCGCAAAATTGCCGCGAATGGTCGCAGTATGACCGGCGACAGTGAATCAGTGGCGCGACCGACTACCATGACTCAGCGGCAATGATCGCCTTCCTTTCCAACCATGAAATGAATGAAGTCGGCTGGACGATAAAAGACGATGGTTACCCAGATTGCCGGCAATTTTCGCCAGAAGGACCTACAGTGATGATGCTAATGACCGGCCGTGGAATGACGGCAGGCTGGTAGTGGTTGATGGGACGGTGGTCGGCAACCGGGCGCACGGTAAGTGACGATCAGCGCAGAAGTGGAAGGTGGTGACCGATGGTGATGACCGTGATGGTCGGCAAGAATGACCGGCATAGCGGCCGACGACGACGCAGCCGACAATGGCAACCGACGAGTCCGTAGTTCCTACTTCTTCTTATAGGAAATTGGATTTCTTGAAACTTCAATGGATGGTTCAACAGTTGATAATTGATGTCGTTAACTTGCATGTGATAGGTATAATCGAATCCACTGAGAATTTTTCACCCATCTGAGGTTGTTTGTCAAAGTCTTCGGTCGATGACGTTAACCTGTGTGGAGTAAGTGCAAAGTTTCCACCTATCCGAGGTTGTTTGTCACAGTCATTGCTTGGTGATGTTAACCTGTGTATAAGAGGTCGAACCGAATCCGCTGAGAATTTTTGACCCTCCGAGGTTCGATGACGTTAACCTGTGTGGAGTAAGTGTAAAGTTTCCACCTATCCGAGGTTGTTTGTCACGCTTTGCGACGCAACGCGGCGAGGTCGAACCGCCGAGAATTTTTACCCATCTCGAGGTTGTTTGTCAAAGTGTTACTGATGATATTAACTGCATAAAAAAGAGGTCGAAGTTGAAGATTTTTGACCCATCTGAGATTATTTGTCAGGGTGTTACCCAATGACATTAACCTGTATGGAAGAGGTTGAATTGAATCCACTGAGGATTCTTGACCCATCTGAGGTTGTTTGTCAGAGTGTTACCCGATGACGTTAACTTGTATAGGAGAGGTCGAATTGAATCTACTGAGATTTTTGACCTATTCAAGGTTATTTTTCAGAGTGTTACCCAATGACGTTAACCCGTCTGGAAAAGGTTGAATTGAATCCGTTGAGGATTTTTGATCCATCGAGGTTGTTTGTTAGGGTGTTACCCAATGACGTTAACCTGTATGGAAGAGGTTGAATTGAATCCACTGAGAATTTTTGACCCATCCAAAGTTGTTTGTCAAAGTGTTACCCAATGACGTTAACCTGTATGGGAGAGGTTGAATTGAATCCGCTGAGGGTTTTTGACCTATCTGAGGTTTTTTGTCAGGGTATTACCCGATGACTTTAACTTGTATGGATGAGGTTGAATTGAATCCGCTGAGAATTTTTGACCTATCTGAGGTTGTTTATCAGGGTGTTACCCGATGACATTAACCTATATGGAAGAGGTCGAATTGAATCCACTGAGAATTTTTTACCTATCCGAGGTTGTTTGTCAGGGTGTTACCCGATGAAGTTAACCTGTATGGAAGAGGGAATTAATCGAATTTTGACCCATCGAGGTTGTTTGTCGAGTGTTACGCGACGTTAACTGTATGGAAGAGGTCAATTGAATCCGAGGGTTTTGACCTATCCGGGTTATTTGTCGGTGTTCGATGATGTTAACCTGTATGGATGAGGTTGAATTGAATCTGGCGAGAATTTTGACTATCGAGGTTGTTTGTCGTCGATGTTACCCGCGACGTTAACTGTATGGAAGAGGTCGAATTGAATCCGCTAAGGATTTTGACCTATCAGGTTATTTGTCGGTGTTACGATGACGTTAACTGTGTATGGATGAGGTTGAATTAATCCAAGGATTTTGACCTATCGAGGTTGTTTGTCGGTGTTACCCGCGACGTTAACTGTTTGGATGAGGTCGAATTGAATCCCGAGAATTTTGACCTATCGAGATTGTTTGTCGGTGTTACATGGCGTGATAACGTATGGAAGAAGTCCACCAGAATCTTTTGACTATCAGGTTGTTTATCGAGTCTTTACCGATGCTAACGTGAGAGTAGCGAAGTTTTGACCCATCCGAGGTCATTTTTTAAAGTCTTCCCTCGATGACATTAATATGTGTGGAATGGGTCAAATCAAAATATTCGTTTGAGCTTGTAGCCAAAGTTGCTCCTTGACCTTTGTCTTTCTCATTGGTATTGCTGACTTGCTTCTCTAACTGATAATCAATTAGATATCTAGAATATTGATTTGGATAATCTTTTGAGATTAAGAGTTGCCCCCCAGTTTCCGACAAAATCTGAAGGAACAAAGTTTGATGAATTTCATTCTTCTCATGCGCTATTTAAAAGATTGAAATGCTCCACCTCGATGGTAGTTTTGATCTTGTTGGGAAACTTGGTCGTTATACAAGATAAAATAATGGGAATCAGTTTCCCACAGACGGCGCCAAACTATTGCGTGCTAGAAAACCAGTTGCGGTAGAGTGAAAGTTTACGTCTTAGCTTTGTTGTGAAATCAAGCACACACACAGGTATTTAAAGAGTGAACAAGAAAACTCCAAAATTTTTACATGAAAAATCTCGAAAAGAGGGAAAAAACCACGAGGCCTAGCCCAGTAAAAAGCTTATACTATATATTTATTTTGGAGTACAAGTTTTCCTAATAAGAGGATTATATAATTATATATGAGAAGGAATGGAATCCCAAAATCACAGGTACTGCTTTAGTAATGTAATGCAGATGATGGTGACAGGCAAATGACAGATGAAGGTCGTCATGATAGAGACCAAGGCGAGACGAGGATCGGCGCGTTGACGGCGGTGGTTGACGACCTCAGTGGTGATTGTGCTTGGAGAATCTTCAAGCTTTAAAGCTCTCTCTCTCTCTTGCTCCTCATATGAAAAGCTATTTATAGATGGAGGAGTGGCGTCTGTAAATACATGCAAAAACCACTCCTCTTCATCTGGCTCATGATGATTCCCTTGATCATATGATGTATTTTGTGTATCAATGAAATGAATTATGAGATCTTAGGCTCGTTAGATCCGGCTCGTCGAGACGCTCGATTTAACTATAAACACTCAATGTTTGAAAGTTATTTAGAGATTTAATTGACATCTCAGAGTTTCCAAGGATATTTTAAGTGCTTGATCTCACCGCCAACCGGATCTTGTTTTAGCATCAAGATTCGTGCTTCGACTAATAGTATTTTAAGTGTCATATCAAAATTTATTTTTGAAAAGATTATTTTTATTGTTAGTCCTCACACTCCACAATTTATAAATAAGTAACTATAAAGCTGTATTTTTGTATTAAATTTTTTTATTAAATTTAATATTTTTAAAATATTAATAAATAAATAAATAATCTTAACGAGCACACCTTTCTTAATGACCACAAATTCAATAGCCAAACACTAACAATGCTAGCCTTTAATGAATCTGGCCGATAATGAACAGAGAAATTTCTTAACAAGTCGAACACGAACAAGTACTAAGCTCGCTCAAGCTCAGCTGGTTTACACCCCTACTTACAGATTGGAATAATGTGACAAAAGATGCTTTGTGCCTTTATTTAATGCGTGTCTTATTTCTAATTCTAATACACATTTTAACGCTTACTGTAATACGCCTCCATTTGTTGTGCATCTAAAGCTCAAAAAAAAAAAAATAATAATAATAATAATAAAATAAAAATAAATAAATAAATCATTTTTAAGTAGGGCATAAGTTGCTTCGCCAAATCTGGATTTAATTTATTGTCGATTTCTGAATCGATAATATTATAAATAATTAATCTTTGTTGAATTCATCATTGCTATTAAAATATGTTTTTGATAATTGGTATTTAATGTAATATTAAATTGGTTTTATTCAAATTTATTCAAAAGAATGCTTTCTTAACTAATAAATGGCTTAAACAAAATTACATGGTTAAAGCAATGAATAAGATATAAGTTAACATTTGTTCTGCAACTATGGGCATATTTAATTAGTTTCAATGAATCAATGCATTGGGGTTGAGTGATGCCCACCACTCAAATAATATAATCCAACTAAGTGTACAAATGTAGGAGAAATAATCAACAAAATATGGATGAATTAAGACTAAGTGTTCAAATAATAATCACAATCTTAAATATATTTCTTTTAAAAGATATTATTGTATGCACATTGATTAGAGCTCGTTCAGTTCATTTATGTTCATGAATAATATCGTTTAAAGCTAGTGAACAAGCTCGTTAAGGAGCTCGATTAAGACTTGTTTGTGAACAGTTTTGTTTTATTTTTTTTTCTTTTTAGGTTTAATAAACTTTAATTGATAAAGCTCATATATATTTCTCATTAAGCTACTCGCGAACAAGCTCAATTAAGGCTTGATTAAATCTTGATTAATTCATTAAATGAGTTACTTGGTAGGCTCGATAATCCAATTTAAATCAAGCTCATGAACAAACTTGAATCGAGCTTAAGCACAAAAATGGCTAACAAGTTCAAGCTTAAACACTATCCTAAAAAGACCAAATCGAGCTCGAACTTGATAATGATAAACAAGCTTGAAATAGTCACATGCTCTGCTCAGCTCGAATTCATTTGCAGCCCTAATTTTTTTGGGCGGGTATTTTTTTATTTTTTTTATTTTGCACTAACGAAGAGATTGCCAATTTTCTACTTTATTAATGTACAATTAATCCATAGTTAATAATTGAAGCTTTTCTTTTTAGTATTTTTAATTTTTTTTATTCTCATCATCTTTTTGAATTTTATGGAAGGAATTGAGAAATAAAAAAAGATAATTTAGACTAGAATTGTTCAGTTTGACCAGTCTTCTTTTCTCTCCCATCAAACTTAAAATATTGGATTTGTAATTTTGGACACAAATAAGAGCCAAAATAAAAAATAGGAAGTTTTATATACATAATACACAAATTTACATATTTAATATTTAGAATTAAATATTTACTTATCTAATATTTTCCTATATTTTAAAAGTACATTTTACTTTTAAAAAAATAATTAATGATGATATTATTAACATGATATTAAAGATTAAGATATATATATATATATATATATATATATATATATATATAAAATTTAAGCGTTAGAAATATAAATACATAAAAATTATGTGATATATATATAAATCCCCCAAAAAATAAATAAATATAATTTTACTTCATTTGATCATTTATATTTCAATTTTATCTAATCTATTAAATATCAAAGTTCCTCTCCAAAATTTAAAAGTTGATTTAAATATCAATTCGCGATAGAATTAGGCAATAGTTCTCTAAAATCTAGAATCAAATAAATTTGAATTCCGATAAAAAAAACTATATCTTAAAAAATTATTAAATTTGTTATTTGGCATCAATATTGAGTTTAAATTTTATAAATCATCTTCAAATTCATTAAAATGATTATATTTTCAAATTTAAAATAAATAAAAAATAAATTGTTATTTTTTAAAATTATTTGCTATATTTGCAAGAAATCAAATCGGCAGAATAAATTTGAACAATCCAATTTCAACTCTAGAATATATAATTATTTCAATGAGGAAGATCAAAAGTATTTCCATTTGGTTATATATATATATATATATTATATCACATACCCTTCTAATGTCACAAATAACAAAATAAAACTGATTCTCTAAAACCTTAGAAGCCTCTTAAAAAGTAAAATTATGTGTGATTAATCACAAATGAATAAAAGGGAGCAAAACATAAGACTATTACAACTAATCTATATTGCCTATGAACAATGCTTCTGCATTCATTTTTCTATGAAGCTATGATGCATCAGGCCATCAACCTGATCTACTACTTCTGAAGAAATTTAAAAAAAAAACACCATTCAAACCTTACAGAGCATAAATTTCTGACTGCATGACTGAAATGACTTTATGTTAGAAGAAGAGAAATCACACCATTTCCAATATTTTGATGTTGCCGCTCGAATTCGCCGCAACTAGAGTCGACGACTGGTCTCGCCAGCACACACAGGAGATAAACTGGTTGGCGTCGTCGTCTTCGATGCCGGAGATTGGGTCAACACAGCCAAAATTGTAAGACATGACAGGCATGGGGAAAGCTTTCTGGTATACAAAAACCTGACCAGGAAAAAAAAAAAATGAGAACATGGATTCAGGAAGTGGACAAAGAGTGAAAATTGCAAAATATGTTAGCTATCTATAATATATTGTGTTTGTAGGTGATAATGGTCTATCTGTTTGTGATGAGCCAGTAAAAGTTAACAGTTAACACATTTCACTGAATATAGTTTTTGACTGTCCAACAAAAAAAAAACATTCTTAGCATAAGTATACACGATTCTTAATTATGCAAATTAAAAATGTTGTAATTTTGCATGATCTGATAACTCCTAAGAGAAAACATGCATAAAAAAATGTTTTTTTTGAAGGAGAATCGCCAATACAATAATGAGGAAAGTTAATTAGGAAGATATTTGCTTGAAAGGTTCCACACCTACTGATGTGAGAATATTGCAAAACAAATTGCTAGAAAATGTTCAATCTTATGAAATACCAAACTACAAAAGAGACAATTTAGTTTGTGTTTTATTCTGTTAAACATATAAGTATACGAGTTTATACATGCAGAAACCACTAAGAATTCTCTTCTAACATCATAAAGCATTAATACCAAAGCATATGTCCTTTACCTCATTTGTTTCAGAGCCTGTAGCAATATAGCCATCAGAAATGGAGAGGCCGACAAAATTCTGGAAAAAAAAGTACAAGTTTTCATTAGAGAAGTTTAAAGAGGCTGCCACTTAAGTCAAAATAGTAATCATAATGAACCCTAAAGAAGGAAACAACATATCATGGTTTTGCAAAACGTACATCAACAAGCAAGATAAAGTTAATGGAACCAAATTTCAAAAAAATGAACGTTAGACTAGCTTTAGGCTCTGGCTAACTTTTGGATTCCGAAAATGGTTTAAAGTCCCCGAAAATTTATTTGTCTTTGGCTGAGCTAAAAGGAAATTTCGATGGAACTAAAACTCAGTTTCAAAAAGCACACTATTCAAACGGGTATCAAAATTAAAAATTCAGGCTCTCAAAAGTAAAACGCACTAAAAAAGCTCTCCCAAACGGAGCCTTAGTTAGGCTTGTAGAGAGTTGAGTAGTGAAAAACAACTACTAATGAGGTAAGAGATGTTATGTTTAGAATATGAGATGATAAAATCAGATTTTAATAGAAGTTGGGCATGTACCAGATCTTAGGAAAAAAATTATATCTTTTAGCACTTTCATTAATGCTAGATACAAGTTCTTCGAAGATGTTGAAATTTTTGAAGATTAAGGGTGTTTAGTTATTATGACACCAAAGAAAATTGGACTTTACGTTAGAATTGCATCAGTTTCATCAGATCTTTGATGTAGATACAGTCACAAGTATATGAAGATTCAATGGCAGATGAATGAGCTTTAGAAGCCTTTCATAAGTTATAAGCTCAACTGTCATTTGGCTTATTCAGGTTGAAAATTCGGGGCTTTGGGAGCTGGAGGAACCTAATTTGGAGAAGTGCCACAGAGGAGATTAAGATTATATAGCCATATTATGGAATCAAGAAGAGGTTTGCTAGAATTTCAACTCAATAGTTTTATCAAGATACAAATAAAATTAAAATTAGGTAACTTCAAGTATAATTTATCTAAAAAATGTTTTAGGAGTTTGTTAAAAATTTCTATTATCTGAAACAAATTTTATTTTGAAGCCTTCTTAAACTCCTATAAACAAAATCCCTAAATGAAGAGCTAGGCATGGGCTTTGATCACATCAGGGCTTGCGTTTGACAGCATTGGGTGGTGTGTGTTAATAAACGACACAGCACTGAGATCTCTTTATTTGTTGTTAATTTTGTGTTCATCATATTTTCTATTGCTAAACACTAATGAAAAATTAAGTATTTTTACTAACATGATGGACCTAAAAGAGTGATGAAGAAAAAAAAAATATCCAAAATGAACATGACAACAGTATAGATAACAAATTTCATGGCACAATGTTCACAAGACCAATTATCAAGTAAAAATTTGCAAAATCCTTTATTTGCACCAATATCAAAACTACAAAGGTACATCATTAGCAGAGTTTTGCTCAATTGAAGCAGAAAATCATCAACTTAAATGGGTAGAGGATTGTGTAGGATTTCATGAGCATTACACATATGCCTTAAGATTAGGCCAATGCATAAATAAGAAAGTTTCACCATGCAGCTTCCATTAATGTGTGCCGCAACACTGCTGACACTCATAGTGCACCTTGCCATGAGAGCACATCATGTGGGCGACAATCTCTTAAAAGGAAAAATTATTTAATTTTCTTTCTTTTACAACAATGCCATAAATGCTATCATGAGACAAATGACCAAAATGATCCCTTGACTATTTGTGAAGTGGGTATTTTAGTCTGTGCCTCTATTAGGCCCTGTTTGGGGTGGCGTTTCGCTTGCAGTGCAATTCGAACCGCACCGCTCAAGTGTTTGACAAACTACAGTAGGGCTACGTTTTTAAGAATCTATGGTGAGAAAGTTATGTTTTCTAACCTGACCTGGCCAGGTACTGTGATGGTCAAAAGCTACAATTTGACTTTTTGAAAATAAAGAAATTTGCAACCCATTGCAATATCTTAAGATAACAACTTTTACTACAACAACTCCATCACTATTTTTTTATACAGTTGTAGTTGTCCCAAACAGACCCTAAAAGATCCAATTTAGTTTGTAGACTAATAGAAAAAGGACCAAAATAATTTTTTCATAAAAATTGCTTGTTAACTTACACAGCAGTATTACACGATTAGCAAAACCACATTGAAGCATAGATTTTGGGTTTTTTGGGCATTTTAGCCTTGTTGTTAATAGATTTTTATTTGTTATTACAATATTCAAAATAACTTGTGAACTAGACACAAGATGTCGTGACATGAGAAGGTTTACTGACAAAGTTGTGGATGATAGTCTAGAGGCTCATTGTGAAGGGACAATGACAAGCCATGGACTAAAAGAATGAGGTCGGAGATTACCAACTGCTTGAACTCAAAGGGAATTAAACCAAAGATGATCAAGAGGCTTACATATCTCTTAGTCATTCAACAAAGTGGAATAGAAGCTGTCCTTTAAAATTGCATAATAAAAAGCTCACCTCAATGCTTTTTTAGAAAGATCACAATGAGGCTTATGCCTCACATGATGTGAGGTGCACCATAAGGCTCACATCACCTTAATTTTATGAGACGTGTGCTTTTATATCAAAATTATTTTTTTAAATCAAATATAAATTTTAATTATCAAAATAACACACAGCTTTACACACACAATCAGTCTTAAGATATACATTATTCAAACTTTCTCCGTTCCTCATGCATAACACTAGCTATTGCCAGAACCACCATTACTTGTGATATTCTTAGTTTGATATTAGATAATTGGAGTGTGAGAGAAAAACTTATTATAGTAAATTTATTTGAATTATTATGTCATTAGTTATTAAATTAATATAGAGATAGAAAAAATAAAGATCTAGCTCAACTGAGGTGTATTAAGGATGAAAATCATAAAGTATTTTTCTTAGAAAAGAATATTAAAAATAAGTGAATTAGATATTTTGATAAACTTTTCAATGAAGAATTTGAAAATACGATTGATTTTAGCAACCTTAATACCCTAAACAAAAATAGATAATTTTATTTTTATCGTCGTATTAGTAAATTTGAAGTTAGAGAAACTTTAACAAAAATGAAATGTGAAAAAATAGTAGGACTTGATGATATTCCAATAGAAGTGTGAAAATATTTAGAAAATCAAAGAATTTCTTGGCTTACAAATCTTTTTAATGTTATTTTAAAGACTAAAAAGATGTCAGATGAGTAGAGAAAGAGTTTGTTGGTTTCTATATTTAGAATTAAAGGTGATGCACAAGAGTGTGCAAATTATAGAGGAATTAAGTTAATGTGTCACACATTAAAATTATGGGAGAGAGTAATTGAGCATAGGTTACGATGTGATACAAAAGTTTCTCATAATCAGTTTGGTTTCATGACAGGTAGATCTACTATGGATGTTATACATTTGTTAAGAGGTTTGATGGAGAAGTTATTGATTTAGAGAAAGCTTATGATAAAGTTTCGAGAGAAGTTCTTTGGAGAGTTCTAGAAAAAAAAGAAGTTAATATTGGTTATATTCAAGTCATTACGGATATGTATGCTAGAGATGTTATTTGTGTCCAAACACAAGGAGGATTGACAAAATATTTTCCTATTTCAGTTGAATTATATCAAGGATCAGCTTTAAGCCCTTATCTTTTTTGCTTTAGTTATGGATGTTCTTACTAGTCATTTACAAGAAGATGTACCTTGGTGTATGCTTTTTGTTGATGACATTCTTCTTGTTGATAAGACTAGAGAGGGAGTCCAAGAGAAACTTGAATTATGGAGGTCAACCTTAGAGTCTAAAGGTTTTCGTTTAAGTTGAACTACAATTGAATATATGGAGTATAATTTTAGTTATATAAGTTATAAGGTAGTGTTGTCACATTAGGTGAACAAGTCATTAAAAAGAGTGATGATTCAGATATTTAGGCTCTATTGATCAAAACGATAATGAAATAAATAGAGATGTTATTAGTAGAATTCAAGTTGAATGGTTGAAGTGGAGGAATGCATCTGGTTTATTGTGTGATAGAAAAGTACCGCTTAAACTTAAGAAAAAATTTGATAAGATGGTGATAAGACCTGCAATGATTTATGGTGCAAAATATTGGCCAATAAAAGAAAAGCATGAGACTAAGTTATGTGTTGCAGAGATGAGGATGCTCAGGTGGATGAGTGGCCTTACTCTTAGAGATAAAATGTGAAATAAGTATGTTCGGAAAAGTAGGGCGGATAAGATTAGAGAGTCACCTGAGATGGTTTGGCCACATAAAAGCCGTCCAATGACAAGAGAGTAGATGTATTAGATTTGTCTTATGTTAAGAAAGGTAGAGGTAGACCTAAAAAGACATGGTTAAGATATATAAAAAATGACCTTAGTATACTTGAGTTAAATGAGAATTTAACGCATAATATGACACAATGGAGACGAAGAATTCATGTAGGCGACCCCACCTAGTGGGATAAAGCCTTGTTATTGTTGTTGTAGTAGTTATTAAATTAAAATCTTATATTACTTTGATATTTGTATAATACTTCTTATTTCATAACTTGATGTTAAGATATTAATATGTTAATTGATATTTTATCAATTTAGGTGAAAATTCACCAGACTCTCACATTAAAAGAGAGTATGATTTGGTGTAATTTTGGAAGAAATGGAATAAGAAAGACACTGCAGAGATTTCACCCTCATTTTGTGAGAACTTTAGATGGTTCTGGGTTTCCTATGAAGCTATAGTTAATTACCCTCTCATCTAAGAGAGAACTTCGACAAGAAGTCGTTAGATCCGAATGCGCGTATAGAAAGACGTTGAGTTTTAGAATTTAGATTTAGAATTTATGAAATTCATCTTCATTAGCTTAAAGCGGATGGGGAATGAGCATCTAAATCGCCATGGTTATCATCCGATGATCCCTACCTAATTAGAAGAGAATCGACTAACTGAGAATTATCCTCGCCAACACATGACACGCATCCAAGAAATCAGAATTTGGAGCTGGTGTTTGCCTAAAAGAGACGGTTTAAATCTACCGACAAAGAGTTTTTTTTCATCGGTCTTATGATTCACAACTCAAAGGCGCCATCGGGAAGCATACGCTACACGCGATCGTAATATAATGATTTCATTTGACTCAAGAACCATCGAGAGACTCGTCATAACTACATCATATGAGCTCTTGGCCCACCAATCGAGGACATACGGCCATGCCCCACCGCGTGAGATTGATTGAGTGAACAATATATAGAACACTTGATTTCTTTTCATGAGTTAGAATTTTCTTAATTTGTCACATTTAACAAATAGTTGCGGAAAGTGGACTGAATAAAGTTTGGTTTAAGTATTTAAAGATTGAATTTCATTTAACCATTAATATCTTAGTGATTTATCCGATTTTATAATTGTATTGATACTTGATTTTGATTAATTTAATTTGAGCTTACAAGCACATTTTGATGGTAAGTATCCCCTCTAGTTGAAATCACCATTCAATACAATCATCAACGGGGTATATGAGTTTGCTTGGTCATTTAGTTTATTATTTCAGATTCTGTCAACTCTATTAATTTAATAATAATGAATCAAATCTACTATCATATTTACGTAATTAACTTCATATATTTCAAGTTGAAATTCTTATAATTATCGGAGTTTATTAATCCTGCACTTGGCCCCAAGATCAAACCGAAGCAACCCGAAAAGATCCTTAGACACTTGAATCTAAATATTCAACATAGTGTCGGGGCACATACGGGTGTTTAATAATTTAGGTAATTTTTATTTCTGAATTATGAGATTGATTTCATATTTTCATTTATTTCAACTTAGCCTACACAGCCTTTTCATCATTAAAATTTGCACTTTAAATTTACATATCTGAGCACATGTAGGTATTTAAAGCTTAGATAATTTCATCTAATTAATGAAATTATTAATTTTGAAAATCATAATTAGAATGAAATTTTCTAATTTTGGATTGAAGGAAACTCCTTCATTCGTGCAGAATTTAATTTAATGTCGTCTTTTGTCTGTTTGTATGAAGAATTGTATATCCGGTGGCATTAAAGCCATTTTATTTTTTTGTATTTAATTTTTTATATATAAGTTAATACAAAAATCACTATCATTTGATTCTTTATTTATTAAGTCACTACAATTTTAATGAAGAATTATATTTGTATCATGGATATGTCTCCAAACATATCACAAATTTTCCTTCTTATTTTCTCAATTCGTTCAATGAATTACAAAGTGATTTGATTATTCACATTTGTAAGCCATATAATCAAGCCCTCATTTGCAAACCAACTTGTAGAACTTAATGCAATTTTATTTGCAAGTTATTTCCATTTAGTCTTTGCTTGAAATTGAGTTTTCAGATTCAATTGATTTCTATTGAGATCACCTGTCAGTCTCTTTTAAATTTTACATTTGAAAGTTATACTTCAACCATATTACAAGCTTCCGATAATCCAACTATGCATTCAATTGGATTTATCTTTGTATCATGTTGAAATGAAAGATTGTAAAGTATCGTTCATGTTCACTCAGTCAATCTTTTAAGCTTAGATTTGAATCTTATAAAGGTTATTTGCCTTCAAGCCTTACAATCCAAAATTCAATTTGATGTCATCATTAATTTTCAATTTTGAACTCCGGAGTTACAATTAAATCGATTTATTTTGAATTCAAATTTTATTTAGAGTATAGTCTTTTCAATTTTGTATCAAATTCATTTCAAGTTCATTTACATTTAATTTTCAATTCATTTCTTTAGGACTTTTTGTTTTATATTTAACATAATATTAAATCATTTTTTTTATCAAGTCCCAAAATTTGAATGAAATTTTGTAACAATTGACAAGATTCTCGCCATCCCCACATGTAAGACAACTATTTCGCCTATCACACAGAGCAAGATAATATACTTTAATCACCTCCATAAAAAAGCATATATATATATATATACAAATATTTTCCTTTAAGTCCAGAATAAATTTGAACATTTCTACATGAGGAGCAACATCTATCGGTTTTATTTACTGTATGGAGATGAGAGGGAAGTAGCAAGCTCTGACACCATCAATTTCATCTCGCCACACCCAATGAGCATGAGGCCTTCAATCAAAAAACAAGCACATACACATATACTATTTCCACACATTTCCATGCACATCTATCAATTGTATTTTGAAAACTCATTTCTTATTTTGGATGAGAGAAAGAGAGGAAGAGAGAGGATGGAGGAGCTTGCGGTTTTAGCAAATGAGGGTCAATGAGTATCCTCCTAAGATCGTCGCCTTTGCCAATCAATATGTGCTTCACCTCTCGAGATGGCCCCAGTAAGCAAGGCATGCTCAATATTGGCTTCAAATGATTATCACAATGGCATCCTCATTGCAAATCTTATTAACTACTAGACATGACATTAAGGGGTTGGGGTTGGGGGTCGGCGAGTGAGCCTCGACTGCATATAGCCATTGTCATGATTACATTGGTTCTCTGACATCCCCGACTCCCTACTTGAATGTAGGCAGGAAGCCACCAAGCGATGCGTTCAAGGTTCGCGGGTAAGATGAAATACATGAGTCCAAGGCGGTGAAGCATCCGTGGAAGAACATTATGGAGCGCAGATATAGACGACAACCACTATGGAGATACTTATCCCCTTTTTTCAACAAATCTCTGGCATAAATATGATCATGTTCTATGCCCCTGTGCTTTTCAAAACCGTGGGCTTTGGTAACCAAGCTTCGCTCATGTCATCCGTCATCACCGGCTTGGTGAATATGGTTGCAACCACTCTGTCCATCGTATCCGTGGACAAGGTGGGGCGCCACACTCTTTTGGAAGGCGGAGTTCAAATGCTCATTTCCCAGATCATAGTGGGCACGCTCATTGGCATCAAGTTCGGTGTGACCGGCACTCACACCGAATTATCCAAGGGCTACGCAGCCTTGGTGGTAACATTCGTTTGCATCTACGTGTCTGCCTTCGCTTGGTCATGGGGGCCTCTCGGGTGGCTTGTGCCATCGGAGATCTTTTCGATGGAGATTAAGTCTGCGGGGCAGACCATCAATGTATCTATGAACATATTTTTTCACATTCGTTATCGCTCAATCATTCCTTAACATGCTGTGTCACATGAAATGAGGACTTTTCTTCTTCTTCGGTAGGTGGGTTATTATAATGACAATTTTCATCTGCTATTCTTGCCAGAGAAGAAGAATGTGCCTATCGGGGATATGGTATTTGTTTGGAAGAAGCATTGGTTCTGGGGCAAGTTCATCCCCGATGAAGCACTACATGTCGGAAAGGGCGTCGTCATTCCATGCGGTTGGAGGAGTTGGAGCCGAGAGAAAGAGTGGGACCTCCTGCTCCGCTATGGTTCCTCAATCGAACAAAAAAAGGAAGAAAGGCGGGATCGGTTACTCCTTTGCGGTCCCTCAACCGAATTACGGTTCCTCAATCGAACAAAGTGGGGATGAGGGGCTTTATTAATTTTTTTAATATTTTAAGGAGGTTGAACGAGCAAATGAATGAATCCAATCGAGAGAGTGAGCTGTAGGTAGGAAAGAGGGGTTACGATTTTCTCTTTTTTTTCTCCTTTTTTTTAATATATAATATCTATCTATATATATATATATATAAATGTATTTATAACATAAATATATCTATGTTATATATATATATATATTTAGATATATATAATATAAATATATTTATACATTACTATTTTTTTTCCCTTTCTCCTTTTTTTTTTAATCCCAAAAAATGGGATACCAAAGAGGGTCAACAATTTATTACTTCTATATTATATTATGATGCAATCTATTACATTTTAATTTGTAAATAGTCTAGGATAATAATATATTACTTTTTGCATTGTACTTTAGTGTGTGTACAATTTTTTTCTTTGTGCAATATGTTAATTCTAAAACTTATGCCTCAAAATGTCTTGAGGTTTACACCTCGGCTCATAGACACAAATGCCTCAATACCCGATGGTGTAATTTTAAACTTTGGAAGCTATCAACCTTGACCTTCATGCAATGATTGATCATTTTTTGTGCTCTACCTTTTTAAGGTATTCAATAGATTGGTAAGATTTATTATAAGTGCAAATCTAGATTGCATAAGCAGAAGATCGATGACAAAAAATACAAAAGAACATAAATAGAAAGAGCATAAATCAAGGAAATTTACCTTCCACCTCAAGAAAAGCTTTTTAATCAATGTAAGGCAAAGTTACCTTTGCTACCGCGAAAAATCCTTCCTTGCATGTTGTAGGCTAATAATTGGTGTTGATGGGTACTTTCTAAAAGAGCAGGAAGGGGTAGGAGAATCAACTTTAAAAATATTAGTTACACTTGCTAGAAACAACAACATATTTCAATTAATAGACAATAGTGAGTAATTGGGAATGGATTTCGATTTTGAGTGGCCGAGATTTAAATGCCTTTAAAAATCAGCACAAGTTCACCTTCATTGCCAAAAAGCATTCCTAAATTTATAGTCTCAATCATGTAGTTGTAGACGGTGGGAGTTCACTAGAATATTTTATGTACATGCTTGTGTTGTAATACATATGAATGTTAATGACTACAAGTATTATGTTGATCATTATTACTTCATGAAAACTTATAAATAAAATTATGAATGCAACATCATGTCTGCTAATGACTATGAAGAATGGCCTAAGAATAACATGATTCCTCCATAGCCACCAAATACATGAAAAAAGGTTGTAGATGAAAAAATTGTAAATTCCCCAATGTTTAAAATCGGACTAGACCGGACCGGCTGGTTCGACTGTGAACCAGCCATATTACTGGTACAAACTTTCCAAAATATCAGACTTCATATTGAACTAGCCAAAACAGGTCTGAACAGCCAGTTCAACCAGTGAGCCAACAAACTGATCCCGATTTTAGAGAACTGGCCGGTTCAATTAAATTATTTAAATATGTTATTTAAATATATTAAATAATTATATTTAAATATTAAACTTAACAAAATATGTCATTTAAATATTTTTATAACAAAATTTATAATTTTTAAATTATTTTTATTATTATAATGAGCTTGAACTAAATTAATCACAATATATCTATCAAATAATATCAAATATGTTACAAGCTCATGCTTTAGGAGCTCTACTTCTCAATATAAATGGTGCAACACGAAGTTCTCTTTATGATTTAAGAGTTAAAAAAAAGAATATGATAAAACTTATTGAGTTGAGGTTTAGGATTTTGAGAAATTTGAATTATATGATGCAGGCTTTAGAAATATCAAATGAGCTTTAAAATGTAAATGTGTAAGAATTATATTTTTATTTTATATCTTCATTATAAATTATATTTTATAATAAAATAATTTAAAAAATATTAAATTTATAATATTATTTGGTAAATATTTTACACATTATATTTTATTAAATTTTAAAATACTTTCTTTTATATTATAATCTTATATTTTTTATATTATAAATTATATTTCTATTAATAAATCTACATTATCAAAAATTTTAAAATTTTAAATATTTTTAATATACATATACCATGATTTATAATAATATTTTTAAATATTTTATATATTATATTTTTATATTAGCTATATTTTATAAGGCTTCTAAAATATTTTTTTATTATAAATTATAATTTTTAAGAAGTACATTCTTATAATAAATTATATTTATATTTATAAATTTATATTATAATTTTTTTAGATTTTAAATAAATTTAATATACACATAATTAGATTTATAATACACATATAATTATATCTTATTAAACTTTATATCGATCATGAAATTAGTAATTATTAAAAATATTATTTATGTACTTATTCTATTTATGTATTATTATATACTTATATTATTTCATCATTTAATTAGATCAATATTTAATAATTTTGATATTTATTAAATCATCCAATTCAACTCCAGTCAAATCATTAAACCTTAAACTTGTCTCTCTTCCAATTCAATATCAAGTCTGATTTTTACAATCTTGAAATTCCGAGCAAAAAAATTTAATAAGAGTCACTATGAATACAATAAAGGTAAGAAAAGTAGATAATAGAACCACTCGTGGTAAGAACAAACAAAAGAATATGACAATTCATGGTGATGAGACCTATTAATTTGACCAAGAACATAAATGTCGTCAAGATCACAAACATGATTGTCTATGAGCAAACATGATTCATCTATCAGAATTGCACTGATGTGTTTTATAACTAAAATGATCTCCATAATTTCTTTTAATATTAACAACATCTACATTTACTTTTTTATTACATTGCTTTCCAAATAAAAAATCAATCACAATCCGAACGATGTTTCAATCATGCACGCAACGATCATCAAATTAAAAGACTTGTTAATCCATAATTTTTTTCTTCAAGGTTTACTTTGAGTTTTGGTACATGAATCTAATTAAGTCTTCTTATTTGTACAGATCCTAAACCCTAAATCTAAAGGAAAAAAGGCCAAACAAATAAACTTCTTGGGACAACCTATTCAACCATGTCATCATTTGTTTCAGTTGCTTTAGACAACAATATGCAGCTGCTGTATTTTTGATTTACTTCTTTTGCAGTGACCCAAAAAAAGAGAAAAACTACAATGATTGAAAGAGCTTAAGAATTGGTATTAAGAGCTTAAGAATGTAATTTATATTTTAATTGGTTATATGCTTTGTCGGTAGATTGTGTTATAATTAATATCAATTTGCCTGAAAGATGTTTAAGAACTTTTCTTATATTTTTTTTTTTATGAGGAATAAGAATTCCACCATAATAATTTGCAAGTCCAATTACAAACACTTCACAAGTGGTTAATCTTTGTCTTCAAAAAGTGGCTAAATTTGGTGGTTAGAAATTCACGGACCAAATTGGGACCCATAATGGTTAATCTCGACATCAAGCCAACCCATGTAATGAAAATGTTATGTACTTTGCAGATCAATATGATGTTCAGTGCTTAGTTCACGTTTGAATAATTCCCTAAAAGGACTTATCTTTAACATCTTATCCGCAAAAACTACAGCAAATAATGAAGGGTCAAAGCAATCCTCATAGAGAGGGATTTGTCCCTTGTTTGGCCTATAAAAAATGTGAATACTTTCTAGCCTTTTCCTATGCTTGAAGGCCAATTCATACAAAAACAACCAGAATGAAAGTGTAAGGTCATGAGATGCAATCATATTCCCCATACAACTTGCTTTTATTCAACTCAATATCATTATAATATACTTGATGAAATTTTCTGTGTTGACCTCCATGCATGCGCCACAAGTCAAGTCGAGCTCACAAGGTGAATTCAACGAGCTTCAACACGTAAATTGGAGCTGAAATGCACTCGTCGGTGCCAAAAATCAGTTGAAACGACCTTCGATCGACGAACGGACTCCGCCATCGCCTTCAAAACATCGAAATTGATCAGAATATGCATCTCACATAATTCGACGGTCGTCAGAAGGAGGTGTCGATCGCGCATATGCTCGCCGAAAGCACGGCAATCAAAAATTAATCATATTGTTAGCATCAAAATGTCAAAACCTATCAAATGAGACTGTCTGCGCTCAATTTGGACGAGTCTGCGCGAATGTTGAGCGGTTGGAAGCGACGATGCGTAATTTTGAACTGAAATTGGCTTAATCCGACATCGACTTGAATCAAACGGTCTTAGATCGTAAGACGGATTGCGTCATTACATCCGGAACGCCGAAATAACCTAAGATTGATATATATATTAATTATATGATAGCGTCGGCATAAAAATCAGAATTGGAGATTAATTTTCATTTAAATAAACAACCCTATATATACATCTTAATATCTAACCCTAACCTTAGGATTCCTATTCATTCTATTGGCAGCTGGGCGCGAGACCCCCTTCCCTTCTCATTCGCTAGCCTGTCCGTTCGATAACCCTCCCACAGCCGCAAGCCTCTCTCGCGACTCCATTCTTTCTCCCGTTCGAACGAGCAACCTCTCCGTTCCTTCCTCCCAGCCCGTTCGTTCCTGCTCCTAGCCAAACCGAAGCCTCTCTTCTCCCGTCCGTGTGAGTTGAGCAGCCGAAGGAGACTCTTCTCCCATTTCCACTGTTCAGCTAAATCGAACAGCAGCTGTCCCTCTTCTTTCCTCCTTGTTCGGACTCCCAGTCGACCGAACCGCAGGTTAGCCGCAAGCCTCCTTTCCTCAATTTCTCAAGTCTATTTTTCTGCAATTACCCAAAGTTTTTATCGTTCTCTATTTATTCCTCCCTCACATCCTGCTGCCTTTGATTTCGCCATATACTGATGGCTCTGAGCTGAAGGCGTGGACAGTGGAAGCAGAGAAGCATAGGGTTGGGGTTACAACAACAACTCAAAATGATGGTGAAATAGATGGAGATATTATTAGTAGAATTCAAGTTGGATGGTTGAAGTGGAGGAATGCATCTGGCCTATTATGTGATAGAAAAGTTCCACTTAAACTTAAGGAAAATTTTATAAGATGGTGGTAAGACTGCAATGACTTATGGTGCAGAATGTTGGCCAATAAAAAGAAAACATAAGACTAAGTTAAGTGTTACGAGATGAGGATGCTGGATGAGTGGCTTTACCCTTAGAGATAGAATGCAAAATGAGTATGTTTGGGAAAAAAGTTGGAGTAGCTCCAGTGGTAGATAAGATTAGGGAGTCGCCTTAGATGGTTTGGCCACATAAAGCGTCGGCCGATGACGATTAGAGAGTAGATCATTAGATTTTCCTTATGTTAAGAAAGGTAGAGGTGACCTAAAGACTTGGTTAAGATGTATAAAAAATGATCTTAGCATACTCGAATTAAATGAGAATTTGACACATAATAGGACACAATGGAGACGAAGGATTTATGTAGCCGACCCCACCTAGTAGGGTTGGGGTTATTCATTAATTTTTGAGTTTGACAGTGGAGAAAAGGGCTTACATTCATCACATGTGGAGTTCAAGGAGGAGTTTGGTCTTACAAGGCATACTTATCATATGCTTCTGAAGCAGCCACAGGCATTTTACTTGGCAGGAACGGAGATGAACTGGGCTATTTTCTTGAGGGATGCTTATAATGAGAATGGGACGTTGATAGAGAATAGCCCTTTGCTTTTCAGCCACCTCCAACTTACTACAATAAATCAACTAATTTTTCAGAACTTATAGCTACAACATTGCACAGATTGAATCCTGTATGCGGTGCGTTTAGCGCAATGAGCGGAACCCGTACGCGCTCTTTGTAGCACGGCGGGGAAAACTCATAGGTGACGCTCGCAGCGCGACAGAAAAAATTATATGATTTGTTTTGTGCAGGTAACATATACACTCTCTTTGTAGCGGGGTAAGGAAAAGACTTCGGCCACTATCATCAACCCTTACGCAAAAGCATAAAATGTTCAATCTTAAATGCACCTAAAATCTGCGGCGATTTGACACGAAGGAACCCGTCTGGCGCTCTTTGTATGTGGAAAAACTCATAAAGCGACATTCAAGGAAATTTATATGATTCCTTTTGTGCATGTAACCTATACATGCTCTTTGTAGTGTGGTAGGGAAAATGAAGACTTAAGTCATGATTTATACTACTCATACGCACTCTTTGTAAAGCGGTGGCCCAACCCCACTCATGTAGCCCATGTGGGGCGATCAGAAATTTGAAATTGAGCGATAAAGTGTTCAAACATGATCAAATAAAAGCATCATTAAACCTAAATTGAAGGTTCAAATAAAGTTGCATTGAGCTTAAGTTAAATATTAAATCAAATATTAATCTTAAGAATGGAAATTCTAAAATCTCAAATGAAGGTTAACTTATAAGATATGGACTCTAAGGGGCATTCACAGGTGACCCAACAGTTCGTTAATGAGCACGAACAAATCTTAGTATAGTTGAAAGTTCATTCTCATATGAAGACAAATTGAAATAATATTTAATACTAAGCATTTCAATAAAGATTTGCAAGGGCTTGAAAGTCTACCTGAAAATGAAAATACTTGAAATGAACCATCGCAAAGGAAATTCTATGAGATTGAAGATTAAGTTCAACAAAGAGAAGACACCTACAATTATGATATAAGTTTGCGTGTATGTGAGTTTGGAATATCCAACGATATTTCATGAAATGTTAAAATCTCTTAATGACATGTTACAAAGCAGTAAAACTTATTAGGATGAATATGAGAGACTTTAAATAAGTCTCCTACACATATTATAACACAAGACAACTCCAGTTCAAGCACTTTAAGTCTCGACAATGATGCCTAATTAAAGTAAACACTCGCATATTCTGTGGAGTTGAAGGTTGAATCGAAGAGAGATAAAGTAGCTCTATTCATTGCATGGGTTGATCGATTGATAAGCTTGAAATATCTAAGGATGTTTCATAAAAGTGTGGAAATCTATTATATAAAAAGGTATGAGAATAAAGAACTTTATTAATTAGCGAGTGATGAAAACAAGAAATAAACATGTGGAGAACTAAAAAGAGTAGGACTTTGATTGAAGGTTGCACTTTTCACTGGCCATCTCTCATCTAATTTAAATGCTTTAGATATACATTCAAATATTTAGATGAGATGAACTTTATGCATGTTGGATGAAACAACATTATGCTTAATTCAAGCACTTCATTAATTCATGTGAAGGTTCTAAAAGATTGAGCTCCCTTTGTAAATACTATAAATCCATCTTATACCTGAATCTATTGCTCTAAAGATACATGCGAACACTCTCGATGCATGTCTTGAAATTCACAGAATATCAAAGAGATCCTTGTGTATGCAGTGAGGCAATCATTAGCTCAACTCAAATGTTTAGAAGTACATGCAAATATTTTAATGAAGTGAATTGAACATAGACATACGTTAAGAGACAATGTTTTATCCAATTCAAGTGTTTCATTGGTATGTGCAAATACTCAAATGAAAAAAAAAATCATATAAGCTTATATCTGGTTCAAATACTCCAATGCTTGCATAAATTTTCAAATAAATGAATGAGATGCTTACATGCATTACGAGGTGATTATATGCTCAATCCCGTTGCATTAAGATGCATATCAATCACTTGAATGATCAAATACTGCATTCATTACAAAGCAACATCACATCTAAATTTAATATTTTAGAATAACTTAAGGTGAGATGGTCATATATATTCTGAGAGTATTCTTAACCTCAATTTCAAACACCTCGAAGTATGTATGAGTATTTTATGAAATGAATAAGTGATTATATACAAACTTGAAACCGCATGAGCCCCATGTTGAATGCTTAAACTTAGTATCGAGGATCTTTGCGGGTTGATTAGTTTACGGGATGTCAGAGTTACAAACAAAAAATCTAATGATGTTATTATAATATCTTCGATCTAATAAAACATCCTAATTTTATTAATGCAACAAATCATCATTTATTATTAAATTAATAGAGTGATTTGAAACAAAGAAATAAACTAGATGATGGTATGTTAAATGAAAATTTTAACCGGAGGGATACTTTCGAATATGATTACAATTTCAAAACAAATTAACTTAGATTGAATATCAATCTAAATGTCGAATTTAAAATATCGTTGGTATAAATGTCAAGTGAAATTCAATATTAAAACTTAAAATAAAAATTCAACTCACTTTCCATGATTGTTTGTGGGATGTGACAAGAAACATCTCACAAAGGGAAAGTCAAATCAAGTCTGTATATGATCTTTCAAATAATCTCGCCAGAATGATGTGGATATCCTCCATGCGTGAAACTGGCTTAGATCTCACAGAGAAATTAACGAAGTCCTTGGTTAATCCACTTCTGTCACTGAGTTGTGAATCATGGAATATAGAGCAAAACCTTAAAAGGTTGACTTAAGTTTGTCTCCAGAACAACATCCGTCTAATTTTTTGGACGACGCAACATAACTAATAAGGATTTACCACTACCTCTCACCTGGCCAAAACGACAAATATGGATCCAAACCACGGCATCGCCATTCAACTATCCGCTTTAAATTAAATATAATGAATTTCATAAATCTAAATTTCAAAACTCCAAATGCTGTTATTATACGTTATTCATTAACGATTAAAACTTTCGAAAGTTCTCTCTCGACTAAGAGGTAATTAACTATAGGTGCTTTTGCATAGGAAACTTTGAACAGATCTAAAATTATGTAAAATAAGGGTAAAATCTCGGGTAGTGTCTTACTATTTCATTCTTTCAAAATTTTGTTTAATTCATAACTTCTCTTCATCAGAGGTCGAATTTTGAACACTGAAAGATACATTCATTATGTTGACCAATGGAAATAAATCCTGTGTTCTTTCTAAAAAAATAATTTCAATCAAATTAATATAAAAAATAGTTTTTAAAGGAATTTTACGAAGAAACTGTGTATTTCTAAAATATCCTCATTCTTAACACTATTAACTATAATTTTCCTAGTTTAGGTGGCAAGACTACTTTGGTCTCTATTCAAAATAGTTTAGCGACTAAATCAGACCTTTCGTATGGTTTGGATGGAGCGGACAATTTGGTTATTTTCTCCTATCAGCACTATTGTGGTGAAAAAATGGCAGTGTAAAATCAATTTTCAATGAGAAGACACCCAAATCTTTTTATCTCACAAAATAAATTCTTCTGCTCACAAGGCTCTTCTAATTTTTGCAAGAGGAGAGATATTTTTCTTGCAAAATAGAAAAAAGTGCCTCACAAATCAGAAGGATGTGAACATGTCCTCACTAAAAATATTGGCATATATATTGAGCCAACCTTTTCCCTTGCTTGATACTGAGGTCCATCCAAATTCAGAAGTAGACTGTATTTCTTCCAAGAAATTGGTCGAGCAGTCCACGATAAAAATCTCAGTTTTATCCAGAAAGCAGGTTATAAGGTCACACTTCAATGTAAAGTTTTTTGATAGGCCAATTACAACAGCTTTACAAGCAATAGAACGCTTTATCATTATCATTTAAAAACCAATTGATAAAAGTTAACATACCTTTACATTTGTATGCCCAGAGAATGTCTGAGTAGGATTGTCAAGCACCCTCGATGAACTCATAGACAACTCCCAGAGCTTTATCGTGTTATCAGTTGATGAAGACACGAGAAGCGATGAATCCAAAAACTTGACATAGCTCACAGTCTTAACATGACCAATAAATTTGCAAAGAGGCACCTTTATGTTACGCAGATCGTAGCAGTAAGCATTACGATCAGCTGAACCAACAGCGATTATTCGACCAGAATAAGGTGAAAATTGAACAGAGCACACATGCGCCTTTGCTCTAATAGTACCAGTGCTTCCTCCCTGTATTGTGAATCACAGCAAAAAAAAAAGCTCATGTAAAAGGGTTAAGCGCCCACGCCATATAGATGTTGTGATGATAGTTTAAAGCTGACATACACAAAGTGCAAGAGTAAAATTGCCTGATTAATATTCCAGAGCTTCACGGTGCCATCGTCGCTTCCACTAGCCAACATTGTGGGGTCTGTTAGTGAGTAGTCGACAGACCATACGCGTTTCTCATGCTCCCTCATTTCAACGAGGGCTTGGCTTGTAGTGACATCCCATATCTATTAAGATCCAGAACTAATATTATACAGCAATTATAGAAGATAAAGCAAAATAGCAAACGCAATATAACTGCTCACCTGCACCACCCCTTCAAAGTCACTAGAAGCTATCTGACTCTTGATATAACTATTCCAGCAAACATTGCTGAGTTTTGATCTGCATGCCATCTCAACCACAGGATAATGAATATCACGGTCCTCATATACAATTGCATCATACTCAAAAACTTTGATCTTCTTATTTACACCAACTGTGGCGAAAAAATGCTTGTCCCGGTCGAAAGCAAGGGAGCAAATTAAATTAGATGAGTTGAGCAGATCTCTCTGTTTAAGTTCAGCACAAATTTTAAATTTACTGAATGCTAAGTATTTGCGCAAGCCCTCAAGAAAGGGATTAATCCATTCACCCATTCTACTTCCACTTTGGGCTTCCTTAGAAACCAAATTATCAACCGTACTCCCCTGAGTTTTGTCAGTTGATCCTCTGCTAGTACTAGTGGCCAGTAACTTTCTGCTTGAAAGTTTGCATGCTGGCTTTGTGGGCTTGCATCTAGATGAAAAATAAGCTGCCTCCAACTTTCTGAAGTTATCCATGATTCGAGAGCTTTTTGAAAGCACCTCGCCTTGGTTCTCTTGGTTAGCCCCTACAGAATTACTCACATCAAGCTTGCCATCACTAAAATCCTTACATCCTGATTTGCTTCGCTTCCTAGATTCCAATGAAGCGGAATTATCATCTATTTCATAAGAAGGCAATGGAGCCTTTATTTTATTAACTGAGGAGTGATCGCCTTTCTCCACTCCAAGAAAGCAGCTTTTAGTCGTGAGCATTGACTTCTGACTTCCAACTTCTTCTATATCATTGGAGAGAAAGCAAACACTGTCATGCAACATATTAGTAGCTACTTGCTTTGTCCTTTGCAGCTTCAAAAGAAATTCAAGAAGTAACTCGTGCTCTTCAATCTCCTCCTTCAGTTTGATGGCCGCTTCACACTCTTCCAAGCTATCCCTTTTTTCATTCAGGAACTCACTTTTTAAAACCTCACTGTGCAATGCATGAGAAATTTAGCTCCAATCAAAGAAATTGGAAAGTTAAATTTTAACAAAAGAAAATCTTAACATATTCATGTATGATTTTAGGTAAGTTTCTAGTATAACAAGAACTCCATATCATCTAGTACTGGAAAACAGTTGGTTCCTCATGTGTAGGAAAGAATACAACTTCCAATGAGGAACACAAAAAGAGAGCATCAGTGTAAAATTTCTATATTGATCCATTTAAATCTAGCCACCATTAATTGATATTCCATAGCCATCAAGTTTTAGAATCCCAATGTAGTAAATCCATTGATAAAAGCTATTGAAGATGTAGTACAAAGATACTTATTGTAACCAACAAAAAAAAAGGAACTAACATCAAGGGCTGCAATTATTGATCTTTACTGTTAAGTTTGACCTGATGGTAAATCTACTGAGATGAATAAAGGATAGGGAAAAAATTTACAACTTGGGCCCTATAAAAAGTAGAGAATGATAAAGAACGACATCTTTATCAATATATATATATATATTTATTTATTTATTTATTCTTATTGAATAGTAAATAATTTGATTTATGTAGTGATCGTTATGATTACTTGTGAAATAGCAATGCTAGCCAATGAGGCAATGATGATGATGATAATGGTGGCCAATGATCGGTGACAACCAAAAGAGGTAGGCTACGATGGTGAGAGTTATTTTTAAAAACAGTCAAACACCTAATAATTATTTTGAATATTTTTAAATACAAATATGTTTTATTTTTAAAAATAAAATTATATAAAAAATACATTAAAAATATCCCTTTAAACAACAGTAACAACAACAAGCCTTAATCCCACTAGGTGGGGTCGGCTACATGAATCCTTCGCCCTATTATGTGTCTCATTTTAGATCAAGTATACTAAGATCATCTTTTATACATCTTAACTAAATTTTTTTTGGTCCACCTCTACCTTTCTTAACAAAATCTAATGACCTACTCTCCTAATCTAATCGACGCTATGCGGCTCCAAACCAAGGCGACTCTCCCTAATCTTATCTACCACCTGAGCTACTCCAACTTTTTCCCGAATATACTCATTTTGCATTCTATCTCTAAGAGTAAAGCCACTCATCCACCTAAGCATCATCCTCATCTCAGAATACTTAACTTAGTCTTATGCTTCTTTTATTGCCAACATTCTACACCATAAGTCATTGGTCTTACCACCATCTTATAAAATTTTCCTTAAGTTTAAGTGGAACTTTTCTATCACATAATAGCCGATGCATTCCTCCACTTCAACCATCCAACTACTAATAACATCTCCATCTATTCACCATCATTTTGAACAATAGAGCTAAATATCTCAAACGCTCTTTTAATGACTTGTTCACCTAATGTCACAATACTATCACTAACTTCTACAACTAAAATTACACTCTATATATTCGCTTTAGATCACTTAAGAAAACCTTTAGACTCTAGTTGACCTCCATAATTCAAGTTTCAGGGACTCCCTCTAGTCTTATCAACAAGAAGAATGTCAAAGCATACACCAAGGTACATCTTCTTGTAAATGCCTGTAAGAACATCCATAACTAAAGTAAAAAGATAAGGGCTTAAAGTCGATCCTTGATGTAATCCAATGAAATAGGAAAATATTTTGTCAACCCTCCTTGTGTTTGGACACAAGTATACATATCCTTAATGACTTGAATATAACCATATTAATTTTTCTCGTTTCTAGAACTCTCCAAAGAACATCTCTTGAAACTTTATCATAAGCTTTCTTTAAATCAATAAATATCATATATCCTCCTTACTTTCTATGCTTCTCCATTAAACCCCTTAACAAATGTATAGCATCCATAGTAGATCTACCGGCATAAAACCAAACCGATTGTGAGAAACTTATCACATCGTAACCTATGCTCTCTCTCCCATAATTTTAATGTATGGCACATTAACTTAATTCCTTAATAATTTGCACACTCTTGTGCATCACCTTTATCTTAAATATAACCAACAAATCTCTTTAATCTTTAAAATGACATTAAAAAGATTTGTGAGCCAAGAAATTCCTTGATTTCCTAAACATTTTCACACTTTTATTGGAATATTATCTGGTCCTACTGTTTTTCCACATTTCATTTTCTTTAAAGTTTCACTAACTTCAGATTTACTAATACTAAAATGAAATTCTATTTTGTAGATTAAAGTTGATAAAATCATCGGATTCTTCAAGTTTATCAAAGTACCTCATCCACCTATTTTCAATATCATTTTCTAAAAAGAGTATTTTATTATTTTCATCCTTACACCACTAACTATCTTTACTTTCTTATCTCTTTCTGCTTAACTTATACATACATCTTTCACCTTCTATCTAATCTATCAGTATAAATCACTAAAAGCTAAATTTTTTCAGATCATATATCGCTTTAATCTCTACAGCCACTTTATACATTTCCAATTCCGAAGTTTTACATCTAAACCAAGTTTTATAACAATACTTCTTATTTTTTATATTTTCTTTATATTCGACTCCACCACCAACTATTCTTATTAAAAGAAGCTTTTCCTTTTGATTCTCCAAGACATCTTTAAGAACTTGCTTAATTTCATTATATTTTTCCCACATAATATTAGCTTACTAAACATTCCAAATTCTAATCTGTAACTTACTCTTAAAAATATTTTTATTTGTGTCTTTCATTCTAATTCTGACAATAATTTGATTTATTTTTCCTCTTACAACCTTTCATCTTAAAATCTAAAACTAACAATCGATTTTACTTAGATTTTCACTGAACACCTTACATCTTTATAATCTAAACGATCAATTTTTCTTATCGGAAAATAATCAATTTGTGTTTTACTAGATCCATTTTTATAAGTAATAATGTTTCATCTCTTTTCAATGATAAGAATATAAAATCATGTTAAAGAAAAATCTAATATACTACCTTCTTCATTCACTCCAAATCCAAAATCACCTGAATACTTTTAAAATCTTTTACCACTCTACCAACATGTTATTTAAATCTCCTCCAATAAATACTTTTTCTTCAAGAGATATCTTTTGTATTAATCCTCTAATTCATTCCAAAATTTTTCTTTTCACTTACCTCCAAACATACTTGAGAGCTTACACTTATAACATTGATAATCTTAAGATCAACAATCTTTAAAGTTTATAATTCTATCTCCACATCTATTAATATTTATAACATTATCCTTCATACTTTTTTCTATAATCACACTTACACCATTTCTAGTTCGATTTTTACCTGAATATCAAAGTTTAAAACCTAAACTATCAATCTCCTTGGCCTTCTCCCCAACCCATTTAGTTTCTTGAACACATAAAATATTTATCTTTCATGGACCAATTATAATTCCATTAATTTACTTGTAAGAGTACCTATATTCCAAGATCCTAACCTAATTCTAGTTTCATGGACTAACTTCTTATCCGTCCATAATGTGGAAACCTCTTATTTAACACTGCTACCGCAATGGCGCTGACATTTTTTTTACTATATTCATACGCGGCGCCTGTGGGACGCCTACATTAACACAATGATTTAAAGGATTCATGTCATGATTATTTCGACAAGTTTTATGCTAGGTGCAACTACCTAACGCAACCCTCCACTTTTCACATCCGGACTTGGGATCAACAATGATAGTGTTAAAAAATATCCCTTTAAACCCAAAAGCAAAAACAAAAATATTCCCAAACAAACCCTAAATTGTTGCATATTATAAGCACATGTGCAACTAGCTATAAGAATAAAGAGAACAATAAAGTAAAACACTGTAAAAAATATCATTGAGATAAAAAATAATATACTAATACATATTATAAATTCTCACAATAAATAATGTCTGATAATATTATGGATATCGAAAATTCACGTAGGTCAAACTTTTAAAAGATAGATTAGATTAGAGATAAAACATTGCATAGAGATTTCATCCTTGTTTTGTGAGGACTATAAATCTGGTCCTTAATATCCCATAAGCACAAGCATATAGTTAATTATCCCTCACAATGATTTGAGAGAACTTTCGATTATGACTACTTGTTAGGTCGGTAATTAGTTAGCATATGGTAGCAGCAATTTGTATTTAAGATTGGCAAAATATACCTCCCTTAACTTAAAGCGGATGATGAGAGTAATGATGATGAGTACGATCAAGATCCTATCGTTCAGTCATCTCGGGCTAGTATGGTCTTTGGTCTACTTAATCAAAAGAGAGAGTTGACCAAACTAGACCTCAATATAAGCTTGCCTAAAAAAATTTATAAACTTAGGATGGATATTTGTCATACAGGGCAACTTTAAGTTAACCCTAGCTAATAAAGGCTTTGTGATTTATCAAGCGCATCATATGATTTAGAATTCAAAGGGCTATGATGGTAGAAAATTTGCGGCTTATGGCCATTATCGTAATTTAACGGAGTCACTTAGAAGCAAAATCACCCGATTAGAGGGTCTTAGTTGTGACTGCAATTTAGTGAACCATTGATGGCCCAAACCATCTGATCAGGGAACCATAGTTATAATCATAGTGGAAATCATTGGAGGGCCAAATCATCCGGTCAAAGGACAAAGTGCCACATCCTTACTTACTTGATCATTTAAGAGTGAACATATCCACATGTTTAATCTAACACTAATTCCTCTGTGAGTTAGAATTTTCTTAAATTGTAATCCCCAACAAACAGTTGTAAATGAGTTAAATTTTATTTTTTAGGTTTTTATAAGTTATGAATTTCATTTAAATGATTTCTTTAATTTCAAAATTTTTTTGAATATTTTATAATTTATTAAAATTTGAATTTAAGATGTTTTGAGATTAAAAATTTTACAAATTTTGATAGTAATAACCTTTCCAGTTGAATTTCTCAATCAATACGATTGATTTAATATTACTTTTATAGCGTGCTAGAAAACCAGTTGCGGTAGAGTAAAAGTTTACGTCTTAGCCTTGTTGTGAAATCCAGCACACACACAGATGTTTAAAGAGTGAACAAGAAAAATCCAGAAATTTTCACATGAAAAACCTCGAAAGAAAAACCACCAGCTGCCGGTAAAAAACTTCTCTGTATGTACGTTTAGTACAAAATCTTCCGATAACGGGATTGCAAAGTGTATATGAAAGGAACAACGTATGTAGTGCGTTCAGTGTGCTGATGGTGGTATGAATGATGGCGAACAACGAAGAAGAGCGACTGAAGATGAAGGTCGTCATGATGGAGACCTAAGATCTTGGCGACGGCGAGGATCGGCCAGCGGCGGCGCGGCGGCGGCACCGGCGGTAGTTAATGACCGTCAGTGGTGTCGATTTCTTGGAGGATCTTCGCTTTAGTCTCCTCTCTCTTGCTTGGGCTCCCCTCATATGAAGAATGAGGGGCTATTTATAGATTGGAAGAGTGGCATCTCTGTAAATATATGCAAAATCCAAACCACTCCTCTCCATCGAACGACTCATGATAATTCCCTTAATCATATGATGTATTTTGTGTATTTGAATGCTCAAATGATGTCGGAATTATGAGATCTTGGGCTTGTTAGATCCAAACGTAAAGGCTTCGATTTATATAAACACCATGTTAAAGAATTGATTGATAATAACGCTGATCTTTAGTCTGATTCACCGTCGGCTTTTCGCCAAGATTCGTCTTTTGGTGGAATTTTTGGTCATATCGGTTCTTATTTTTGGATGATATTATCTCAATCATCCAAAATATATATATAAATTTGAAAATAGCATATTCTTCAATGAAATTTGTGGTTATAACCATACATTTTGAAAGAAAGCAATCTTCATGAAACACAAGATTATCACCACGGAAGCGGATGCAGAGCCACGGATGTGTGTAGGTATGTAGCCGAATTTGAATTATGGGCTTATCCGATGCGAGCAGGCCATGAGTGCTCACCAGGCGCTGGCGCGGGTGCGTGAAACGCCATGATGAAGCGGCGTATGGCCTACGATAATCGCCGTTGTGCGGCAGGGTTGGGTTCGACTGTGGCCAGGCGGCAACGGCGATACCGCGGGAGGTGGAGTCCGATCGCGAAACCTGGCCATCGCGGATCGCGTCAATGGTCAGCGAGGGCAAGCAGCGAAATGGGCCATATGGCGGTGTCGGGTCGGGCGTCTTGCGGCGCGGTTAAGCGCCCGCAGAGCGCTGAAACCACGCCTGCACCATGGCTCAAACAATGATTTTCGACGATTTTTGGTGGTTTTTGGCAGTTTCGGGCGATTTTTGATGATTTTTTACTTTTTTGCCCCTATAAGGGGTCTATAAAAACCCCCCTAGGGCAAGGGAGAAGACACTTTCTCTTCTTCTTGAGAGAAGGTCGTTCGGAGGCAATCAAGACCCATAGCAGAGCTCAGTTTTCCTCGAAGAGGTGTTAACTAACCTCGTGACCGGCCGTTGAGGCGATCAAGACCCATATTCATACCAATGCTCCGCTTTTCCTCGAAGAGGTGTTCGACCTCGTCGGACCGAGGGTTGAAGCGATCAAGACCCATAGTTCATACCAAGCCTCCAATTTTCCGCGAAAGAGGTATTATTAGTCGGACCGGCGGGTTTGGAGGCGATCAAGACTCAGTTCAGAGCTTCAATTTTCCTCGAAAGAGGTGTCAACCGACCTCGTCGACCGACGGGTTGGAGGCAATCATCGGCGGCGATGGACGTGATGGACGGTAATGGCCGGCGTCGATAGTTGGCGAATGGCGGGCGATGGTGGTGACCCTGCGGAATGCCGGCGATGGTTCGGTAACCGGTAAGTGTCAGCGGTGGTAGGCAGCAGTGGTTGGCGGCCCGACGGTGTCAGCGGCCCGGCAATGCAATAGTCTGATGGAGACTGCGTCGGTATGCCGAGATACCGGCAGGTGTAACCGGCGAGATGGCCGGAGGCCGGCGGCTCAGCGGTGGTAACCGGCGGCGATGGTTGTCGGCAGCGGTGGCCGGCAGTGGTTCGGCCGACGATCTTTGACTATCCGGAGGTTGTTTGTTAGAGTGTGACTTCGATGGCGTTAACCTATGGAAGAGGTTGAATTGAATCCCGAAGATTTTGACCTATTTGAGGTTGTTTGTCGGTGTTACCGATGGCGTTAACGTATGGAAGAGGTCAATTATTTAAGGATTTTGACCTATCCGGGTTGTTGTCAGTGTTACCGATGACTTTAACTGTGGAAGAGGTTGAATTGAATCGGCGAGATTTTGACCCATCCGAGGTTGTTTGTCGAGTGTTACGATGATGTAACTGTATGGAAGAGGTCCGAATCACTAGGATTTTTGACCTATCCGGGGTTGTTTGTTAGAGTGTTACCCAATGACATTAACCTATGTGGAAGAGGTTGAATTGAATCCGCTGAGGATTTTGACCCATCCGAGGTTGTTTGTCAGAGTCATTGCTCGATGACGTTAACCTGTGTGGAAGAGGTCCGATCAAGTCCTCTTGGGATTGATCATGCCCAATTGAGATACAACGTGAGTTGTATATTTCTCAAGTGAGAGGATTAAATGAAAAAGAAACAAGCTTATGAGAAAAAACCATAAACTCATTACTTTAATAATGTTTTTGATACAATATTGTCACAAGATAACTTAACAAAAGGGAAGGGATACATTTTTAGAGAGAGTCAACAAAAGACAAGAGGTGGAGAGGAAAAGATAAACGGGATAAATTAAAGACTATAATATTTATACACCAAGGATTACATATAACACTTTTTAGAGACCTTCTATGTTCCAAGTTCTAGGGATGATTTTTTTAGTTATAGCAACGGTTGGTCATCGATAAGTGGGGGCAGTCTTTTCTGAGGCAAAACCCTTTGAGGTACTTCTTTATCTTGAAGATTAAAATTCTCGATGTTGAAGGTCACCGAAAGGCGTGGTTGAGCTTGTTTGAGGTAACATGATTGTGTTATTTGTTGATTTCCATAGACCACTGCAACCCCAATGGGAGTTTGAAATTTTATCTTAAGATGAGGTACCGAAGAGACAACACCGAAGATTGATTGAAGGGGTCTTCCAAATGTAACATGATTGTGTTATTTGTTGATTTCCATAGACCACTGCAACCCCAATGGGAGTTTGAAATTTTATCTTAAGATGAGGTACCGAAGAGACAACACCGAAGATTGATTGAAGGGGTCTTCCAAATATAGTGTTGTATGTTGAATTTGACTTGACCACTATGAATTGAACTGAGTGAGTGACTTGTTGAGAAAATTCTCCGAGAACAACGGGAAGGGTGATTGTCCCCTCCACCTGTACAGGGCGATTATCAAACCCATATAACGGTCCTGTAGCGGGTTGAAGTTTTTCTTTAACCAGACTCATGCTAAGAAAGGTGGAGTAAAATAAACATCAACGGAACTCTCATTATCAATCAAAATTCTCTTAACAACATACGTCCTCGATTTGATCAAGAGGATCTTGATGTGGAAACTCCTTCCAAGTCTGAGTTATTAAAAGTGATGGGATGATTAATACAAGATTTTTTTAACTCCTGCTCTTCAAAGGCAGCGATGAAGACTTTATTAGATAGTAGTGGCCCACTTACAATCGTTTCAATTTCTCCAATTATTTGATGGCTATTATGTTATTTTTGTGATGATTGTCCCGGTTGCCCCCAGTTGGAGTTATGTTTGCTTGAGCTGGTTGGTTTTGCACAAATTGACGTAGATATCCCTGTTGAATGAGCCTCTCAATTTCTTCTTTAAGTTGTTTACACGCCTAAATAGTATGTCCATGACTTGATGGAAGTGACAATGCTCGATTTCACGAATTTGGTTTTGATGGATGTGGTCACTTGATGGTCTCTTCATCTCGAATAGCCAACAAGATATTGACACGAGATGTGTTCAGCGGTGTGTATTTCAATCATGGTTCGCGTCGTTGATGCGGGGGCTATGGAGGGAGATCATGACTGCCTTGTTGTTTCTTCTGATGAGATTGTTGATCTGTGTTTCTTAGAGCACTCTTACGTTTTCCTATGGATTGTTCAAATTACTTTCGATGGGCATTAATAGCCTCATCAATAGAAATCTGTGCTTCCACACGGTGAACCAAGTCGGCATATGAGCGGACCGTATCTCGCATTAGTGACAAGTAGAAAGGCCCAGGATGGAGCCCCCCAAGGAAAACTTATCTTAGTAATTCAGGGTCAAGCCCAGGTATTTGGCGAGCTTCTGAGGAGAATCTCTGGAAGTATTCTTTAAGTGATTCACCCATATTGACGAATACTAGAGAGATGGGAGGAATCTTTAATGATCCTCCGGTTTGCAATGAACTGTTCTACAAAAATCTTGGCGATTAGTCAAGCGTATGGATGGATTCCCTTGGAAGAGAGTAACCAAGTCGAGCTTGCCCGCGAGATTAATTGGAAAGACTTGACAAAGTAGTGTCTCAGAAGCTTGTTGGATATGCATGATGGTCCTAATGGTCGATATGTTCATATGGTGATTGCCATCATAGGAATCAATGCTCGAAGCTTGAAACCTGAGAATAGGATGTTGAAGAATAGTTTTATAAAGGTGATGACTCCTCATAGCGGTAAGGGGAGGATGATTTATCTTCAAGGTGAAATTGTCTTGCATTAAGCGTAATTCGCATTATAACATGGCAGTGGAGTCAATAGGACGAGAACGTGTCACGCTACCCGCAATAATTGGTGGATTAGCAGTCAGTTGAGCTGCACGTGATGGATGAGTAGAACTCACAGTGTCAAGGAGATCAACATCACGATCTGGAAGCGGAGGAACTTCATCGTCAAGGAGATTAACATTTTGACCTCCCACGGCTAATGATCGATCTTGGGAGAGATGTGTTTGCCGCAGTAGTGGCTGTTGTGTTCCTCGCAAAAGTCGGATCATCTTATTTTGAGACTCTTCCATTCGGCCACGATCTTCTAAAGAGATTTCGCGCCTTCGAGAGTCACGCTATCGAGGAAGTGAGGCGAAGGTTGGCGTCCTTGGTTGATTGGTTTGAGAGTGGCGAGTTGGAGTGGAGGCTTCATTGTTACAGTCACCCTATTAATGGACGTGGGTTTTCACAGAAATTGTGATTGAGAGGTTCTTTTCCACAGACGGCGTCAACTGCGTCTTAGAAAACCGGTTGTAGAGTAAAGTTTATCTTTAGCGCTGTTGTGAAATCCACACATAGGTATTTAAAAGTGAACAAGAAAATTCAAATTTTCACATGGAAAACCTCAAAAGAAGGAAAAACCTAACCGGTAAAAAAGCTTTCACTATTTATCTATTTGAGTACAAAATCTTCCGATAACGGGATTACGTGTATGTGAGAAAGGAACAACGGCAGGTGTAGTCGCGGTCAATTGGTAACAATTGCTAGTGGTAGCGAGATGATGGCGAACAACGAAACGGCGGCCGAAGATGAAGGTCATGATGGAGGCCGGCGGAGGTTGACGATGGCGGCGGCCGGCGTGGTTGGCAGCAGGTCAGTGGTACGGTGTGCTTGGAGGATCTTCAAGCTTTGGGGCTCTCCTCTCTCTTGCCGGCTCTCTCATATGAAGAATGAGGCTATTTATAGATTGGAGTGGCATCTCAGAAATATATGCAAAATCCAAATCACTCCTCTCCATCGAACGGCTCATGATGATTCCCTTAATCATATGATGTATTTTGTGTATTTGAATGCTCAAATGATGTCGGAATTATGAGATCTTGGGTTTGTTAGATCCGGCTCGTCAAGATGCTCGATTTGACTATAAACACTCCATGTTTAAGAGTCGATGGATAATAAACGCGTGATCTCGGTTAGTCTTAATTCATGAACAGATTGTTTTCTACGTCAAGATTCGTGCTTCGACTAGTGGAATTTTCAGGGTCATATCAATTTTCTTTAATTATGATCAACGAATATTATACCTACCATTGAAAACTCTATCTTGAGCGTGGAGGATCGACTCCGTGGTTAGAATAGTGATTAGATTTTACTCTTGAAATAAAGAGTCTATAATTTTAAATATGAAATTTCTCTATCGCAATCTTTAATCGCAATATGCAAATATAAAAATAAACTACATTTTAAGGAGTAAACATTAACTTTCAACTAGTTTTATCAACTCATGTCCTTGTGAGGAAGATAGTCAAAGTGGTTAAATTAGACTTACAATTTCATCATAAAGGTTTAACGACCCGCTCAAGAGTGTGTAAGTGCATCAATTTTAAAGTTTAAAAATTAAAACGAAGCATATATTTCTAAAATAATTATTGTTTTGTCAATATATTGACACGCTTTTCAGATACTTGTATACTTCTTAAGGCATTGAATTTGAGTTGATTTTATCTCGTGATACATGCATATGATTCATCTAATTATTCACAAGAATTATGCAACATCAATCTCATACATATGCTTATTTTTTAATGCATGCACGGTTAAATTTTTAAGTCATTTTTTGTGTATTTAAAAGTAATGCTTTGATCATAGTATGCCCGATAATGCGTACACATTTCAATCTCTCATGCTATTTGCATGCATTTTAGTGCAATGATCCTAAATGCATGGTTTGCATCAAAATGTGTGCAAGACATAATCTTCTAAGTCATTTGCACATTACTATACAATGATCATAGGCATGCGATTGCCTCATGATCCATGCATGATTCACTTGGGAATTTTTGATCTTTTGCATGCATGTTGATGCAACGATTTCAAACATAGGGTCACATCATAATGCATGCACAATCTATTTCTTAACATGTATTTCGATGTATGCACACATAATTCATATTGGTGACTGAACGAATTTCAAGACATTATATTTGAAAGAACAACTATCTGAAAATATGTGCAAATTTTCATTTAAAGCCTTTATAATGCCCTTTATCGGCTTGCGTACACGTTGCAAACTCAGTTGCATAAGGCGTTCCAAATTCTGTTGAGTCATTTAAAGTAATAATAAGTTGTTTGCACTTAATACATGTTTCTTTGAATTTTTGAGATTCAATGACTCTCATTTTGTGCTTGTTGATGAGCTTTTATTTTTTTGTGAATCTATTATATTCAATACTTGACCTTATTTGCAAACAAGATATTATATCTCCTACAAATTTGCTTATATAAATTCAATTTCATTTCAATCCTTTCGATGCAAGATGTAATATTGTTTGGATAATCATTGAAAGAACATGTTCATGCCCATAAACAACAATTCTTTATTAAGAAAACCAAAGAATAAAAAACAAATTTTAAAAAATATATATTATAAAATAAAAGCTATGCTTAAGTAGACAAAAGTTAAGGCCACACTTGAGCATGGAAGGATAGAGACAAATCATTTAGTTTAAGAAAAGAACTTCAAAGACATCACAAGTTCCCAACAAATTTGAGTAATATTTAATGTAGGAGAAAAAGTGAAGAAGCAATAGGATCACTAGAAAAGTAATGGTGAAGCTAGAACAACAAGATGAAGATCTCAAGCATGAGGAATTGCAAACAAGGTGACAAATAAATTATACTTGCTAAGACATGGCACTAATAGAAAAGAATAAATAAGCAAAAAAATAATAGGGCAGGAACCAAAAAAGAGAACCAAATTGGAACAAACAATGATTAAATTGACAAGACATGCCTTGTAACATAGCATTCACATGTCTTAGGTGCCATTGTCATATTAAGCCATGTTTGAGTCATGTCCAACTTTAATTTGAGAAAAAATTTCAAACAAAATTTAAAGCAATTTAGATACATGTCAGGCCATATAAGAGACATCTTTATGCCTAATACATGTCTAGCATGAACACAAAAGTCATTTTGAATTGTTCATACTCCATAGCCAAGTAAGTTATGTCATCCTTCCTTTTGCTAGCTTGTTTTGGTGATTAGAATGTGTGTGATGGTTGGTTTGTCAGATTTGATTAGCGTCAATTTTCTTATTGATTTCTGAATCTTGTATTTTATAGAATTTATCATGGCTATTAAGACCGGACCGGACTGGCCGGTTCAACTGTGAACCAGCCAGTGGGCCGGTCCAAATACACAGAAAATTCGGTCCTGCATCGGATCGGTTAGAACAGGCCAAAATCGGTGGTTGAACCTGTGACCCGGCGAACTGGTGCCGACTCAGTAAAACCGCCCGGTTTAAACTAAAAAAAATTTTAACCTTAGATTTTTGATCCAAGGGTTGTGATTCCTCTACATATTTAAAAAAATCTAATACTAAAACGATTCTTCGGAATAGTACCCCTAGAAATCTCGATCAAAGGTCGAAACTCGAAACCCCTTGCGAGTCGCAGCCTTGCCTTGCTCTCGATGTTCTCCATTCTCCATTCATCATTGTCGCCTACTCTTCACGGTTCGCCGCCATAGCTTCGTCAGATGGTCATCGGAGACTGGATCATCGTCGGTTCACGTTGTTGTTTCGTCACAGTTGCTTCGCCGGTTCACATTGCTTAGGGTTTAGGGCTTCTCGTTGGAATCCTTAGGTAATTCCTTAGACTTGCATTGTCAGGAGCTTTGTTGGATTACGGCTTCACACAAGGTAATGAAGATATTCTTAAAAAAATCTCTGAGTTTATGTTGATTGAACTTAGGTTATCATTTATGTTGATTGAAGATATTTATGTTGCTTCGCTGCTAAGTTTTTCGGTTGGATTAAAACAAAATAATTTGTTGTGAGTGGAATGGGTAAAGCCCAAATCCAAATACAAGTTTTTCAGCCTTTTTGGCTTTGTTTTGTCTTCTTCTGCTAGAGTTTTGTTTGGTGCTTCCTGTGTTGGGGTTTGGAATTTATTGCTTGTTTCTGGGCTAGTTTTTAATGGTTGTGCTGGCCTTATTTGTCATGCTGAGGTTAGGAAGGTGGTGGCTGATAGGTTTTAGAAGGGCTTTTCTGTGGCCTCTTTCTTCTAGTTTGCCTTGGTTTGTTTGTTCTGTTCTGTACTGGTGCTCTTCTGTTTGATTGCCTGGCTGAGTGGTGGTCGTGGTGGTTTATTGGATTGTTGGTCTGGCCGGTTGCTGCTTCTTCGTTGGTTGTATTTGGTTTGGTGGCCTCCTTGCTCTGGTCTTGGGTTGGGATTCTCTTATTGTCTTATTGCTTTCCTCCTTACTGGTGGTGATTGTCTTTGGATGGTTAGGATGCTTTGTTATCCTGTTGTTTCTGTTCTATTCTTTTTAGGTCCTGATTTGATTGGCTACTTCTCCGTGGTAGGGTTTTTTTGCGAGATTGTGATAGCTGTGATGTTTATTCTTTCTCTCTTTGGCTGGTAACATTATATGTGATTGTAATCCTTCTTTTTGAAGTTTGAATGCTCACATATATTGTTGCTCCTGAGATGAATTTTGACTGAGCTTGAGCCTGTTTTCTTTCTTTAACTTTATTATTATGCTCATTTGTTTTTTTCTCATTTCCCTTGAGTATTTTGCATGTTTGATGTTTTGCAACTAGTTTGCTCTTTACTAAAATCTTCATGTACTGGTGCTGCTTTAGGCTGTTTTGTTTTTTCTTATTTTCCTGTTTTGTTTTAGTTAGAAGAATTTTTCCTTAGGTGATCTATAGCTCTTTTGAGCATTAACTTTAAGAATTTCCCCTTTAAAGACTTTGTATTCTTCTTTTGATTACAATAAAATTTCTCTTTTTTATTTAAAAAAAAGTTTTAATAGTTGAGAATTTTTTTTTTAATTTTTTTGTTATATATTACATCATTATTACATCATTCTAATAATATTTAAATAATTTTATTATTTATTACGTCATCCAGTTCAACCCCGATCAAACCATCGAACCTTTAACCTCTTCTTTTTCTAATTTATTGTTCGGTCCTATTTTCAGAACAATGGAATTTATATTAATTTTCATTTTTAATGTAAAATTTTAGATTTTGCAAATTATTAAATTATTATTTGAAATAAAATAAGTAGGTATGTTGATATTGTATTAAAGATGGCTAACCTTTGCTAAATTTAAGAGTTGGTAATATATAACTTATAATTTGTAGCTTTTTAAGTTCTTTCTACACCTTATCCTAGGTTTGTATTAACCTAAGGTGCCATATATCAAAACCCTAAGATCATATTTAAATGTTTGTAATTTATAAAATAAAATGATGAGGATAAAAAAGATGATGAAATTACTAGAGTCAAAACCAAGTAATTAAAAGGGATAGTTGTTATAGATACTACTAGACTACAAATAGTAATAAAAACTTAAAGAAAAAAATTTAGAAAGGTAAATCAACTGGATATGCAAATATCTACATATTAGGTGACAAATAGATTACAAATAATTATATGGTTAAAGGCCAACAATTCTATTTCTAGCAAGCAAAACTGGCCTTAGGCCTCAAAAGGGGATCTAAAATATATGTACAAGGGCTAAATATCATTAGCATTGCAACACCAAACTCTTTTGTCAATTGACGGCATAAGGAAAAGAATTACATGTTATAATCTTTAAAACTAACATTGTGTTTAATAGAGATCAAAAGATGCATCAATAAGGTAGTAAGATGCAATCAATGTGAAAGTAATAAGAAAGTGAAGATATAAATATAAGGTAGCATGTTTGAAAGTAGGGGTGTAAGTGAGTCAAGCCGGCTCACAAGCTGACTCGAGCTCGACTCGTTAACGAGCTCACGAGCCAAGCTTATCAAGCCACGAGCTCATAAACAAGCTCAAAAAATTTTCGAGCTCGAGTTCGAACGATTTGACTTCGCGGTAGCTATCGAGCTGGTTCATAATGACGCAATTATTGTATATCACGTTATCGATTCAATAATTTTTCGAGCTTTTTAAATGAGCGCGAACTTTTGAAACGAGCTCGAGCATTCGAGCCGAGCTTGATTTTCTTTAAATCGAGTCGAGCTCGAGCTCGAGCTTAACAGGGTTTAAACAAACTTAGCTCGATTAAGTCAAAACTCGACTCGTTTACACTCCTAGTTGGAAGTTATGTGAAAAATCACACGATATTTAATAGGACAAAATTGAGAAGAAGCACTCGTAAGGTTCACATCAAACAATAACATAAAATTTGACTTTATCTAATTGATGAAAGATATTCACAAATATGTAATAAAATTCATATGTAAAAATACACTAAGGGGTTGTTTTGTTGACTGCATTTAGGGGCTATTTGGTTGAAAGAATTTGGAATGCACTGTAAAGTAAATATAGGGATTTTAACTTTTTTGGTGTTTGGCTTGAAGTAAGTTTTCAATGTAATGTAATGTATTCCAAAAATATTACAAAGGCCATTTTTTGTGTAGTTGAAATTCGCCCGATTTGGGCGAATTCTAAATACATCGGCCAATGTAAAATGATCGCGTCGTTACCACCGGCGCCCACCGCCACCCATGGCCGCCACGCCCGGCGGCACCACCGCCCACCACCGCCACCACGCCAGCTGATCGCCATCACAATCATTGCTGGATGTCAAAACCTTCAAAATACTTTACATTTTTTCAACCAAATAGAAAAAAGAAAAATCCTGAATTTGTAAAACTCTCAACCAAACAATTGTAAAATAATCCTTTTACAATTTTTTTTTACTGCATTCTTTTCAAAACCAAATAGCCCAGAGTGTAAGATGAATCATGTATTTAGATTATTTTAATTTGTTTGGTTGAAAACTCTACAAATACATGAATTCCTTTTTTTTTGGTAAAAGAAATGCGATGTAAAGTATTTTTAAGATTAAGGGTGGCGATGTCCGGATGGCGCGATGTGGCCACGGCGGCCGCGCAACGGGGTAGCGGTGGCGAGGGCGATGGTGGGCGGCGGTGGAGGCCGACGGCGATGAAACGATGGCGGCGGTGAAGCGACGGTAGTCAAACACTTTACTTGGCCGGTCGGTGAAGGTCAAATACACTCAAAATGACTATTCTAATGCATTTCAAATACACTACATATGCATTGAAATTTTACTTTGCACTATATCAAACACTTAAAAAGTTAGATTCCTTACATTCGATTACTTTCTCATCTAACAATAAACAAATCCTAAAGCATCACATAAATCTTGAGCTAAATCAAATCATAAACACTAGTAAGAACCATTATAGTCTAAAACCAAACCTCATTTTAGGCCGACTACTTGGCTCGGGATGCAACAGCCACAAGCAAAATGATGAGACCTTTGGCCACTTAAGCAGCATTTGTGGAGGAAGCACGCGATGTCTTAAGTTGGACATTATACCAAACTTCTCTTCAATGGTCTCAAACATACAAAACAACTGGAAAAAAAATTACCAACTACCATCATTATAGCAACAAATGCAAAATAACGACCATAAGTTCAAGAAGACAAAACACATCATTGAATATTTACCTCAAATAGTAGAACACCTAATTTGTATATATCTGAGGCAAATAAACTTTGTCTTTCCTGAGTTTCTTCTGGGCTTTTATACCAATTAAACTCCATACTTAATAACTTCTTAAGAGGAAATTCTCTCTTCTCCCCAACTGCACTTAGCTCACTTAATTCTCCCCTTCCCTTCATGTCCTCCACCAAAGACAGTTGAAGGGCATGTGCAGGATTCTCAAAAGCACCAGCTGACACCCCATCACAAAAAGTAAGGGATTTTGCAGCACCGCAACTACTACCGCCTTCTTCACCAAAGGAAGAGTCTGAGTCTGAGCCCGAGCAAGAAGCAGATTCAATGAATGAGACACAGTTGAAAGATGACATCACAAAGCAAGAAGGCCTAATGTTATTAACTACAACTCCTTGATGGTGTGCAAGGTTAACCGCCTCTACAACCTGCCGGAAAATGTGTAGGCATTCCATAAAGTCTACCGACCGGCCAGGCTTGTCTAGCCACTCTCTCAGGCTGACTTCCCCATCGCTTCGACTGCCACCACCACCAGTAGTCTTAGACAAGGTAATATCAAAACTTCTTTTTCCATCTTCGTCTACCTCCTCCTCCCTTGAACTGCTGCCGGCAATCAGGCCGAAGCCACTACTAGAGGCGGTAACAAGGCCACCGACTTTCAAGTGCCTCGAGGTGGATGATCCCTCCAAGCCCGACTCCTCTTTGGAACCCTCCATTTGGCCTATCCCATCGCAAGAAATAAACACTTATTACGCCCCAAGATCACGCTTTTCAATAACCAGAAGCGAGAATCGATAGCCTCAACACCTATTTATTGAAAATTTCATTCAGTGCCAACTGTTCGCGAATTTGAACCGCCAGAGAGGACAAAGGCTCACCTCGATCGGTAAGATCCCACCTTTCAAGCACGAAAAGCAAAACTAGCAGCTTTCCATTAAAACACATATGAAGAGAACTTCCATATCCTCAGTGAAACTGCGTTTGGATGGAAATAAATGCCAATATCAAAAAGCGCGCAGAGAAGCAAAGATGATGGAGATAAAAGGAAACCTCAGAAAACCACCACACAAGTGAGTTCTCTAACATGCCCAAATACTCAAAATCCCTTCTTTTTTATCTCTTCGGAGATTCTCAGCCTCACAAATCCACCGGTCACTCTTCACTTTTACTCTCTTCCGGGCCTCCGGCCCCCACCAATCTCTTTTCTTTTTCCGCCAGCACAGAAGAAGAGGCCGAGCCGCGTCCTTAGAAATACCATTGGCTATAATGACTTTCTGTGCTGCTCGAGAAGGAGAGGAGGAGAAGCTGCTTCTTTGCGTCCGTTATCTTGTTCTTAATTCTTTTCAGCTACGTGGCGCATTCATGGCCGCATGCAGGCCTTGCATGCAAGGCTCCTAGCCTTTGGCCCTTGTTACCACACAGAGAAACTCCCTTTATATATTATTATTTAAGATTTATATAGGGAAACTTAATTATAAGTGCCTTACGATGCCCGCACTTGAATAAATAATCACTTTTATTTTCATCAAATAATAAAATTAAAAGTTTATTTTGAATCAAATTATCATTTTCATAATACTGTAAGTCATAGTGTGAACATTCAAATAAGTCAATTGGCTAAATATATATTTCAAAAGCTATCATTGTGTTTCAAATGATAATATGTTTGAATTCAACTTAAATGAACTTTAAATAAAACAAGGAGATAATTCAAATAATAATAAAAAAAATTTAAAATGATTTAAAGAAGGTTTAAAAGTTTTATTACAACTTATTATTATGTTCGAATTTTCTTTGAAGCTAATTCACACCGAATGATCAAATCCTAGTTTTCAAAATAAATTTTTGAAAAATTTTTTTTTAGAAATATTTAAGTAAATTTAATCACAAACATACATTATATATAAGAACAACTTAAGACTCTTGATTGAAAAATTAAATAAGTAAAATCTTGCACATATTATATTATTTGTTTTTAACCTAAGGTTCTCTCTCTCTTTCTCTCTCTCTCTCTCTCTCTCTCTCTACAATTCTTTTTATGTAAAATGAATGAAACTTTTTTAAAAAAAATTGATGCTAATCGTTATTAAAAAATGAATCTTTATATGATTCTAATATAGACAAATGGGGATATGAATTGTACTTATTGCTTATTAAAACTTTTTTTTAAAAATCCCTTTCAACACCTATTCATTAATCAATATTATATTATCATGAAAAGTATGATTTGCTTCTCTTCATTAGGTGATGAATAGAAATTCAAAATAATTCAAGTATTAAAAAAATACACTTTAGCAAATAAAAGTTAAAAAGGAGGAAAATGTTTGTTTATTGTATATTAACAAAAAAAATTTTAGAATAGATAGATTTGCTTCATGTTCTCATTGGCCTTCTCCCATAAAGAACTACATATTGTTAAGTATATTTGCATTTAAAAATATATATTTTTCTATATACAATTTCCAACTATGAGTATTCATGTCTTTATAAATATAATTATTATTCTTCAAATCATATAATTTACATTAATATAATTGAATTTAGTCTCTAGATTCTTGCTAGCCTCCCTTCATATATATATATATATAATTACTTGATTTCCACACAAAGAGAACCCTTTCCAAGTTTATTAATCTCTTTATTAAGTTGATTAGGATTTATTTTGGAGTTGATATTCTTTAACTAAGTTCTTAATATGAAAAAATATATAATAATAATAATAATAAGCATAGTATAATCCTTAATAGAAGATTGTTTGGGAACCCTAAGTAGAATTTTGTTTGATAAGGTTGATATTATAGATTCAACTTTTTAATATGATATTATAATGCATGTATGATTGCTATGTTTGATTGCTTTGATTGAGCTATGCCACCAAGTTTGATTCAATTAAAAATTTTATTGATTAATCAAGAAGCTTTAAATTCTCAAATAATTAATTTAATTTTCACATCTAATAAAATGATATTGACTTCAATCAATAAAAGTAAGCAAAGTATTTTTAATAGAAATCAATAGATATCACATTTGAATGAATTTGAGAAGAATAGAGTCCCTCATTAGAGGAGAAAGTTTAAGTTCAATAAAATTTGTTATAGATGTGGGAGGTTACATCATAAAATAATAAGATTAAGTCAAACTCAAGGAAATAAATATTTTTTTTAATGTTAAGATCAAGGGAGGGATGGCAATGATAGGTGTGCTCTTTTGTCTCATGATGCTCAATCATATTTTAGAGATTTTGATTGGAGTATTTTATTGATTATGGATGTTCTAATCATCTAATTAGTCATTAAAATTTATGTGTTAATATTGATTATAATTTAATTGCCATTGTTGATGAACCATATTATCTTATCAAGAGCATTTGAGAGTTGTCTTCCATCTTCTACTAGCTCATCTTCATCTATTAATAATATATAATTTATTCCTAGCATGATGAAAACTTTATTATCTATTTTTTCAAATGAAAAATAAAAGAATATTATATTTATTTTAGCCTAATAAAATATTTTTTTGTGGATGTTAGTGTTTATGATAAACTTAATATTAAAGGGAGAAAAGTGAGTAAGCTTTATGTTACATCTATTTGACATGTAAGACTTGGCATATATAAATTATGATAACCTTAGTGAGATGCAATTCAACATTTTATTTGATGGTGTTCCTTAACTAAAGATGAATATAAAGATTTATGTAATAATTACAAGTATGAAAAGATGGATAATTTTCCATTTAACAGGAGTGAGATGAATATATTTGATCGTTAAAATTTATCTACTAAGATGTGTTAAAAAAGTTTATCACATCTTCTTATGCTGATATGAGTTAGGGGTGTCAAATTGAGTCAGTGGATGATCCAGTTCAAGTCAGACACAAATTTGATCCAACCTGAATATACATGACTTGAACCTAGCCTATATATTAAAAGGATAAAAAATCCCAGCCCGAATTTGAACCCCTTCAACCCATTGACCCAAATGTGACCCAAATAATCAATTTATATGTGCATTCTAGATCAAAAATGAAATCAAATCAAATCAAATTTGAGTTTACGGGTCAACTTTAGATTCACGGGTTAAAAATTGAGTCAAATTCGGATCAATCTCAAGTTTGTAGGTCAAAATCAAGTCTAAGGATTTAGGTTGGCTACTCAACTCGAACTCAGCCTAAAAATTGATTGAGTCAAGTGGAACTTAAAATTTTCAATTCAAGTTTGTATCAAAAGATCATGTTAAGTCAATTTTTGACACCCTTAATATGAGTATACATTAGTGGTGAGAAGGCTAATTTAGTATTTAAATAGGCATGCATAGTAAAGTGTGGGGTACGTAGGGTGAAGTAGTTGAGTTCATAAGACCAAGTAGTTAGTACATAAGGTCAAGTACAAAAGAGTTTCACTTTCCTAATATCGTCACCTATCCTTTATATCACACACTTTCATAAACTTAAGTCATTGTCGTATCAACACTTAACCAAGTAAACCAATGTTGTTTGATGTTTTATTGGGTAGTCTAAGATTGATTAAAATTTTATCAAATATATTTGCCAATCATTTATATAGAGGTTGTATGAAAATGACTAATAGCATATTTCATACATTTTCCTGACCACTATCTCTCCCAGGATATTATAATTATAATCAGCTCATTTTAGCTCTATCACTTGATTTTCAATTTATTAGATGAAAATCTGTTTAAAAGCTATTAATGTATTTGTTTGATGTAAATGAAAAGTGGCTGCAAAAAGCTTAGAGAATCATTCTTTGTTTGAGATCTTTCAAGTAAAAGAGAAGATAATTGAATGTCCTAATTTTAGAACACCGCAAGAAAACCTTAATGACTAGTCTACCCAAGTTGCACTCCTTCAATTATAGATGATATCGATGATCAAAAAAATGATAAAAAAAATCTCGACAATAAGCTAAGAACAATTCTACTAGAGAAATCAAACTCAAGAAAAAATCTTGTCATTATGATAATATGAAAGAAATGAATACAATAAAGAAGATGGCTCCAATGAGTAAGATGTTGATCTCAAGCCTTTTTTTAGAGGAGATCACTAACCTTTTAAGATAGAAAAGCCAAAATCAATGCTCCCACCTTCGAGAGTTGTAACACGCCGATAAATTTGACATTGGGTGGATCAACTCAAGACTTATTTAAACATCTATGGATGCTCTTCCCATAGAGAAGGTCGCATTTGATCACCTAAAGCTAACCAAACATGCACTAACATGGTGAAAATCTCATCATGGGCAGGAGCATCAAAATGTTACCTAGAGGAAATTCAAGAAGTTACTCCGAAAAAATTTCATAAAGGTGTAAGTAACGTGATTTGTGATCAAGATGAGATCAACTTATGCAAGAATATATTATAGAGTATAGATGATAATCATTGATGATTGGCATGCCTTTAAAATGTTAAGGAATATAGATAAAATTATCTTTATCTAACTCATACAAAATATCTACACACCACCCTCCATCCAACTCCTATAAATTTATTGCATATCATCCAGTGCTTAGTATCTATACAATGATATCTATCAACAATTATCTAATATAGAGAATTCAATCTTGCTGCCTCCATCTCCCTAACGATGCATGTATGGTACCGCTTAATCATGCATTTTTTTGATATAAAGAAAGTAATATCTCCATCCTTATCTTTGCATGTGCTAAAAAAAAATCTTTGATGTACTCCTTTTTTTAAAACATGATAAAATATTTGATTTCTATGTGACCATAAATATAGCCAAATATTATCAAATCACACTAATTTGTGTCAAACGATTGTGACATTTGATGTGTTTATTCTCATTTATATTCAGTCCTCATTTTCGCTTCAAGTGACTACATTCTCTCCCAGTTTTTGATATATAAAAAGTGATATCTATATCCTTACCTTTACATGTGTTTTAAAAAATAAAAAGTATGTGACCATAAATATAGAAAAAAATCACTAAATCACACAAATTTATGTGCCAAATGATTATGATCTTTGATATGTTTATTCTTTTTTATGTTCAACTCTTATTTTACAATAGATGATTGCATTCTCTCCAAGTCTTTCACATAAAAAAAGTGAGATCTCTATCCTTATTTTTATATGTTAAAAACAAAATCTTTGATGTGCACCTCTTTTAAAGCATAGTAAAATATTTTATCTGCATGTGACCATAAATATAAAAAAATATCATTAAATCACACAAATTTATGTCAAATGATTGTGATCTTTGATATGGTCAGATAATTGCATTCTCTCAAAGTCTATGACATAGAGAAAGTGGGATCTCTATCGTTATTTTACATGTTAAAATAAAATCTTTGATGAGCTCCTTTTTTTTAAAGCATAGAAAATATTAATCTCTTTTGACCATAGATATAAGCAAATATCACTGAATCACACAAATTTATGAATATAATGATTATGATCTTTAATGTGTATATTTTTCTTCATGTTCATCCCTCACTTTCATAACAAGCAACTACATTCTCTCAAATTTTGATATAGAGAAATTGGTATCTTTATTCTTATTTAGCAAAATTTTTAAACTAAGCACATTTTAAATCGTAATTAGCGAAATAGGCTTAAAAAAATTCAAAATAAGCATGGTTTTACTACATACATGCAATGTCGGTGCGTTAAGCGGAAATTGGCTAAAAAATAATTTTTTTAAAAAAAAAGTAAAAATTACATACATATCACACAATTCTTATGTATTTACATAAGTAACATCACAACATAAAATATATATATTTTAAAAAAAAAAAAGAATTTACATACATATCACACACATTCTTATGTATTTACATATCTAACATCTAAAGTTAGATATTTACTTATGTAAAATATTTTCACTTAAACTTATCTAATTCTCCAAAATTTTTAAAAAAGGACAATTCAATATCAAAAAAAATATCGATACTTCAGAAAAATACAATTCACTTAAACGAAAATATTTAACATAGATAAGCGGTGTCTTGATATTGCATTGTAGAAAATATAAAACAAATAGTAGTGTACATCAAACTATCGATGATGATCCACAAGGATGACAACTAAGGACATCGATGGCGGTGCCTCCATGGTGGAAGTGCATCACTCACAGAGTGTCTTGTAGGTCATCGAGGACGGTCTCATAAATGGTCTTCTTGTGCACTTCATCTCCGCACAGTGGTGGTCCTCTGTATCATCGAGGAATGTAATATCTATCTCGTGATGGTCACAGCCGAAGAAGACGGTGGTACCTGCTTGTATCTGCAGCATGTATACTGGTGGGTGAGGATACGTAGGAGCCGCCATGGAAATGGGTGAACATGACTTCCCGATAAGCAGTAGGTGTGTCATATGGGTTGTATGGACCAAGCATGGTATGACAATGGACGCATTAAATCCATGTATGTGGTGGGAAGCGAAGGTCTGTAGAAGAAGCTGCATCATCAAATCTCTATATCTATTTATCGATATGTGCATGTCCCTCTGTAGTTTTTATCACACCTGTAGGTATTGATTGAATCGAAAATCGATATCCATATTTCTCCCAAAATAAAGGCGGAAAATATCTTGTGTGTAAGATATGCTCATTGTTTATATAATTTAATTCGCATAACATATTAAAATTTGAATAGCTTACAATTTTTCAGTACTCACCATCAGTCTCTCTGGGAGCTCGAGGATAGTAAGTGGTAGGCGGAATGGTGAACCCAAGCATGTACAAGGAGGCTCGATACCATGCTCGATGTCGTGGTCAACTCTAGGTGGAGCTGCGTACAAATAGCGAATCGGCCTCCCAGGTTATGTAACCACGGTGGTCAACCCGTCAGCGTCGGCCTTCCCAGACCATCGAAATGTAGGATCTCTCGATGTTTACCTGGTGTGAGACCAAGCTGTCAGGACACGATCGGGAGGTACCACTCAATTCTCTTCCGAAATGAGTGGTGGCGAGCCAAATTCAGCCTTGACAACAGATATATCACTTTCACGTGCGTATCTGCGCCGTAAGGCTCTCATATCACCTGCAACATCATATTAAGGAATATATGTCATATGTAAGATTAGAGCAGTAAAAAAATGAATCAAAGTGTACTTTCTCATACGACTTTGTAAGAAAATCATCTCTATTCTCACATGAGCAAGTGTCATCTCCCCGTAACCCTCATTCCACACGCATCTCATACCCTCCTTTGATGGAAAGGGTGCCTAATGTGGGTTGGCCAATATATATATACGACCAGACTGAATAGATGTAGACAACCCTTTAGTTAGCCATAGCCTCATTCAACTCTCTCAGATTTGTGCTTGCTCCAATGGAGTATCCGCTAAACATGCTCAAATCATCGCATGGTAATCGTAGATGTATCTCACCAAGAAGTATCGGTATGAGAGGAAGCGATGATGAAAACGGTATGTGCTTTAATGTGCATCGAAAGTCATCGGTAGATCCAAATATGAATCCTATAAAATGTCAATGCAACCAATGTAAAGGTAAGCAGTCCGGCATGCTGCATGCGGAATGTCGATGTAACATGTACATCAGATCATGGTATATCACATCTGGCTGGATGTCTCCCGATGAGCTCATCGCAATAATCAACCCAAGATAGCCATCGTCTACCCTCCCCAACCACTGGTGGTCCTATAATAGGTGGCGTCAATCCAGGCTAGAATCATAGCGTCATGTAGCGTCATCTAACTTCCAAATGAAATGTATTTCTGCGGTGACCGGGCCAACTAAGGCTGAGCAAGTGGTGATGTCGAGATCTGCGGTGAAATGCATTGACCCATCTCGTAGTCCATAAAGCGTAGGCAATGAACGGTCTTCTCGAACATAAGTAGATCACGCGACTCTTAAATGGTGCGCATAAGACAAATTATTTATTTGATCAAAATGACGTCTGAGATACTAATATTACAACAAATGAATTAAGACATAAATATTACTACAAATAAAGTAAAACATACTGTATTGGGATGTGCGTGCAATGCGCGTACTGCGATCTTTGGGGTGAACCTCAGGGGTGTGCCATAATCGGCCGCTCATCGCGTGCGGCGTCTAGCTCCTCCTTCCTCGTCGCCATGTCACTATATTGTAAACAACATTTAGGATTAGATGTCAGTAAATGTGGCGTTACAAATTCATAAGTGCAGCTAAATTTACAAAAAATTTCAATACATGGTGCATAAAAAAAGACAGAATTTATCTTGTTTGACAAATTCACATATATAGTCTCGGTGCAATTAATTATACATTACAGATTAATTTTTTTACTGATTTCTTTCAGTTAACACTAAGTCTGAGAGACATAGTGCAATTAATTATACATTACAGAAGTTTATCTACGATAGCACTAACAATTAAGCACATCATGAATAATAGATGACATAATGTCGATATGACTAATCTCACATAAATGAAAATAGGAAAACATTCCCATGATTATATCCATAAAAATCATATATTGGTAAAGAAACACTAATACCGAATACATTTCAAGTGCATAAGTCGAGAAAATAACGGGGATACACTTCATGTACATAAGTCTAAAAGAAACAAACGACTACGAAACAACACTAGTATCACCTTTGTGGATGGTAGTCCTGTGCAGAATTTTGCATAGTCCGATTACTGTTGGACCACGCGTTCTCATCCATTGTATTTGCATATCGTGGGTGTCCCCAGGCTGCCGGTCCATTTGGTGGTGCAAGTTCAATTGTATGCGATGACCGGATAAATACATTGGCCGATCGGTCGTGACATGAAAATGAGCTTCCGTGCGTCGTGGTACATTTGTAGAGTGTAGTGGGAACATATTCTTAATGATTTACATGGCGTTGTCCCATTATAGTAATGGCATGGACATGGAATGTACTGATGGCGGGTACGCATGTATAAGTCAATGAACTTAGTCAATTCAACCTTGAATGACATGGAGGATATTGTGAAAACACGGAATTCGTTTATCTTGTAGGATCAGCATCTTCGTGCTTCGCTCATTTTGTTGCGGTTGAGCTTTCACACACGGCGAAAATCGAATCATTCACGGATAAGGTGAGAAGCTCTAGTCGTTTGTTGAAGGCAACAAGATTGTAGAAAATTGATGTTATTAAAGCCTAAATTGGTAAGCCACGTGCCCGCTTTAACACACCGTTGAAACACTCCGATGCGTTAGTAGTCATTGTGTCGTAACGATACCAGCCATCATGACATAATGTCCACTTCACCACATCTCTTGCGACACTCAACGACCTCACGGTTTAATATTTTTATATAATGTAGCGTGTGAATATGTGAATGTTGTATTGCATTCGCATTTCACACATCGGAATTCTCATCGATCTGCATGCCTTCTTGAAGTTTTCTCTGAGATGGCGTAAATAGTGACGGTGTTTTGCCCAGTGTAAAATTTCAAGGCATCCACGCACTAATCCAGAATGACGATAAGATATAATGCATAAATCAAGTCGTGTGCATATAAATGGAACCAACTCTGTCATGCGATAAACCAAATCAGACTCATTGCATTACGCTTCTACAATTGATTCACGAGAACAAACCATTATTAGCATCAATACTGGTAGAATCTATACTTTCCGGAGAAAGTACCATCAAGACTTAGGACGGCTCTGATGTCCGATATAGATGGTCCAAATGCAGAAAATCGTTGAAAGCGCGAATAAACGAATCACATGCGACATGGCGAACATACAATCATGAAGATATGATATGAATCCTCCCAGCTGCCAAATATAACTTGTATAGCCTTTTTGTGGGCATCCCATGCTTTCATATAGAAACTTTAATGTTAAATTTTGATTATGTGGCCGATAATTTCCACTGTTTCAAATCCAAACATCTAATGGCTGGATGTAGTAGCTAATAAATTGAGAGGTGCCTTTATGTCGCTCAATATGGAATGAGAACATGTGACTCGACATACTAGAAATCACCCAAACACCATAGCCTCTTGCTTGAGCATGTAGCCACAAACATGGCTTACTAGAATGATTGTTGTTATGAATGCAAAGTATCATGAACCTTGTTTTTTAGAATCACTTGTCATATATTCCACATTATTTATTATTGAGGATGGTAAATTTAAGGTGCCCTGTCGGAAACACATTCCTTCATTTAGATGTTTGGAATGAAATTATCTTTTAGAAAAATAGAATTTGTTGAGAGGTCATCAAGTTTAGTTCTTCATCCCATTCTTGGGTTAACTAACAACTTGAATATAGTCATTATTACTAAACATGTTTTCTTCAACGGTCCTTTGTTTGTTAGCATAATCTCTCGATATAGTTCCGGCGTTTGGATGGTGTTGTTCTCTCATATCACCTTGTCATCCTTAGGCGGTTACGCCCGGCATTATTTTAGCCCTAAATCCCGTTTACGGAGGAACAACCGTCCATGATTCTCACCATAGTTCGAAGTTGAGGTATATGAGGATCATGAATAGAGAGATGACACGTCTACATCATCAAGCATTTGAATGTATAGGTTAAGATGAAAATATGTATCGAGATAAGCGCTAAAACAACTTACCAATGATATTTCATGTGGATATATGGTGTTGGAAAGTTTCAAATGAAATTCTTCGGATAATTATGGATCATTTCGGTTTCAATTCAATTTCAACGCACAACAACGGTTGTACACTATGCATTGATGATGCCAAAACATCATTTAATAAATTAAACCAAGAAATCTATATAGAGAATCTAAACCGTGTTGAATCAACTTTAGCGATGATTCAATTTTGTACACCGCTAAAATCATTAAATTAATATAGGATGATTTTTTCACTATCGTAAGGAAGAAATCGTCACTAACAGATTGCCATAATATAGACTAAACACGCGTCAACTCATATTCAATCAAATGTATGGGAATCTTGAAAAACAAACTGTTTAAATTATCTAAATTAATCTTCATCTCAACAAAAAAAAAATCAAAAAAAATTAAAGATCTGACTTAAATGATTATTAAGGCAAAAAATCACTAAATCTTTTAAACATTTTACACTTCTAAAATATTATTATATCTTATTGCTTTTTTATATTTAATTTTTTTAAAACCTCTCCAATTTTAATTTTATTAATATTATGATACAAATAAATATTTTTAATTTTATTTAAAATATTAGAATCAATAAAATCAACAATATTCTCACAACAATCATTAAAAAATTTATCAAAATATCTCATCATATATTTTAAATATCCTCTTTTAAAAATTTATTTATTAATTTTTATTTTTAACACACTTAACTTGAACTAAAATTTATTTCTCCTATCTCTTTCTTTGATTAACTAATACATATATCTTTCACCCTTAATAAATTAGCAAGTATTAAAACCTAATTCTCTTAATTAATCATTCATCTTTTCTTTATTCCCATTTTCATGTGCCAAGAAATATAAGTTCAGGAAATGAGTGGATAGAAAGAGCCTCAGTGTTCAGAAAACTCTTAGCCGGAGGAACAAGCAAGAGAAATATTAAACGCTTGTTTGGGATTAATTTTATTTTATAAATTTTAATTTTATAATAATATTATTTTTAAAAGCATATTTATCATATGCATTTTTAAAGTATTTTTATTTTTTATTTTTAAAAGAAAATTATATTATTTTTAAAAATTACTATTATAATAAAACATATTTTATTTTAAATCAAAATACAAATAAAATAAAATAAAATAAAAATCAAATCAAATCAAATAAAAATATAAAATTGATCCCAAATAACCCCTAAGAGTCCATCACTAGGACAAGAAGAGTTAAAACAACTTTAATAATGAAAGTTGAGTATCAACATATTAATATAATAAGGTTATGTATCCTACAATTAATGACCTTTTAGAAGTCAAACAATATGCCATTAAAACAAGAAAAAAGGTTTAATAGGACATTCCATCCTTTCAAAGTAAGATCTAATTGAACCAATCATGTTCATTCAAGTGAAATAGGTCAACTAAATATAACAAAACCTATAACGATATACCTAAAGAAAAGCATATCATATTCACAAAGAAAAGCATGTCACACTATACCTAAAGAAAATCCAAATTTGCTACACACTCCAAATCCACATTAAGTTTGCCTACAAGCATCATAAAATACAACATATACATGTCACATTCACATACTAATTATAACTGAGAGGCGCCGAAGATCGACGGGTTGTGTCTCGATCTCTCGGTTCGCCATTTTTTTTTAAAAAAAAAAATATTTATTAACGAACAACTGGCGCTGACTATACTAAATAAAATTTTTGTTGGTAAAATGTTATTTTTATTTATATATGATGGTGATAATTGATAGTCGAGCTATGAGAATGGCTGGTGTATATCAATTGGTGATGATGGTGATTGTAAGCAACAAATAGTGGGCAACAACATCGGCGAATACCGGCTATGACTAGTAGTAACAACCGATGGTGGTGGTGGATAACAGGGCATAGCAAGCATTAGTGACAATTAGCTAGTAGAGATAATTATATTTAAACAACATGATTTATTTTTAAAAGTAAAAAATAAAAAATAAAAACAAAAAAAAAGCATCAAATAAATATGTTCTTAAAAACAGCATAAAACATTAAAAAAATATAAAACAAAGTTGATCCTAAATAAACCCTAAGACTTCAACTATTTCAAGATATAATTTGAAGATTATCTGTTAAAAAAAAAAAAAAAACTCCATCAATCATCGAAGGAATCAAATTCTTCTACAACATGATTGAGAGCTGATAGGTAAATCTGGACTATGAGTTATTCGCCCATCTTGGATAAAAAAAATGTTGCCTTCAACATTCTCAAATGAAAACATCACAATAGACATAATAAAGGTATTATTAAATATGTATGAGAATAACTCTACTATTAATAAGATATATCTTATGGGTAAAATTTTAAATCTCAAAATGTCAAAAGAACCTCAAATGTTGAGTATGTCAACACAAGTCAGTTGAGCTCAATGAACACTAATTTTGTTAATAAAATTTGTATTTTATGACTACTTTCATCACCTCCTAAAAATTAAAATGATGTAGCAACAACCATCAACAATTCTTATGAATCAAATAAATTGAAGTTAAATGATGTTAAAATTTTATCATTAATGAAAAATGTTTGACATCATGACACAAATGAAATCTCATCTTTTGTTTGAAATATTAATAGCTAGACTAAGTCTCAAAATAAAAAAAATAAAAAAAAAACAATCATCAAGATGGAGGCAGATTCAAATTATGAATGAGAAATTTGAAATAAAGAGCTAACATACTCATCATAATATAAGTAAATCTTGAGAATGTTGGCTCTTATTTCAAACAATAGTTCTTATTCTAGTAAAAATAGGAACTGTGAGAAGTCAAGATATATGACAAAAAGACTATCATAAAAGAAAGTAGAAAAAAAATTGTGAATGTTATTACAGAAGAAATTCAAAATGCATTAATTATCAATTTTAATAGTCTAATGAAATCATAAATATCAAACTCAAGTGTATCATCATATTCTTCTTATCATAAAAAACATAAAACTCAATGAAAAATTACTCTACATACAACTATGACAAGTCTTTTAGATATTATGGGCATCGATGATGTGATATCCCAAATTATAAATAGTCACAATAAAGCTAAATAAGATTATTAAACACATTAGTAACCTGAGGAGAACATTGATTTATATATGACATCTTGTAACAAAAGAATGTAAAGCCACATTCAATACTAACACTTAAAAAGTGACCAAATGAGCCATGATGATTGCCCAAGAAAATAAGACTAGCACACTCTACACCATCATAAATATTAAATTAATGAGAGCTACAAAATATTTGATGATTGAGACTAGTATTTGGTATTAAAGCTTAGGTCATATGAGTGAGGAGGGCTTAAAAAATTTTCATGCTTATTATAAATTCTCAAATTTAAAATATTTTGAATCTAGCTTCTGTATAAATTATATTTTAGAAAAGCAAAGGAGGGTCGATTTTTCAAAAACTAGAAGAGAATTTAATGCTAAGAAGCTAGAATTGATTTTCATGGATGTCTTCTACAAGGCCATCCCCTAACCCATCTTTAGATGGCTTAATGTACCATATCAAATTTATGGATGATTTCATCAAAATGGTATATGTTTATTTTATCAAAGATGAATTTGAAAATTTAATAACTTTGTGAGATGAAGAAATCTAGTTCAAAATGAGACTAGTGCAGAAATAAATGGTTACAATTTGATAATTGTGGACAATATAATAGCAAAGAAATCAAAATTATTGTGCTTTTAATGAGATTTGTATGAAGAAAATAGTCCGAATAACTCTTAAATAAAATGGAGTTGCTAAAATAATGAACAAGATTTTGAAAAAAAAAAAAAGGACTAGGAGCATAAAATTACATACAAGATTACTAAAAATATTTTGGCTAATTATAAATACAACAACATATCTCACCAATCGAGGCCCATCCAAAGCTCTTGATTTTGGACTTTTTGAAGAAGCTTGGACTGAAAGACAATATGCTTCTCACATTTAAAAGTTTATGATTGCCTTTCTTATATGCACAAAGATAATAACATAAAAACCAAACTTGACCCATAATCAAAGAAATATTACTCTACGGATTATGATATTGATAACTTTAGCTATAGATTTTGGGATAATGAAAATAAGAAAATAATCAAAATAAATAATGCTATTTTAAAGAAATTGAAATATACAAAAATAGGTCAAGCTGAATTAAAAAGAAAATTTCAAATACAGAGCAAACTGAATTAAAAGAAAGAGATACCAAAAAATGATCAAAATTAGTCTCAATCAAGCACTCCTATGAAAGAACTCAGAAGATCAAAAGAATTACAAAAATGTTAATCAATATTCTCTTTCTTTATACTATTTGTCAATTACTAATGAAAGTGAACCAGAATACTATGAAGAAGCTGTATAAGTCATGTATTCATCTAAGTAGGAGCTAATAATAAAAGAAGAGAGATTTTCTCTATTAAAAAAAACAAGACATTGATTAAGCAATCCAAAAAAAATCTTTACTAAATAAACAAATATATAAAATCAAAGAAGAATAAAATGACAGCAAAAGGTATAAGAGAAAAGTATTGATGTCATAAAAATTTCTTCTCCTGCAATTAAACTAAGAACTTTATGGTTAGTTCTGAGTATTGCAGCGAAAGAAGAATTGCACCTAAAATAGATGGATGTTAAGAGTTCTTTCTTTGTGGTGATCTAAAGAAAGACAACCATATAGTTTGACATAAAAGCTTTGTTATTTAATAACAAGAAAATTTAGACTATAATATCAATAAAGCCTATATAATTTGAAGCAAGATTCATGCCAATTGTATTAAAAGTTGATGGATTCATACACAAAATTAACTTTCACTGATGAAAGTTGGTCATTGCTAATATACAATAGGCACTAAAAAAATTGAATCATTCTGCTTTATATACTAATAGCTATATTGATTGCAGGAGTCAATATCGAGAAAATTAATGTTCATAAAAAAATTATTAAAAGTAATTGACATGAAGGACTTAGGATAAATCAATAAGATCCATGAAATGACAATATATTAAGATAAATTTATAGGCATTTTTAACTTATCAAAATCTCAATATATTTAAAAAATGTTGGATGAGTTCAATATGATGAATGCAAAATGGTGAGCACATCACTCGCAAATCACTTCAAGCTCTCGAAAGAACTATCAAAAATAAATAAAGAGAAAGACAATGAATTATACAATGATTTGCACAATACCATATATCAAACAGACAATAAGAGATGTTAATCAATATATGTCAAACCCAAAAAAAATAAATACTAAGAGACAGTAAAGTGAATCCTATGATAAATGCGTCATTAAACAACCATTAAAGTTTTAAGAGATTGTCTTCAAATTACAAGGATATCTTGATGTGAATATAAGAAGAGACATAAATACATCAAGAAGTGCCATAGAATACATCTACTCCTCGAGTGGCATTGGCATCAATTGAGTGTCACTACTATAGATAGAGAATTGCTACATTGTCAACAATAGAAACTAAAAATATAGTTGTCACTTAAACTAGTAAAGAGATAATTTGGCTAAGAGGCTTTCTAAAAGAGTTGAACCAATCATAAAATTTTTTTAACTATTTTGTGATAGTTAAAGTGTCATTCATTTGGAACCTTCAACTCATAAACAAAACACATAAAATCCAAGTATCACTTTACACATAAGCTACTTGAAAATAATGTTTTTATCAAAATCAAAATACAAGAATATCCTATTAATACACTCATAAAAGTGGTACACACGGAAAAGTTGAGACTTTGCAAACGCTCAATAAACCACTATGATGGTGATATGGAGGTGCAGTACATAGAGAATTTTCGATATTGGACCACTAGGTAAGTACATCAAAATTTTTAATTTAACTGGGTGATTAATAAGTTATGAAGATAAATTTATCTTTATCTAACTCATACTAAATCTCTACCTACCATCCTCTACCTAATATCTATATTATGATATCTACTACTATCAAACTAACACATTTAATTTTATTACCTACAACCTATAAGCACTATATAAAGAGATAACTCCAATGTACTGATGCATCCCACAAGACAAAGCAAATATAAAGCAGATGGAGAAAGAGAAAGGAGTGGCTTATGGGAGACGCTCTTATAATAGAAACTAAAAGAGGAAAAAAGCTCTTGTAATCAACAAGGAAAGACGATATTAATAGTAACAACAATGTCTTCTAACGTTCAACTTTTATCTTCACCGTAGGTGGCTGCATTTGCTCTTAATCTTTGATAATGGAAAGTGGCATATCTATCATTATCTTTATATACATATCTTTAAAGTACTCCTTTAAAACTTAGTAGAATATTTGATCATATGCACCTGTGGGCTTAGGTGCAATCACCAAATCACATGCACTTGTACGTCTTATGATTATTCTTTTATTATTTATCTTCATTTAATTTTGCTTAATATTATAACACTATCCTAACATGAAAGACATTTCATTTCTAACAAAGTACGATTGGGCTACATGTGGGTCCAAAAAAAAATTATCGATCTCTCAAAATTTCAGAAGACAGATGAATAGTAGATAAGACACTACCCGGAGATTTCGTCCTCATTTTGTGAGAACTTTAGATCTAATTCTAAGTTCCCTATAGGCGCAAGGACCTATAGTTAATTACTTCTCTCAATATTGAGAGAGTACTTTCAATTAAGGTTAGTCGATAAATCGCTAAATAGCGAGTGTATAATAGCAGTGATTGGAGTTTAAATTTTATGAGATTAATTATTTTAATTTAAAGCTTTTGATTAGGGGAACAATGACGCACCCGATCTAGATCCCATGATTCGTCATCTGTATCGCGGTCCCCAGTGCTTCATAGGAGGTAGTCGACCAATCAAAGGATCCTTGTAACACATGTTCGTCGTCAGAATGTGTCCTTGAAGACATGGGGTGGAGTTTGTCAGAGGACAAATATAAATCAACCTTTTAATAAGACTTTTTTGCCCGTCAAACAAATTATATTTCATCGAAACAAAGCCGTTGAGGAACATTGACTGGCGTGGCCAATTTAGTGGTATCATATCGCGAAGCGGTGAGAGCTCTAGTAAATAGCTCGTTTATGTGTATGTTTTGCAAATCATACTAACAAAATCTGAAACGTCGCTACGGGCTTAAGATTATTTGAGTGTGAAAATAGTTATGTATTTGATTATTTGCTCTTTGTGAGCAAAAGTCTTCTTAATTTGTCACCCTCAGACAAACAATTGCGGAGGGGTGGATTGATTTTAACTTTAAACTTGAATAATTAATTTCATTTAATTTATTATAAAAATAAAATTTATAAAATAAAATTTATAAAATAAAATTAATCCCAAACAAGCGTTTAATATTTCTCTTGCTTGTTCCTAGAAAGAGTTTTCTAAACAGAGGCTCTTTCATCCACTCATTTCCGAACTTATATTTCTTGGCACATGAAAATGGGAATAAAGAAAAGATGAATGATTAATTAAGAGAATTGGGTTTTAATACTTGCTAATTTATTAAGGGTGAAAGATATAAGTATTAGTTAATCAAGGAAAGAGATAGGAGAAATAAATTTTAGTTCAAGTGGGTTAAAAATAAAAATTAATAAATAAATTTTTAAAAGAGGATATTTAAAATATATGATGAGATATTTTGAGGATGTTAAATTCATTTTATTTATAATATAGCCTCAACTCTAATTGGCGTGAAGGCTGGGTTTGAGACTTTTCTCTTGGGAGTTTTGACTTGAGGAGTGTCAATAGATTTATCATTTGTCATTTTATGACAAAATTAGTTTCTCAGATTTTATTAAATAAAAGTCCTTATAATATCATAGTCAGATTTTTAGGTTTTGTTAACCTAGACCTGGCCCTAAGACCAAACTGGGATGTAGATATCTGCTCTTTTATTTTTACATATGACTTGCATATTTTTCCTAGATGTTTGATCTAGTAGATACTTCAACATACATATAAGTATCTATTCTTTTAAAATATTATATGGACATTTAGATGTCTAAGTTGAATGTATGTTTGGCATGACATGTATATCAAATTGCAAGTTTCGATATGAGTTTTTGAGTTTTGTTAACCACGATCCCAATGGGATGATTCATTATTTCAAATTTTATAGTCCTTCAAACCTTGTCAACTCTAGCTTAAGCATAGAGGATCGAGTTTGAAACCTTCCTTTTGAGAACTTGAACTTGAAAAGTCACATTAATAATGATATTGATAGATTTATCTTTTAGCATTCTATGTAATTAGCTTCTCAGATTATATTAAATTGAAATATTATAATAGATCATTAGATTTTTAGATTTTGTTAACTTCGATGGTCAAGACCACCGGATTCAACTTCATGCGGATCCTCAAACACTAAGTTCATAGTTGTAACACATATGTCAGGGCACATGAGGGTAAATAATTAGTTTTGAATGACTGTAGGTATATGTTCATTCATTTCATTTAGTTGCTTACACATATTTCTTTAAGCGTTCAAGCTAATGGATACTTCGACATACATACAAATATATGTTCTTCAAAATGTTGTATGGACATTAAAATGTCTTAGTTGAAGCAAATGTATTTTAAAAAGCTTATGTGTCAAATTATAAGCATAGATTTTTAGATACCTAATGTCATAAATCAAATGTATATCTATTCTATAGAAAGTGTGTATTTGATCTTCTTCAAATGTTTGTTAAAGATCAAATGTAATCATCATTGATTAATCTAATATGATTTTTCCAAATTTTTATAGTGATTCAAGCATGTATCTGTTATGTAATAAACCAAGCATGCATCTGTTCTATAGAGTATGAACTTGATTCATTCAAATATTTTGCAAAGTGATTAAACAAAAAAATTGCATCATAAAATAAGCATGAGATTCATTTAACTTACATATTAAAGCATTCAAATTGAATGGAATGAAATAACTATTTGAATATGATTGATCATTATTAAATATTTGGCAGAAGTTCAAAACTATGAACTCATATGTCGAATGGTTTATGATTCATGCTTGAATTTAATTCTTTTTGAATACTTGTACAAATCATAAGACATTTAAGCTTAAATGTAAGATTGATCATAAACATATGCAGAATCTCATTCATTTGAATGTTTAAATCAGCCCCAGATCAAATATTCATTTTTATATTAACATTTAATGAAGGTAACTCATTCATATTCATTGACGAATTTATCAAACTTTACTTATACTCATAAGAGAGCTATTCTTTGCAGGTCTTTGTATTTCAACTCAAATTATATTCAATTCTCCTCACGAGAAGAGAACTAATTTGAACTCAAACCTTTTCATATTTTCAATACATAATATAATACAATTGAATTAAATGTATGTATTGAAAAGTTTAGTTTGCATTTACTGGCAAACTTAGGGGGATTCAAGCTTAGTTTAAGCCTCCCTTAAGATATTTTGATTCAATTAATAAAATCATATTTATATTTCAAGTGATGGTCGAAAGTTCATCTTTGCTTGCTATTAAGCTATCAAATAATATGCTTGTTAAGGAGCAAATCATCAAATTCTTTTAAGTCTCTTTCCCTAGTTCATTTGATGTCTTACACTTTATGATTCTAAGTATTTATTTCATGATTTGAATCTTAATTCATATTAATCTTGTGATACATAAGGTTCAAAATTTTATCTAAAATGTTAAATCTTATAGGTTTAGTTTACTAGAAATTTGCCTCACATCATCTCGATAGAGGCCCGACACCAGCAGAAAGCGTGAATAGTAGGTCGAAGACAGCGGTGAAAAATTTTATTTGCACACCACACCAACAAAAGCGTGCATAGGTTTGCATAACATAGCGTTCCGCCTGAACAAGCGTGAACAAATCTTATATCATAGATTTCGCCAGCGTTGAAAACAACGTGGTAATTTATATTCAAATTTCGTGGCATTGGACAATGTGGTGAATCATCGAAGCAAATTTTTTATCACATTTGGAATAATGTGAACATGTATTATAACACAATTTCGTAGCGTTGGAATAATGTGAGCAAGTACTCACAAACAATTCCTCTACTGTTGAACAACGTGAGCAGTCTTATAACAAATTCTCTGTGCGTTGGAACAATGTGGCAGTCCTTATATCGAGCGATTTTTAAATGCTTGTTGAAATATATGAATAGGTACTTAGTAATCTTTACAATTTTACCTTTAGATATGCATTGAAATGATACACTTAGGATATAAGTGGTGTTGTGCTATCATACTATGGTTGTATTCACCTCTTTACTCAAAATTTGCCCTTTTCAAATACACCAAACAACAAGAGCAAGCTATAATATAAATTCTCAATAAACATGAGCAACATTTCATTATTTTATATATTAAACATCAAAGTGTCATTGCTTTCTTCAAATCTAGCAAATAAAATGAAAATGTTATAGCGGATCATAGCTAAATTTTAGCTTTTTGCACTGAAAATAAAGCAATATTGTACTATACAAATATAGGAATTTCATAAATCTGAAATTTCATCAGCATTTAAGCTTAAATAGGCATTAAAGTAAGAACAATAAACAAGATTTATGTTCACATGAAGAAAATCTGAAATTTCATTCTCTTTTGCTTGCCTCAAACCCAACAAGCGAAATAGTAAATCATAAGGTATAAGCAAATTTCATCACAATTGAAAATATGAAATAGACAAAACAAAAGTAAAGATGCCTCAAAGAACATTTTACCCTCCCTTTCATTCCCTTTTAAACTGGACAAATGAAGTAGCATGTTGAATGTCGCATGGCATGTTAGAAGATAACAACATTGAACATCAAAAACCTAGAATTTCCTTACATTTCCATCTTATAATGATAAAAAGATGAGAACAAGTATTCAATAACAAGACATATGTGATTTTGTCCTACAATCATTTATGGACAGCAAAATGAATCCCATTCAAAGACATCTATCTTGATATATGAAAGAGAGAAAAACCTGCATTGGATTCAAGTTTCAACATATGGAGTAGTAGGGATAATCACATCAAGCAATAGAGAGCTCTCCACTTTCTTGCTAATCATAGAAATGAACTCAAAGCTTGAAATCAACTATAGTGAGAAAAAAAAATAAAGCCCAAAACCCACTCTACTTTGTTTCTTTTTCTTTTGTATGACTCCACTCACATGAAGCATGTAATCGCACCAAAATCCAGCAAAATAGATATCAGAAATTTCAGGTTTAACTGAAAACATATTTGCATGGAGATAACATCCATGTAAGAACTAAGCTTAATATTAACTAGTATAAGGAGGGTTGCATTAGGTAGTCGACAGCCAGCGTAAAATTTGTCGAAATAATCATGACATGAATCCTAAATCATTGTGTTATCTTAGGGCGTCCACGGCTTGATAAAGAATCTGAAAAAATCTGCCGGAGCGATGTTAAATAAGCAAGGGTTCACATTTTGACGGATCGCAAAGATAGTCATACTAGAATTAGGTTAGGATCTTGGAATATAGGTACTCTTACGTAAATTAATGGAATTAATAGATATTATAGTCATAGAAAGATAAATATTTTTATGTGTTCAAGCTAAATGAGTTGGTGAGAAGGCCAAGGAGATTGATAGTTTAGGTTTTAAACTTTGGTATTGGTAAAAGAACTAGAAATGGTGTAGGTGTGATTATAGATAAAAGTTTGAAGGATAATGTTATAAGTATTAATAGATGTGGAGATAAAATTATAACTTTAAAGATTATTGTTGATCTTAAGATTATCAAATATATATACATGCTCTTAGCTTGGAGGTAGCGTAAAAAATTTTGGAATGAATTAGAGGGATTAATACAACGATCCTCTTGAAGAAAAAGTATTTATTGGAGGAGATTTAAATGGGCGTGTTGGTAGAAGTAGTAGATTTTAAAAGTATTTGGTGGTTATGGATTTGGAGTTCTTAATGAAGAAGGTTATATTAGATTTTCTTTAGCTTATGATTTTAGTTCTTTCTTTTTTTAAGAAAAGATGAGCATATTATTACTTATAAAATGGATCTAGTAAAACTGATTGATTATTTTATAAGAAAAATAGATCGTTTAAATTGTAAAGATTGGAGGTCATGCAGTGAAATTTTAAGTCACATCATTATTAGTTTTAGATTTTAAGATGAAAGGTTGTAGAGAAAATATAAACTAAATTATTGTCTAGGATTAGATCACAAACATAAATAAAATATTTTAAGCACTGAGATATTAGAATTTGGGGTGTTCATAAAGATCTTAGCGTTATGTGGGAAAAATATCAAGTGAAATTAAGCAATTAAAGATGTGCTTGGAGAATCAAAAGGAAAACTCTTAATAAGAATAGTTGGTGGTGGAGTCAGAGTGTGCAAAAAAGATAAAATAAAGCATTGTTATAAAACTTGGTTTAGATGTAAAATGAAATTGGGAAAGATATAAAGTGGCTAGAGATTAAGAAAGCGATATATGTTGAATTTACTTTTTTAGTGATTTATCTGATAGATTAGATCAAAAGAGGTGAAAGATGTATGTATAAGTTGTAACAAGAAAGAGGAGAAGTAAAGCATAGTTAGTGCATGTAGGATGAAAATAATAAAGTCTTTTCTAGAAAGATATTGAAAATAGGTGGATGAGATATTTTGATAAACTTTTCAATGAAGGATCGAAAATACGATTGATTTAGCCTTAATACCCTAACAATAATAGAATTTCATTTATCGTCGTAAGTAAATCTAAGTTAGTGAAGCTTTAAAGAAAATGAAATGTGGAAAAGTAGGACCAGGATAATATTCCAATAGATGTGTGGAAATGTTTAGGAGATCAGGAATTTCTTGGCTTACAAATCTTTTAATGTTATTTTAAAGACTAAAAGATATGAGATGAGTGGAGAAAGAGTCATTGGTTCTATATTTAAGAATAAAATGATGCACAAGAGTGTGCAAATTATAGAGGAATTAAGTTAATGTACATACATTAAAATTATGGAGAGAGTAATTGAGCATAGGTTACGATGTGATCTGAAACAATAATCGGTTTGGTTTCATGCGGGTAGATCTATGGATCTATACATTTGTTAAGAGGGTTGATGAGAAGCATAGAAAGTAAGAAGGATACATATGATATTTATTGATTTAGAAAACATGATAAAGTCTCAAAGATGTTCTTTGGAGAGTTAGAGCAGAAAAAGAGTTAATATTGGTTATATTCAAGTTATTAAGGATATGTATACTAGCATTACTTGTGTCCAAACACAAGGAGGATTGACAAAATATTTTCTATTTGGTTGGATTATATCGATCAACATTAAGCCCTTATCTTTTACTTTAGTTATGGATGTTCTTACGAGGCATTTACAAGAAGATGTACCTTGGTGTATGCTTTTCTTTGACATTCTTTTTTGTTGATAAGCTAGAGAGTCCATGAAACTTGAATTATGGAGGTCAACTTTAGAGTCTAAAGGTTTTCGTTTAAGTAGATCTAAGCGAATATATGGAGTGTAATTTTAGTTGTAGAAGTTTTAGTGATAGTGTTGTGACTTTAGGTGATCAGTCATTAAGAGTGGCGATTGAGATATTTAGGCTCTATTGTCCAAAATGATGGTGAAATAGATGGAGATGTTATTAGTAGAATTCAAGTTGGATGGTTGAAGTGGAGAAATGCATCGGCTTATGTGATAGAAAAGTTCCACTTAAACTTAAGGAAAATTTTATAAGATGATGTGGACCTCATGACTTATGGTGCGAGAATGTTGGCCAATAAAGAGAAGCATAAGACTAAGTGTATTCTGAGATGAGGATGCTTAGGTGGATGAGTGGCTTTACTCTTAGAGATAGAATGCAAAATGAGTATGTTGGGAAAAAAGTTAGTAGCTCAGGTGGTAGATAAGATTAGGAGAGTGCGAGATGGTTTGGCCACATAAAGCGTCGGTATCCGATGACGATTAGGAGTAGATGCACTAGATTTGCCTTATGTTAAGAAAGGTAGTAGACCTAAAGACTTGGTTAAGATGTATAAATAATGATCTTAGTATCAATTAGATGAGAATTTGACACATAAGGACCTGATAAGGATTCATGTAGCGACCCACTGGGATTAAGGCTTGTTGTTGTTGTTGTTGTAGTATAAGGAAACAATCATGCCAAACTTTAACACACAAATCTGAAAATTTCGGATTTAATCAAGCGCATTTATATGATAACCAAATTTCATATAATCCCACCTTGACATTTAAATAGTAAAAGAGACAAATAAAGATAAGGACATCCTTTAGAATGGCAACCACCGATTTCCTCAATTCAATAAGATAATTCAGTTATAGAACACTAGTGAGGTGGAACAAGAGATGCAAAAGAATGAGCTTCAGTTACTTAAATGTGAAAACCACAAAGTGAAAGCTTATAGCATAAATCCAACATCTTAATTTCACTTTGTGCAAATCGAAAGAAATCAACCATAGAACACAAATGGAAGAGGGATTTTCTTCATCTCCTTCAAAAGAAAAGAAAACCAAGTAGCAAGGGAAATATAACTTAGATTGGATAAACAACACGGAGCTTGATTTGAAGAGGAAGGAAGAGATGAAACCAAGCATGGCGGTTAGGGCTTGTCGTTCTGGAGAGATTTTAGTAGAAGGAGTTCTCTGCATCCAGAGGAAGGAGCTTCGGGAGGGGAGAAGGCGAGGGAGTTGATCGTGCAGGTTGGTAGCGGAGGAGAAATCGAGCATCTCGTTGGGAAGGACGCCGATGGAATTTATTTTCGTTTCAGCTAGGATGGTGAGCAGAAGAACTCCCTACTTGGCTGCAGACGAAAGAGCGAGGAGGAATCGGCCTTCGGTTGCTTTCGAGAGGAATGTCTCGCAAAGACGGCTTCGAATCATCCTTCTGAGACATGAGTGAGGGATCTTCGGTTTGGGAGGATTTAGGGCCAGTTGGCTCACTCGATTCTACCAACGGCGACAATAAGGAATGAATCTATTGGTAATAGGCTAAGATTAGGTAGATTATTAGAAGGATATAAGATAAATTAGGCAGCCATTAGTCATTTTAATTGAAGATTAATAAAATTTTGTGCCAAATCTTATGAAATTATTTCGTGTGATTAACCTTAACAATATGGGTATCAATTTTAGGTATTTTTTTCATTGTGTTAGCAATAGCCGATCAATTCACGTCGGATGTCATTTGGCGACTTCGATGATCAAAAGTGAAATTGAGAAATTCTTGTGGCGTCGCGTTTGAATGCTCGGCGTTGGCGTGACTTTCTGATTCGCGGAAGATGTCATTTAATAAATTTACATTTGGACAACGGCGAATCAATGCGAGCGAGTTAGATTTGGACGTCGTCGATACTTGATATCGATTTCATTAAAAAATGATTTTAATTAATTGACCGGTTGTTAATTGATCCGATATTTTTCATGTAATTAATTTTAATATTTTAGACATATTTATAAAGCTGGATTTTTAAATCGAGACGATTTTGATCGAATCTGATCGCGATTATGACATTTTAAACCCGATTCATGTGATGTTCCTCTCGTTAATTATTTATTTTAACTTTTATAATTCATTTTACTTGTGAATCATATGTAGAGGTCAACAAATGCCCCACAACAAACATGGTTCGTGCATAGAGCGGACCGTGTTTGTTGTAAATAAGTTGACCTTACGGATCTCCAAGAGATTTGCATGGATGTCACACTGAAGTTGTAATTTCTAAAACTTTTAATAATACCTTATCGCTGCTCTTTGATGGAAGTGAATATAACTCTCAGGTTGGGCAAGCATTTGAATTTCCTTCTTTAAATTTGTAATAGCTGTTAAATTTGTTGTCATCCAAATGCCTTGTGCTTGATGGGCTAGATGAGGGAGATGATTTGACTTGTCGGTATCGACTTGTCAAGCGAATTTAGAGTGTCTTCAGTCCTTGCTTCATGTTTTGATGTATTTGTTGAAGACTTCCTCCTAAGAGTTTGAAATTTGTATTTTCCTCCTGTCCTGACTTCGTGCACTAGTGGACTTAATGAAGTTGGTGCTTTGTTGCTGAGATGAGAATGTCTTCAATCCTATGCTTTGTGCTCTGACGGACTTGTTGAAGACTTCATCTCGAAATTTGTATTTTTCTCCTGTCCTAGCTTTGTGCCTTAGTGAACTTGATAGAGTTGATGACTTGTTGCTGAGATGAGAACATCTTTGGTCCTATAATTTGTGCTTTAACGAACTTGTCGAAGATTTCAACTCAGGGATTCATATCATGTATTTCTTTTTATCCTGACTTCATGCTTTGACGGATTTGATAGAGGAAAGTCCTGAATTGTCTTGAAAATTTGTCAGATGATATGAAATTATCTTCTGTCACAGCTTTCTACTTTCGTAGGCTTATAGAAGAATGTATGTCAGCGACCTAGCTCTCAGAGTTTATATTAGGTCAATGGTGAAGAGTCATCAGTCCTGCATTCTGTACGTAATGAACATATTGATGACATAACTCCCTTAGTTCATCCTTTGACTTTATATGACCATTGAGATTACTTCTTCGGTCCTTTGCTTTTTGCTTGGTTGGACTTGCTGAATAAGAATTTCCTTCAATATTTACTTTCTGCTTAACAGACTTGTTGAAGAAATTGAGATTTTTTTTTTTATTTGATAGCTCGGCTGAGTGCTTTCTCGAGTGAAGATTTTTTTTGTTTTTTTAGATTATGAAAACATGACCTTACGACCAATAAGAATGATCTCCCAGTCTTGGCCACTTGAACTTACCAAGTTGGAAGGATTTAGGGATTTAGATGCTCTTGTCTTTGAACTAACGAAGTAGGGGGATTCCTTACTACGGTCTTTATGGCGTGTTAAGTAAACAGACCTGTCAGCGACTCGGCCATATTTGGTCGACCTTATACACCCACAGTGAGACTTGAGCGATTGATGGCGATTTTATCATCGGCCGAGATGGGGATCTCTTACTATGACCTTTGTGGCTTATTGAGTAAGTAGACCTGTCAGCACTCGACCATATTTGGGCATGTTGAGTCCAACCTTATACATCAACTCAAGCCCTAGATTTAATGTATGGATGGAAGATGTGTTTCCAACTTGATTAGTTAAAGTTCACAGACTTGAAAATTCTTCTTTTTGGTCGGTAAGACTTTTAAACTTGAGAATTTGAACTAAAATTTGCATGAGTACATGGGAATCTCGGCCTTAGGCGTGATGTCAACACAAATACAAGAAGGGCCCCCTGTCTTGCAAGGAAAGTCTGACATTTTACTATAAAATTTTTAAAAAAATGACCCGTGTCTAATAAGAGGATGTTTACTTTATTTCGGAAATGCATTCTTGTGTTACAAGAGAATTTTCGAGTAAAACTTACACATATAATTGATAATGAAGACTTCAAGTACAGAATTTGTTTGATTACACTTTTTATGTGTAATACTTCTTTAAATATCGACTATTAATTGGTGGTATTGGTCTTTCACCTTTGAAGTCAATGAGCTGGTAGGCTCCTCCTTGATATACATTTTCAATGATGAAGGGTCCTTCCCAATTAGGCTCAAATTTATCGCCAATTTTGCGATGAGGGATGATTGGTCTTCTTAGCACCAGAACAAATTCCCTTTCTTGAAAAGCTCGAGGATGTGCTGTATAATCGAATCCTTTGGACATCCTCGTTCAATAGACTTCTAGATTTTGCTAAGCTTGGAGCCTAACCTCGTCAAGCGCATCAAGCTCTTCCATCCATAGACGAGCATGCTCATCATGGGTAAGACCTTGTTGAATGACTACTCGGAGCGAAGGTAATTTAACTTCGAGTGGTAGAACTGCTTCAGCTCCAAACACTAGTGCATAGGGGGTAGATTTTATGGGAGTCTTGTAAATGGCACGGTAAGCCCATAACGTTTCCACAAGCTTGGTATGTCACTCCCTTTTATTTCTTGTGAAGATTTTTCTAAGTAATTTGACTAGTGTTTTGTTGAAAGTCTCAGCCAAATCATTTGCCCTCGGATTATAAATTGACGAATATCGCCAATCAATCTTATGTCGATCAGCAAATCTATAGACTTTAGTCTTTTAAGGATGACGTTATGCGAAATGATTGACGTGTACACCAAATCTATAGATAATATTATGGGTGAAAATTGGTCTTGTTAGTAACTTCTTTGAATGGAAGGTTTACCCACTTTGAAAAAATGTCGATTGGCTGCTAAGATGAAGCGGTGGCCAGCTGATGATGATGGATCAATCGGTTCAATTACATCCATCCCCTAGCACTCAAACGGCCAAGATGATATCATTGTGTGCAACGAATTTGGAAGTTGATGAATTATGTTAACGTAGACCTGGCACTCATTACATCTTTTGGCATAATTGATGCAATCTTTTACCATGGATGGCCAGTAATATTCCATTCTTTTGATTTAAAAGCCATTTTGGGACTTGATTGGTGTGCGCCACAAAGTCCTTGATAAATTTCAACAATTACTTTATTGACTTCTTCTATTCTCAAATATCGTAGTCACATCTGCTCGAAAGATTTACGATAAAGGGTATTACCAACATAAGCATATAGTCGAAGCATTTTCTCAAGTTGCGCAGTTATCGACTTATTGCTTGGCAATTTGCCTTCCTTGAAGTAGCCAACGAAGGGTTGTCTTCAATCTTCCTTTTCTTCTACTGTAAGAATTTTATTTAATGGTTTTGGCGCTTCTTTAGGTTGAAGTATTTCCTCTTGAATGGTCTGAGGCTTGTCTTGTTGACTTTCAGAAGCAATTTGTAAGGGATTCTACTTATTGACTCCGGGACACGACGGGTGCAAACACTAATTAGTATGTAATCGTCATAATCCATACTCGATATTTCTTTAGCTAACTTAGCTAAATAGTCTGCTTTGTTATTCTTAGCTCGGAGACTTGACTAATAATAATATTTGGGATTTGCTTTATAAGCTCGAGAACTCGCTTGTGGTAGTGAGCCAATTCAAACTTATTGATATTGTAAAGGCCTAGTACTTGATTAATGATGAGTTGAGAATCGTCATATACTTGTAGATTCTGGACTACCATGAAAATGGCTTCCTTTAGACCTGCCACCAACGCTTCATATTCGCCGTTGTTGGTTGGTGGTTTAATTCTGTAAGTGCCTTATTATACCACCTTGGTCGAGATGAGGCCGTCTGCGCTCGAGCCTTTGAGATGTTTGAAGGTTGAGTGTACTTGATGGATGAAGCTCCATCAAAATACAATTATCACATTTGATGCTTTTCTTTTTTATATATATGCATGATTTGCCCGTCAAGAAGATCATCATTAAGCGATGAATCTACTGGGATAGGATATGCAGCAAGAAAATCTGCTAGAATTTGCCTCTTCACCGCTTTTGGGGAATATATGTGATATCAAATTATAGCGAAGGACGAATCGTCTTAGCGGCCGATCAGCGTTGGTCATGTCATTAAGAACTTCAATAGGTCAATCCTTGATATAAGAGTAATTTTATGAGATAGCATATAATAATGTTACTTTTGAGCAGCAAAAATTAACGCCAAACAATGCTTCTCAATTGGAGAATAGCATATTTTCGCTCATATTAGTCTTCGACTAATGTAGTATAGAGCGTTGTCTTTTCCTTCTTCATTATGCTGTGTCAATAGAGCACCTAAAGATTCCTCCAGTGATGTTGTGTACAAGATGAGAGGCTTTCCAAAAATCGGTGTTGTAACAATAGGTGGATTCAACAGATATTTCTTGATACTGTCGAAAGCCTCTTGGCATTCTTTATCCCATTCGAAAAGAATATATTTCTTCATTAACTTTGCAAAAGGTTGACATATGTCCGACATATTTGATATAAATCTTCTAATAAATGTAAGATGTCCCTGTATGGAACAGAGTTGGCGAAAGCTCCTTGGAGGAGACATTTCAAGAATTGCTTTGATTTTGTTGGGATCGATTTCAATCCCTCTACGGCGCACAACATATCCAAGGAACTTCTCCAAGGAGACTCCAACGGCGCACTTGAGATGATTCATCTTGAGATTATATTTTTTGATTTTTTCAAAGATGATCCTTAAGTCACCGAGGTGGTCTTTGCGATCTATACTCTCGACAACGAGGTCATCAACATAACATTCTACTTTTTGATGAATCAACTCGTCGAATATGCGCATCATAGCCCTTTGGCATGTAGCTCTAGGATTCTTCAAGCCGAAAGGCATGACTGTGTAGCAATATATGTCAATTGGTGTCCTAAATGAGGTATGTTTCTTGTCTTCAGGAGCCATTTTGATTTGATTGTATCCTGACGATCCGTCCATAAATGAGAACATGTCGTGATTTGAAATGTTATCCACTAACAGTTCTGATACAGGAAGTGGAAAGTCATCCTTTGGACAAGCTTTATTTACGTCCTTGAAATCGATGCAAATACGAATCTAACTATTCTTCTCACGAGGACAATATTAACTATCCAGTCAGCATATTTTTCTTCTCGAATGAAACCAGCTTCAATGAGCTTTTTTGGTTTTACGTAACCACTATTGTTCAATCTCATCTCATTTTACTGAGACTCTTGGTAGTGTTGCATCGGCGATTGCTGATACATGAGCTATTCGTCGGGGATAAGTCAGGCATTTCAACATACATCCAAACAAAGCAGTCTCTGAATTCACAGAGCAAGGTTTTTAACTCTTCCACTTTATCTTCAGGAAGTAGGGCACTGATGAACATTGTGCGAGGATCTTCCTCAGTTCCCAAATTAATTTCTTTAAGTTCATCCATAGTAGCCTCCTACCCACCATCTTCAAGCTCTTCAGATGTTGGTCTGGCTTCTAGATCATTATTTGCAAGACTGACTTCCAAAATATCATTCTCATTTTCATTATCACTCTCAAATTATATTCCTGTTATAGCGTAATAGGTGTATTCTTGTAGACCATTGTCTTGGATGAACCCAAAGCCTCTGGTAGTGTGCTTGTTTCTTCTACCAATAGTTTGAGAGTCTTTTGGGTACCACATTATCTCAAAGAGTTTAGTCCTTTGTTTGCTTGCTCCGAGATACCATGCCTACGCATTAAGCCCTGCATTTTTGAAGAATAATATTTTGGCATCCTTGTAGTGCCTTCTTCTTCGATAAGCATTACCGTCGGATCTTCTCTTTGACATCCTCGGACTATTTACGCCCACTTCCGAAGGAGGCACATAGAAAGTCACAAGTTCTTCGACATTGTGGATTTCTCGAGAGGTTCTTTGAAATGTTGGGGAGGAACATGAGTGACTACGAGTGTAATATCTGCTGTTGACGGATCTATAATTGTTTTAAAGTAGCTGCGTTGTACCTTGCCTTCAAAAGTGGACTCAAATACATAATCTGAGTCAAAATAATCCTCCTCGATCAACACTTTGCTTGAAGATTCACGTGGACCTTTGGATTTGAAAAGAACACATTCCTTTTCTTCTTCGATATCACTAAATGAGGAGTCTTGTTATTTTTTGTTCTTTATATTCATAGAGATATTTGAAACAATCTCTTTTCCTTTAGTTGGTTTATTTTCACCATTCTTCTTAACTTGTTCTTTTATGGGTATTGAAATATATGCAGTATTTGCTAGTTATTTTGTTAGCTTTAATTCCCTCGAAATTAAGTAACTGACATCTTGATATATCTTCATTTCATGCATCGCAAAAGGTTGCATATCACCCACATTTTTGCATTCTTCCTCACCTTTTGTATATTTCATACATTGGTGCAGTGTAGACAAGTGTTGACCCAGCATATAATGCGTAAGTCAAGTCAGTCCAAGTCAAATTCGAGGACTTGAGGAGGTGACGATGCATGGCGAGGCTCAAAATGCCTGGGCGTCGAAAATGGTCGAACGACCCGATCCGAACGAACCGGCGTGATCGAGCGTCGAAATTGATCGAATATAAATTTTGCATAATCTAAAGATCACCGCGTCGAAATTTATCAATATGCCGGTCGGAAGGCGTGGCGATGTCGAGCACCCCATTCATATTGATCATGTCGTTAGCTTAAAACATCACTATCAAAGGATTCGTGCTCGATTTGGACGAGTATATGCAAATGTCGAATAATCAGAAGTGGGGCGCGTAAATCGAGGCTGAAATGCATAGTACGTCACCAAAATAAACTCAAATGACCTCCGATCGACGAACGAACTTCGTCGTCGCATTCAGAACGTCGAAACTAGTCAGAATATAAATATTGCACGACTTGATGATCAATTTATCAAGCGTTCGAGTCATCAACATGTTTGCATGCATATCGAGGTCAGGAGGCACCGACAAAGACCAAACGACCTCCGTTCGCAAAATTGATCACATCGTTAGCTTCAAAATAATGAAATTTATCAAGTAAGACTGCTTGCACTCAATTCGGACAAGTCTGAGGGAAAGTCAAATGGTCGGAAATGATAGCGCGCATTTTGAGCTGAAATTGACCAAATTTCACGCCAACCCAAATCAAACGGTCTTGATGTAAAGCGGATCTTGGCTGCGTTGAAATATCGAATAACCTTACATTGATATATATATTGATTACCTAATCATGTCAGCGTAAAACTCAATTTAAAGTCAATTAATTAATTTAAAAATCAAATTAAAAGATCTAAAACCTAATCCTAGCCCTAATAAACCCAACCCGGTTCTCCTATTCACGCCTCGACCGAACCCTCCCCCTTCTTCACGCACGAAGCCCTCAACCCGAGCGGCTCCTCCTTACACACGCAGGGAAGAAAAAGAAATCGTTCCCTCCCGAACCCGGTTCCTTACCCGTTCCCTCTCTCTCATTCGTCCGTGGATCTCAACCGTAGGCAAGGAAACCGAAACCCCTTCATTGATTCGCTCTCGCATCCCAACCGAGAAGGCTTTCATTTTTTTTTTCCTGCTGTTTCTTCCTCATCCAAAAAAGAGAAGCTCCTACGGCTGCCGTTGATGGAGCCACATAGATCGGACGGTGGTGCACACAAGCTTGGCTGCAGGCGAAACAATGGTGGTCTCGATCGTTTAGGGAACACCGTGTGGTTGGACGTGGTTGGATGCAGAAGAAGAGTGTTCGAAGTGTTGATTTGTTGCATTACTGAATGACGACAGATTTGTATTTCACTAGCACCGTGTTTGAATATTTATTTGTTTTATTTATATATTGGAGGGTTTGGTTTTGATAATAAAGTCAGTATGAGCGAGCCAATAGAGAAGAATGGCTCGGTGGAAAAAATGCCAGAGTTATCTGAGGGTGGAGAGATTGATGTTGAAAAAAGGGATGGCAAACTTCATCCTCCTATAATGGAGGTTATAGAGGAGCAGAACAATCAGTTGCAAGCAGAGACCAATTTTGAGAAAACTGCTGTCCTTGGGCAGGATGTAGCTGAAAAGTCGGTCATGGACATAGATACGTCATCCGAGGCAAAAACAAATGATGATGTAATCATTCTTTTGTCAAATCAATTGGGGAGCAATACGGTGCAAAAGGATAATAATAATGACAAAGAGGGGGGAGAGAATGGTTTGGGCAAGGAAAGCAATGAGCAGCTTGAGAATGGTGGCACAATACTAGGGACGGATATGAAGGATGCTCAGTCAGAAGATGATCACTTTAGTGAGACTCCCCTGACCTTGAAGCAGGAAGGTTTTGTTGGGGGTTATGATTTTCAAGCTGAGGGCCTAAACCAAGCCTTTTCTTTTGATCCAAATTATAGCGAAGGAGACGATTCTGGAACAGAGGAAGAACAAGCTGCTTTTATGAAGGAGTTGGAGAATTTCTTTAAGGAGAAAACCTTGGAATTTAAGCCACTTAAGTTTTATGGAGAAGGCCTGAATTGCTTGAAATTATGGAGAACAGTTACAAGGCTTGGTGGTTATGAGCAGGTGACTCAATGCAAGCTATGAGTTTCTCTTTTCAAGAAGGAATTTCCCCTCTTTCCCCCTCACCCATACAAATCCAGGTTTTTCCTCTTTACCTTACCCTCAATCCAAAATTTCCTTGTTTTTCTCTCATTTTCACCAAAACTGAAAATCAACTTTCAAAAACCTTCATTTTCCTAATCCAAAAATTCCCTCATTTGTCATAATCCGAATTTCAAATTCGCTTTGCGAATTTTTGTAACCAGGAAGAACACCATCAAGAGGATGGTTCTTCTGGTTCCGTCATTCATCATTATCCTTCCAATCTTGCTTCCTTGATGGAGCAACGTCAAGCGTTCTTGCTGATTTCCGTGGCATCCTTCATTCATTCTAATTCCGTAGCAGAGAAAGCAATCAAATGATTCTTAGTTTCATACCTAACCTTGTTCATTCGATCATTCATAAAGATTAGTCGAGAATATATGAGATATGTGAATGTGAATATATATACTTGTATTCTTTGCGGGTTGAAGACCGTCGTCTTTGAAGAGCAGAGATAAAAAATGTTTGTGGTGTGAGACATTACTTCGAGGGACGTCAAGGTAATGACATCAAGTTAGATCGGGCGATGAAATGTTCTTAGAAATTTTAATTTAGACTTAGAAAAAAAAAGGGGAGGAATATATATTGCATTTGTCTTCTTCGGGGTTGAAGATCTCGTGCTCGAGAGTCGGAGATGGCTCGATTGTGGTGTCATAGACAACTCGTTCCTCATGAGGAGTGAAAACACTGCGATGACCCAGGGGATGGCAGGAGGTTGCCAAAATTGCGTGAAATCTTTTGACTTAGGAAAAATGGGAGAGTAAAATGAGCGACTTAAAAGCAATTAAGTAAAGAAACTTTAAATCTAAACTAAAAGCGTCAAACAAAAAAACAGGGGAAAGTAAAATGACATACAATAAACACAAAAGTGAAACAACAAAAAGAAGAGAGGAAAAGCATTTACAAAACCTATTTAAGCAAGTTGAAAACTTTCAGAATTATTAAAATCTTTCCCCTCTTTTCTAAACTTCGAAAGTGTTTCTCTTAGCCTTCTTTAGAGGGATTTGAGGAAGTAATGAGTGAGTTCTCTTTTTTAACAGAATTCTTCAAAATTAAACAAGTTTTAATTAGAATTTGAGGAGACTAAACTTACAATAAACTTAAAATCTATAAAATTTGAAATGGGTTAAAATAAATCCAAATTGGGTTTAATAACTCTTATGAATATGGAGGTGATTCTTATCTTAAACTGCATGAGTAAAAATTTAAAAGCGATATTTGAAGTGATGTAAAAGTGATGTAAATTATAATTAACTTGAGAAAATTGTAAAAACTCAACAAATAAATTAAGTGCAAATAATGTTTTAAACTACAATCTAAATCAAATTATTTGTTTTACGGATCTCTTTTATAAAGCAGAATCGATATTAAATCAAAATCTATAAAATCGTAGAATGTCAGCAAAAAAATTAAGAAATTTCATCACAATTAAGATTTTCAAAATCAATTATTTCATTAATTAGATGAAATTATATTATAATATTCGTGTGCTTTCAGGCGTAGATTTCAAATGCAAATTTTAATATCTAAAAAAAAGGTGAAAAAAAGCTTGAGTTAAGTTGAAATTAAACGAAAATCTAAAATCAATCTCATAATTCAAAAATGTATTTACAAAATCCTTAAATACACAGACTATATCTAAATCATTAAATTCAAGAGTCGAGAATCTTTGTGGGTTCTTTAGGTTTAGTCTTGGGGGAATTAACAAAACTTAAAAATCTATTACAAGATTTTCAACTTAATGAAATATCGAGAGGAAATTAGTGTGAGAATATAATCTTAAACTAGCAGTTGCGGGGATCTAAAGCTCTTAAGCGTATTAATTAATAAATTTTTCAAATCAAATATCAATCGCTTTAAATGAAATTTTATCATTAAAGCTTAAATCAAAACTCAATCTGTTATTTGTCGGGGTGATAAATTAAGAAAACTCAGCTTGAAAGTCGATGTCAAATCAGTGTTACGTTATATTCACTTCTCGATCAATCTGTAGAGGGGCGTGACTCGTGTATCATTGCGTGGGCAGAGCCGATCCACGGATGAAGCGGTTATGACAAAGTCCTCCGATGTGGTTTGGCAATCAGATTATATTACGATCGGCTATTTCTCCGCTTTGCTCGTAATTTGGGTATCTTAATAGGGCAATATACGTTGTAAGTTAGGCTTAAGGCTCTCCAAAAAGCAGGATCTGAGGATTTCTTGGGCGTAACTTCGTATGTTCTGATGGGGATCATTCGGTTTGGACTACCTCTCCAGTAGGGGGGGGCTAGGGATGATGGAATAAGATCTGGATCGCGTAGTCGTTCCTCCGATCATCCAGGTTTATCTTTGAAATGATAAATTTCATAAATCTTAAATCTAAAACTCTATGTCATTCTATCACTCGCATTAAGTGATTTAACGGTAGCTTGTCGAAAGTTCTCTGTCGTTGAGAGGTAATTAACTATAGCTGCGCTATAGGAAACAGAATCAAAATCTCTAAAGCGGTGAAATCGGTAGTGTCTTATATATCTTATTTCATCTTACATTACAGCGATCAAATCACTCTCTTGATTCAATTTAATATATTAGGTGTGATGAATTTTGAGCCCACAACGACAATATATATTCATGAAGCCATTGTAAGAGCTCGAATGAAGTATCGCGTGCATGAAATTTGGCTTCATGTGAGGTTTCCCAGCGGAGAACGAATGATCCGATAGTTTTCTCATTAGACTTTATCTCGTCCGGATGTTGCACATCTAGAGATAACCACTGAAGTCAGGTTCATAAGATTTCTGAGAGAAACCGGGATCAATCAATCACGTGGTATTATAACTTCATCACTTTGTAATATCTGAGGGTGGGTGCTCTGATTAAGCATAAGATTTTCTTACGAAAATGTGATGTGAAGGATCTTGAGCAACAAGGTCTCAGTTAGGCTCGGTAATATGCCTCAAACTTCTCCAGTTCTTTGAGAGCTTCAATTAAAGTACAGATCTTAACATCGAAGTGCTTGTATCTGATAAGTTGTGCCAAAATTTTCCTTAAGTGGGATATAATGTTGTAGTCGATCTTTTTATTTGGTGAAGGCTTCTTATTTGAATCCTTAAAGATAACTTTTTTATTGCTTTCAATTTCTTTTCCTTTATCTTTATTTATTAGTTATTTCCTCTGTTGAGATGGTACGACCACTTCTATTTAGCTACTTATTTCATTTGAATCTTGAGATGAATCGATTTATATACCTTCTTGATGGGCTAGAAGATTCAGAATCACTGCCCAATTTTGCATTCTTCATGCCTATCGACATGGCGGGCTCTGATTCATCTTCATTTGGGAAACATAGTTCTTTTATGTTGTTATCAACTTCATGTACCACCAAGCAAGATTTAGTGAGAAGTTCTTCATCTTCTTCCCCTACTTCTTCACTGATCTGAAGCTTGGTAATAAAATCAGCAAGTGTAATGGGTCGTCTTGTTGGTTGTATGTAATCATCCATGTTATTGATGATCTTTTGCGTTAGTATGTAATCATTCATGTTGTTGATGATCTTTTAAGTTACAGTCTTTTTCTTTTTCTTTGATTTATTCTTTCGCTTGGTAGACGTTTTTGCCTTCCCTTGTGGTACTTGGTTAGGTTGTCTTTCATGAGATGAACTAGCATTTCCATAACTTAGGTTTTCTTTCAACTCAAGTACGGACTCAAGTGGTGACTTCCACTTAATGTATGGGACGCCTTCCAATTGTTTTAACATCTTTACAGTCTTTTTAGAAATTGTAACTTGTCATCCTTCATCATCAACCAATTTCTCCTTGCTTTTATCTTTGCTTGATGGTATTGGAGAGGAGAAAATCACCTTTGTGGATTCTTTCTTCGGACACACCAATACACTGTCCGATTGTGTGAATTTTTCATTTCTATATTTTCGCTCTAGCAAATCTTTGAATATGTAACAATTTTTAATGGGATAATGAGAGAGGAATAATTAGGATTATCCTGTCGACTTCTTCAAGTCTTTTACACTCGGTAGTTGGAAATCTTTGAGTGCATGCTTGAATAGTTTAGCTTTCCTCTTGAAAGAATACTCTTTGTTTGACTTTTCGAGGGTTTGGGTTAGTTGTTATTCCTCCTTTTGTTTACTTTAGGCGGCTTCTCGAGGCACATCATTATCTCAAGCATGGGTTTGGGTTGTGAATGATAATTTGATCTTTCTTGATAAGCAGGTAGCATTTTTTTGTCTACGTTATAGATTATCCTTCTGCTTGTATCTTTCTTGAAGAAAGTGAAATGTGTTTCACCCTTCTTTGGATCTAGAGTTTTTCCTCTTTTGTAATTGTCTGGATGGCTATCACAGCATGATAAGTTTAATTTATTAAATTTAACTATCTATCAACTCTTGTGGTAATTGGCATGCAAAGATAAAATAAATCATTTGTTTTACATAAGTAATTGAATTGCGTACTCTTCTTGTTATTCACATTTCATGCTCATGTTTGTGGTAGCGATATACCAATTCGCGACTTTCTTCATTTTCTCGAGGCAAGATGATAGTTGTCTTTAACGCTATGGTTTAAAGTTCAAAGTCTTGGCGAGTCGTTTAGCTCGGCATACCATTCAGCATTGGAAATTCAGCTACGACGAGCGAAACAATAATCATCATTATGTACTGCGATGCTTTGAACTAGTATATCTTTGTTTAGGTTGGTTGCCCTTAAATATATTAAACTTTGGCATTGAGTATCCCTTTGAATATGGAACTTGTGGTGGTATCGGGATATGAAGGCTTTCTGCTTTACTTCTCAGCTTTGATCTTCTTGTTGATAGTGTATCGGGGAGGTTGTCCTGGCCCGGATGTGCTTTGTACATTGAGAAGAAGGCGCCGGTGACGTTCACTTCAACCCTCACTTCGGGCTCAATTTGCACTCTCAAAGCATGTGAGATTATGTTTACTGGAGGGTTGTCATGGGCACTGCTAAAGGCTTGATGATTATTTGGAGGGAGAGTGTTGAAACTCATGATATTTCTTTTCATTAACTTCATCATCATCATTCGTCATTTTCATTTTTTATTGATTGGCGATTCTTTATCCTTGGCTTTCATTTGGCGTTGAATTTGTCTCTGCGCCTCTGCCAAAGTGATTGTGTTTGCGAAGGTGGGATTTTCTTCCATTTCTCCTTATTGTTCCTCTCCTGAAGAATCAGAGGATGTCTCTTCTATTTGAACATTATGTTAATCTCCAGGTTGAGGGGAGGTCTTTGTTGATGCATGTTGATATTGGCCGCATGGATGGCTCAACTTGTTGTACCATGTGCACTATTTCGACGGCCGTTGTATCCTCCTCTTTCTCTTCATCCTTTTGGACACAGATCTCTGATCGGCATCTCCAATGGACTTTCGATTCCAAGTGTGGAATTGAAACTCCTTCAATTTGAGGGCTTCAATCGAAGCTTCCTCTCGTCGGGATGGAGTTGATTGGGACGAGATCCCCTAAAGGATTCTCCAAAGTGTTGTTGAAACTTTTATCTTTAGTCTTCTTTTAGGCTCCATCATGATAAATTTGAGTTGGGAGGATCTCAGGAATCTCAGGATGTCACTGTCTTTCAAAGATCTATTTTGAAGCATGGGCCTCCATATTTTCCCATTGGGATCTTTGGTGGATTCTTGGACACGTGGTCCAGGGTCATCATGCTCATGTGAGACATGAATTGGTTGGCATCTTCTTTGGGATTATGGGATGAGGTCTCCTTGGAGGAGCGTTAGCATCCCCGATAACAAAACCCGATATTTTCTTTTCATTAGTCCTCTCATTTAGTGGAGGACCCGTCTTCTTAGATATAGTTTGGGTTTCTTTATTGGAGCTGGAGCGGCGTTGTCCGGTCAGGAAAGGCTTAATCACGGTTTTCATTGTAAACCTCTTATAGTTGGAATACTCGTTGTTGGTTTTATAGTTGATTGTATGTATTTAGAAAATGCAATGATTTAAGCATTTCTTCTTTGCTCTGACTTGCTTCAGGATGAAGAAGCTTGACATCGATCTCCAAAGAGTTCATTTGGCATGGTTGTGGGTTCGAGGAAGGAGATAGTCCTCCAATATCTTTATGATGGGGTCTTTAAGGGAGCCTCTCAAAGATAAAGATTTCTTAGGCACCCTAGTAGCGTAAGGGTCATGGCCTGGCGCCTTTTGATATTCTGAACATGACATGCACAACAAAGCGATTGAGGAGCTGGCATGTGACCAGGCCTGATAGTTAGGAAGTCAATCTTATCAAACTAGATGGTAGCCAGTCTTCAACGATGATGGCATTGGTCAAGCGGATGTTGGCACCATCTCCAAGAGTAACAGTGACGGGAGTATTTTGTAGAGCCATCCTGGAGATTGAAGGTAAAGATTAGCAATTGAAAAAGCTACACTATCCCCTTTCTTCCAAAAATATGGATGCAATAAGACAAAATATACTAAAGCGCGGGCTCTAAATAAAATCTTAAATGACTTAAGACTCTATCTAGAAAGCTTTTAAGTTTTCTCTTTCAATTTCTCATTTTCATTTTCATTTTCATTTTCATTTCATTTTTTTTATACTACACTGCAATCATAACTTATGTTCAACTAGTCAAAGATGGAAAAAGAAACATATCCCCGTGAGTCCGTGAAATATGTAGGATCCGAAAATTTTCTCTTGATGAAAAGAGTGATTTAAGTGTTTGAAAATTTCGGAGATGAATAGTAGATAAACCACTAAGATTTAGTCCTCATTTGTGAGGACTTTAGATCGATTCGGGTTTCTATAGGCAGCTTAGTTAATTACTCTCAATATTGAGAGTGCTTTTAAGCCGATTAATCGATGAATGTTAAAATAGCGAGTGTATAATAACAATGAGTGGAGTTTAAAATTTATAAGATTTATTATTTTAATTTAAAGCTTTTGGTTAGGGGAACGATGACGCGATCTAGATCTAGATCATCCCAGGTTTGTGTCACTTCGTTTAATCGAGAGTAGTCGGCCGTAGAAGGATCTCGATAACGAGATTCATTCCGATGCTTTGTAGACTAGAATGGAGTTTATCTAAGGACAAATATAAGTCGGCCTTACATAGATTTTTTGTCCAATCAAACACATTATATTTCAACAAGCAGGGAAACATTATTTGCGATGGTGTAATTTAATTAGTCGTATCGCGGTGACACCGTCGAGAAGGTTATGGTTATAGCAGTCGTTTATGTATGTCATTTTGCAAAATCAGCTGGACGGAACGACATTCTACAAACTTAAGATTATTTGAGTGTAAAAATAGTTATGTATTTGATTTGACATTTCTGTGAAATCTTCTTAATTTGTCGACCAAACAATTAGGAATGGATTGATTGATTTAACTTTAAATTTAAATAATTAATTTTATTTAATTTATTATATTTTAATTTGAATATTTGATCATTTTATAATTGATTTAGATTTGAATATGATCATTGATCATTTGAATCATATCTAATGATATTACTTTTGAATTCTTCGGCTCATCTTCCTTGTATAAGATCGGTCATTCATTTCTCATATTTATAATCTCTAGCTGACAAGCTTAAAAGCGTGGGGATCGGGTTTGAGATTTTCTCTTGGGAGTTTGGACTTGAGGAGTGTCAATAAATTTATCATTGTCATTTTATGTAATTAAACTACCAAATTTTATTAAATGAAAGTTATATAATATAATCGAATTCGGACGGTCTAAGACCGCAGGATGTAGATATCTCGCTTTTTGTTTATGCATATGACTTGTATTTTTTTTAGATGTTTGATCAGTAGATCACACTTGTCATCTGATCTCATTCTTTAAAGTGTTATATGGACATTTACGTGTCAAGTTGAAATGGTGTTTAGCATGTGTATTGTGAAATTCGATATAGATTTTTGTGTTTTGTTAACTTCGGACGGTCTGCAGCAGAGATGATTCATTGTTTCAAAATGTATATAATTAGACTTTGTCAACTCTAAAAAGAGGATGGGTTTGAAACTTTCCTTTTGAGAACTTGAACTTGAAAACTATTATGATGATCTTACGATAGATTTATCTTTATTCAAAAAACTACCGGATTGTATTAAATTGAAATATTATAATAACATCATTAGATTTTTAGGTTTTGTTAATCCGACGTCCACAAGATCAATCGATTCAACATGCAACGTTCTGAATACTAAGTTCATAATTGTAACACATATGTCGGGGCACATGCGGGTAAATAATTGATTTTGAATGACTGTAGGTATTTGTTCCTTCATTTTATTTAGTTGCTTGCACATATTTATTTAAGCGTTCAAGCTAATTGATACTACAACATACATATAAGTATCTGTTCTTCAAAATATTGTATGGATATTGAAATGTCTAAGTTAAAGCAAATGTATTTGATAAAACTTATGTATCAAATTATAAGCATAGATTTTTAGATACCCAATATCATAAATCAAATGTATATCAGTTCTATAGAAAGTGTGTATTTGATCTTCTTCAAATGTTTATCAAAGATCAAATGTAATCATCTGTTTAGTGAAATACGAATTTGATTTTTCCAAATGTTTATAATGATCCAAGCATGTATCTGTTCTGCAATAAACCAAGTATGCATCTGTTCTATAGAGCATGAACTTGATTCATTCAAGTATTTGGATGAATCAAGTGATTAAACAAAAACATTGCTTCATAAAGTAAGCATAAGATTCATTTAACTTGCATATTAAAGATATTTAAATTGATTGGAATGCAATAATTATTTGAATATGCACAATTGATCATTCTATTAAATATTTGGCACGAAGTCCAAAACTATGAACTCATATGTAAGAATGGTTCATGATTCATGCTTGAATTTAATTCTTATTGAATACTTGTACAAATCATAAGACATTAAGCTTAAATGTAAGATTGATCATAAACATATGCAGAATCTCATTCATTTGAATGTTTAAATTAGCCCCAAATCAAATATTCATTTTTATATCAACATTTAATGAAGGTATCTCATTCATATTCATTGACGAATTTATCAAACTTTACTTATACTCATAAGTGAGCTATTATTTACAAGTCTTTGTATTTCAACTCAAATTATATTCAATTCTCCTCCCAAGAAGAGAACTAATTTGAATTCAATTATTTTCATATTTTCAATACATGATATAATACAATTGAATTGAACGTATGTATTGAAAAATTTAGTTTGCATTTATTGGCAAACTTAAAGGATTCAAGCTTAGTTTAAGCCTCCCTTAAGATATTTTGATTCAATTAATAAAATCATTTGTATTTCAAGTGATGGTTGAAAGTTCATCCTTGTTTCTTTATTAAAATCAAATAATATGCTTGCTAATGAGCAAATCATCAAATTCTTTTAAGTCTCTTTCTCTAATTCATTTGATGTCCTACACTCTATGATTCTAAGTGTTTATTTCATAATTTGAATTTTAATTCATATTCATCTTGTGATACATAAGATTCAAAATTTTATCTAAAATATTAAACCTTATAGGTTTAGTTTACTAGAAATTTTTTCTCCCGCCATCTCCGCCGGAGGCCGAGAGAGGCGTTCCTGCAGAGACAGATGTCGTAGGTGTCGTGGTATCACCAAAAATTTTATTTGTCCACCATGAGATGGCGAAAGGCGTATGGGTTTGCGTAAATATTTCCTTGTCGCGTTGACGCGTGAACAAATCTTATATCACAGAGATTTCACGCGTTAGAACGGCAAAGATCTTATATAACAAATTTTTCACGCGTTGAAAATGTGGCAATATCTTATCATGAAAATAATTTCGTTTTGGAACAATGAATATTATATAAGTTTCTCCGCGTAGCGTTGAAATAATCTGAGCAGTACTTATCACAAACTACTTTTGCGTTGGAACAACGTGAGCAGTCACTAACAAATTTCTCTAGCATTAGAACGATGAATCTTATATCAGCGTATTTTTTTACATGGAACAATATGAACAGCTACTTAGTAATCTTTATAATTTTACCTTTGCATATGCATTGAAATGATATACTTAGGATATAAGTGGAATTGTGCTATCATACCATGGTTGTATTCATTTCTTTACTCAAAATTTGTCATTTTCAAATACACCAAACAAAATATAATATAAATTCTCAATAAATATGAGCCACATTTCATTATTTTTGATATTAAACATCAAAGTGTCATTGTTTTCTTCAAATCCAACAAATAAAATGAAAATCTTATAACAGATCATAGCTAAATTTTCGCTTTTTCCACCAAAAAGAAAGCAATATTGTACTCTACAAATATAGGAATTTCATAAATCTGAAATTTCATCAGCATTTAAGCTTAAATAGGCATTAAAGTAAGAACAATAAACAAGATTTATGTTCACATGAAGAAAATCTGAAATTTCATTCTCTTTTGCTTGCCTCAAACCCAACAAGTGAAATAGTAAATAGCTAGTAGGGCATAAGCAAATTTCATCACATTTGAAAATATGAAATAGGCAAAACAAAAGTAAAGATGCCTCAAAGAACATTTTACCCTCCCTTTCATTCCCTTTTAAACCGGACAAATGAAATAACATGTTAAATGTCGCGTGAGATGTTAGAAGATAACATTAAACATCACAAACCTAAAATTTCCATCTTATAATGATATAAAGATGAGAACAAGCATTGAATAACAAGAAATGTTATTTTGTCCTACAATTATTTGTGGATAGCAAAATGAACCCCATTCAAAGACATCAATGTTGATATATAAAAGAGAGAAAAATCTGCATTGGATTCAAGTTTCAACATATGGAGTATCAGGGATAATCACATCAAGCCATAGAAAACTCTCCACTTTCTTGCTAATCATAGAAATGAACTCAAAGCTTGAAATCAACCATAGTGAGAGAGAAAAAAAAAAAAGAAGCACTCTACTTTGTTTCTTTTTTCTTTACTACTCACATGAAGCATGTAATGCAAAATCCAACAAAATAGATATCAGAAATTTCAGGTTTAACTGAAAACATACTTGCATGGCGATGATATCCAAGTAAGAACTAAGCTTAATATTAAATAGTATAAGGAAGCAAACAATCATGCCAAGCCTAACACAAATCTGAAAATTTTGGATTTAATCAAACGGGCATTTATATGATAACCAAATTTCAGTATAATCCCACCTTGACATTGCCAAATAGTAAAAAGAGACAAATAAAAGATAAGGGCATCCTTTAGAACGGTAATCACACCGATTTCCTCAATTCAATAAGATAATTCAGTTATAGAACACTAGTAGGAGGTGGAACAAGAGATGCAAAAAGAATGAGCTTCTCGATTCAGCCTTAGAAGGTGAAAACAGCAAAGTGAAAGCTTATAGCATAAATCCAACATCTTAATTTCACGTTATTGCAAATCCAGAAAAGAAATTCAACCATAGAACACAAATGGAAGAGGGATTTGCAAATCTTCATCTCCTCCAAAAGAAAAGAAAACCAAGTAGCAAAGGGAAATATAACTTAGGGTTGGATAGAAGCAACCTGGAGCTTGATTTGAAGAGGGTAGGAAGAGATAGAGAGCCAAACTTGGCTGGTTATGGCTTATCATTCGGCTTGGAGAGTTCCAGTAGAGGAGTTCGTGGCTCGTCGTCAGGAGGAAGGAACTTCGGGAGGAGGGACGAACTAGAGGGAGTCGGTCGTGCAGTGCTTGGCTAGGATGGGAGGAGGAAATCGGGCATCTCGTTGGCGGAAGAAGGGAGATCGGAAGAGGCTCATGCTTCCTCGGCTAGGATGGGGAAAGAGAAGAGTCTCCTTCTCGGCTACTTGGATGAAAGGGAGGCGGGGAGGAATCGAGCGCTCGGTTGCTCAAGAGGAATGTCTCGTGAGAGAGAGCTCGAGATCGTCTGTTCGGCTGAGACGTGCAAGTGAGGGGACGATCGCTCAGTTTGGGAGGATTTAGGGCCAGTTGGCTCACTCGATTGGCAGCACAAATGGCAGCCAATAAGGAGTATTCGGCGGCGACTCCTATTGGGTAATTGGGCGGTAGGATTAGGTAGATTATTAGGAGGATATAAAATAGATTAGGCAGCCATTAGTCATTTTAATTGAAGATTAACATAATTTTGCGTCAAATCTTATGAAATTATTTTGTGTGATTAACTCTAACAATATAGGTATCAATTTTAGGTATTTTTATTGTGTCGGGCGCAATGGCGTAGTCAATTTCATGATCGGATGTCATTTGAGCGACTTCGACGATGATTGAAGTGAAATTGGGCTTAAATTGCGCGACGTCGCGTTCAAATCGCTCGACGTTTGCGTAGACTTTACCGAATTGATCGCGGAAGATGTCATTCAATAGATTTCGATGTTTCGGTGACAACGACACAGTCAATTTTGCGAACGAATGTCGTTCGGACGTCGTCGAGGCTTCTCGACCTCGATATGCACGTAATTTCATTAAAATTTGATTTTAATTAATTGATCGGTTGTTAATTGATCGGTTGTTAATTGATCTGATATTTTTTACTTAATTAATTTTAATATTTTATATGCATTTATAAAGCCAAATTTTTAAATCAAGGTGATTTTGATCGAATCTGATCACGATTATGGCATTTTAAACCTGATTCATGTGATGTTCCTCTCGTTAATTATTTATTTTAACTTTCATGGTTCATTTGACTTGTGAACTATATGTGAAGGTCAACACATTATAACATCTCCAATGAACTTCAACTTACCATCAAAGATTTATGTCAAACAAGCAAATTTGCCATGGCAACTGAAAAAATAAATAAATAAAGCACAAATCTTGAGAAAGAAAGCCCATCAATGACAAAAAATAAATAAAGAACTTAAGGAATATCAAGAAGAAGATGCAGAACCAAAAGGCTCTACTAAAAGTAACTCTATCTCTTCTTTTAAAATTACCTATGTTATGATAATTGTCAAACATCAATACAACATAGAGTAAAGTGATAGAAATTTCATAATTAGCTCAAAGGGAAAGGCATTCTTATCTTAATTAAATTAAGGACATTAAAGTTGATGAATTAATTTGATTTATGGCATTCCTTGATGATGATACAACAACAACAAAGCCTTAATCACTTGGGTGGGGTTATTTATGAATCCTTCGTCTCATTGTGTATTATGTGTCAAATTTCATTTAATTCGATATCTTAAGATCATTTTTATACATCTTAACCAAGTCTTTTAGGTCTCTCTCACCCTTAACAGGAAAATCAATGCATCTACTCTCATTAATGGACGGTAGGCGCTTTATGTGGCCAAACCATCAAGGCGACTCTCACTGTCTTACATCATCCTTTGGACTCTTGCAACTTTTTCCAGAACATACTCATTTTGCATTCTATCTCAGGGTAAAACCACTCATCCACTGAGCATCCTCATCTCTGTAGCAACTTACTCTTATGTTTCTCTTTTATTGGCCAACATTCACCATAAGTGTCTTACCACTTACCAATCTTATAAAATTTTTAAGTTTAATTGAAACTTTTTCACATATAATAGGCGATGCATTCTCCACTTCAACCATCCAACTTGAATTCTACTAATAATATCTCCATCTATTTCACCATCATTTTGAACAATGAGTATAAATATCGAATCATTTATTCTTATTAATGACTTTTCAAAATTCATACCTTCTTACTAAAATTTCTACAACTAAATTACACTCCATATATTAGGTTTAGATGCTGTAGCGAAAACCTTTAGACTCTAAAGTTGGCCTCCATAATTCAAGTTTACTTGGACTCCCTCTACAGTCTTATCAACAAGAAGAATGTCATCGACAAAAGCATACACCGGGGTACATCTTCTTGTAAATGCCTCTGTAAGAACATCCATAACTAAAAGTAAAAGATAAGGGCTTAATGTTGATCCTTGATGTAATCCAAGCGAAATAGGAAAATAGTTTGTCAATCCTCCTTGTGTTTGGACACAAGTGGCAAACTCTAGTATACATATCCTTAATGACTAATATAACCAATATTAACTTTTTTGTAGAACTCTCCAAAGAACATCTCTTGAGACTTTATCATAAGTTTTCTCTAAATCAATAAATATCATATGTAGATCCTTTTTATTTTCTCTATGCTCCATCAAACCTCTTAACAAATGTATAGCATCCATAGTAGATCGCATGAAACCAAACTGCGGAGAAACTTCAGATCACATCGTAATCTATGCTCATTACTTCTCCCATAATTTTAATGTATGGCACATTAACTTAATTCCTCTATAATTTGCACAATCTTGTGCATCACCTTTATTCTTAAATAGGAACCAACAAACTCTTTCTCCACTCATCGCATCTTTTAGTCTTTAAAATAACATTAAAAGATTTGTAAGCCAAGAAATTCCTTGATCTCCTAAACATTTCCACACTTCTATTGAAATATTATCCGGTCCTCGCTTTTCCACATTTCATTTTCTTTAAAGCTTAACTTATTTACTTTACTGACGATAAAATGAAATTCTCTATTTTTGTTTAGGGTATTAAGGTTGCTAAAATCAATCGACTTTTCAGATCCTTCATTGAAAAGTTTATTAAAATACCTCATCCACCTATTTTCAATATCTTTTCTAAGAAAGACTTTATTATTTTCATCCTTACTCTCACCAACTATGTCTTTCTTCTCCATCTCTTCTACTAACATACATCTTTCACCTTCTTTGTATCTAATCTATTATATAATCACTAAAAGTTTAAATTTTCAGATCATATATATTCTTTCTTAGAATCTCTGCCATTTTATATCTTTCCCACCTCCGAAGTTTTTACATCTAAAACAAGTTTTATTTTATCTTTTCTCACACTCGACTCCACCACCAACTATTCTTATTAAAAGAAGCTTTTTCCTTTGATTCGCACATTTTTTAGCTTGTTTAATAGACTTGATACTTTTTCCCACATAACGTTAGCTTATGAACATCCCAAACTTTAATTTCTTGGCTTCTTAAAATATTTTATTTATTCTTTAAGTGTCCCCATCTAATTGGACAATAATTAAGTTTATTTTTTCTCTTACTTTCATCTTAAAATCTAAAACCATTAGTACTTAAAATTTCACTTGAATGACCTTACAATCTTTACAATCTAAACGATCTATTTTTCTTATCAAAAAATAATCAATCTGTTTTACTTAGATCCATTTTATAAGTAATAATATGTTCATCTCTTTTCTTAAATAAAGTATAAACTACAAAATCATAAGCGAAAATCTAATATACCCTACCTTCTTCATTAGTCACCCAAATCCATAACCACCATGAATCTTTAAAATCTTCTACCACTCTACCAACATGTCCATTTAAATCTCCCCAATAAATAATTTTTCTTCAAGAGGTATCTTTATTAATTCCTCTAATTCATTCCAAAATTTTTCTTTAACTTACCTCCAAACCTACTTGAGGAGTATAAACACTTATAACATTGATCTTAAGATCAATAAATCTTTAAAGTTTATAATTCTATCTATCTATTAATACTTTATAACATTATCCAAACTTTTATCTATAATCACACCTACACCATTTCTAGTTCGACTTTTACTGAATAAAAGTTTAAAACCTAAACTATCAATCTCCTTCTTCTCCCCAACCCATTTAGTTTCTTGAACACATAAAATATTTATCTTTCTATGAACCATAATATCTATTAATTCCATTAATTTACTGTAAGAGTACCTATATTCCAAGATCCTAACCTAATTAGTTTCATGGACTAACTTCTTTTGCCGCATCCGGCCCATAATGGGAACCTTATTTAACATCGCACTCGTACGGCTAAGACATTTTTCATCAGATTCAAGCCATACAACGCCGCTTCTTTTCAAGATAACACAATGATTTAAAGAGATTCATGTCATAATTATTTCGACAACAAATATGTTACCTAACGCAACCCTCCACTTTTTGCATCCGGACTTGGGACCGGCAATGGTAGTGTTAAGGAGCCTTTCAACTTATTAATCCAAGTAAAAAAAATAATACCATCTTTGAAAAAAAAGTAGTCAAAAGAACTTGATCTCAATGAGCCTAGTCAAAAGATGTAGACTCAAAATAACTCTCACAGACATCCTTACCTCTTAGATGTATTAGGAAGAACGTAGCAAATATGATTGCTCACTAGTGTTGTGCTTGCATTAGCATTACAAGAGTACATCAATGACATAACATGTGAAATGGTGCCTTTTGACATATGCTAAATTATCTTTAAAATTAATATCTATTGGAATCAAGATGATATCTTTTAATAAAGAGTTCAATAATACCATCTCTCCAAAGCTGGGACATATATATTATCAATAGAAACAAGAAATGTCAATCTTTGGATATTATGGTGGCTAGATGGGTGGAGATAGTTATAAACATGTGTCAATGCTTTATTCTGCTCTTTATTTGATAAAACCAGGACAATGATACAAAAAGCATTGGTCCAAGAAAGACCAAAATGATCCAAAAAAGGACAAGGAAAAAGTGTAACCCTAGTCCTCAATGAACAAGAGCTAAGATTATTGCAATTGGAAGAAGAATACAAAGACATTTCTGAAAGGTGGAAGGATTATCTCTATGATGTGTTGTTAAACGTTAGATTCATCTCCTCTTGGATTCTACTATGCTTAACATCAAGATCTATTGCAATTTGGTGATGGACAACGTGAGATCAAGAAATAAAAGGTTCATTGTTAGACCAAGATATCATCAAGCCAAGAAGCTTGTTGTATGGATCAAATAGTTGTAATGGTGCCTAAGACAAATGGTAGTTGGTGAATATATGTAGACTATCAAGTATTATAAATGAAAACACAGTGAAAAATAGTTATCTACTTAACATAGTGTATGACTTATCAAATCAGCAGAAGCATGCAAGTCTTCACCAAGTTGACCTAAAATTGGGCTACCGCCAAGTTTGAGTGCATGAAGATGCATGAAAGACCATATTCAAAATCAAATAGGGATTTCATGAGTAAATGATGTTATTTAGTCTTTGAAATGTGTCTACATGTATGGGTCTCATTAAGGACATTCTAAGACTGTCTAAGATAAATTTTATAATTAGCTACTTTAATGATAGCTTCATATGCAGTAAAATACGGGAGAAATATTTTGATCATGTGTAAAAACTATCTAATCTCCTAAAGAATTAACTAACTTTTCTTGAATTAAAGAAGTGTGACTTTGAGGACCTTGACTCAAAGTTGATAACGAGAAGATCAAGAACGACCTTAAGAAGATACAATCCAAAAAAATTGGCCTCAAATATGGAATATGCCCAATAAAGTTTCATAAGAATGTGCTATAATGTGCATTATCTATCTATAACTTTGTGATCATCACACATTTACATTTATTGACAAGTCGATAAAAAATTTCTCCTAAGAAAGCAAACATGCAAACACATTTCTTATTAAGAAAAAAGGAAAAGTGAGCATCAATTCTAGCCTTTTCAAATCGTCAAATCATTTGAGTTTGAGGTTTTGTAATTCTAATGTAAGAAGAGACCTATAGCATACTACTCTTAAGTAATCACAATGTGATAAGAAAATTATTAAACATGCAATAAGAAGTTTCTAACACTTGGTCAATAATGAAGCATTAGCAACCTTATCTACTTAAAAAAGAAAAGTGGTTCACACTAGCCACAAGTCACTTCAACACCTACAATGGCATTCAAAGTTCCAACAAGCCTCAAGCACATTTGTAAAAATTCAACTTAGTCATCAAATACAATAATGAAGTGTAAACTAAGACAAGTGACATGCTCTCATGACCATCAATAACTTTAATATTATTACAACCTTCTCAACATACAAAGCACATTGACTTCTAACCACCTTAATGTATACCATTCAATCATTCCTATATCATAAGGTAAAATCGATGTTGGAATATGTCTAATGACTGATGAGTATTAATATTTTACCTTGATTATTTGCCTCCAAAGGTATCATCCAAAACCTCTATTTTATCCTTCATCTTCTTCAAGAAATTTGTTGGCATAAATCTCATCATGTTTTACACCCTGTGGTAACACTACCATTTTCATGTTTATCTCCATCACTAACCTATCAACTTCTTAGCTACCTGTCTTTCTATCCTCGTAACTAATCTCATTGTCTTTCTAATGCTCATCAAAGAGACAATATCTAGAAATTCACTTGCAAAATAGCATCCACATGTTAATCTGTTGTTTCTAACTTTCTCTGATTATCAAATCTCCCAAACCTCTCAAAGCTACATCTACACCATAGTTGCCTTTATCTACATCTACATAAACGGGTTTGCAATGTCATCAAGACAATAAGATTGCTCACTATACCAAAGAGTTTACATTGTGTGAATCCAATTTATCAAGTTGAGCATCACACTGAAACTTTATCATGAAAAATGAAATAAAATGAAATAAAAACTTTATAATGCTTTAAGTAATTTGATAAGTGTGAGGCATTTAAAATCACTGTCATTAGCTTTATGCTAAGTACTTATGGTTAATTTTATAAATTCTCATTATTCATTCATTCCTGTTAACTATTATATGAGGTGTTAAATCTATTACGTGTAACCTTTTGGTACAATTCCTATACAAATTATATTTGCTCTACTTATTTAGTCTTTTTCCTTCGAGACTAACATTATCTTCCCACTTTATAAGTGAATTTTCTACCTTCATTATGCATGTCCAAACCACACAGGTTTCAAGTGTTATATAAATAAAAATAATAATTCTTTCTAATTCTCCTCATTCTCTAGCATTGAACTTCTACACACTCCCTTCTACTGAAAATATTTAAGACTTGTAATTCCAATTACTTAATTCATCCTTGAGTTGATTCATGCAGGATTATACCTTTCCTTCTTCTATGTTTATATAGTCCTAAACTATATACATCAACACCTTAAGATCAGGGGCAACAGCATATTGTATGAAAATTTAAAGACAGTCTATCAATTAACCTAAGAAAATTGCATTATATGCAATCGTAATAATTGGTACAAAAAGACATGTTGATATTTTGTAAAGCATTATGTAGGCAACTTTAAGTACATAACATAAAATTAAGCTTTTTGTTTCACCTAGTACATTAATATGTTAACGAATGTATGAAGCAACTATTTTAATGATTTGATACATAAAATAAATAGCAACAAAATTATGTAACCAATGTTTCATATAAAAAAACATAAATAAATTACTCCTTTCTAACTTCAAGTTCTCAGCATTCCACTTTGCAATGAACGGCTGCTCCCTACCTGAAAGATAATCTGCATTTTCCTCAACATAGATGACTATATATTTACTCAAGTTGACATTGATTCCCCTAGTGCAAAGAAGCACTTGTATGTTGGACAACACGTAATTCTATGCAAAGTGATCACAACAGTAAAATAGCATTTTTCTTAAATAGTGGCAGGAAATATTATGCTTACTAATAAAAAGGAAAGGAAAAAAGAATTTACAACATTAAGCTCGGGAACAAGTACAACCCAACGCCAGCATTTTGTTTTACTTATATCCGTTATCTAGCAATAATGTAACTGAACCTGCTCTTGTGTTGAATTTGACATCCAGCACCTCAAAGCTTTATCCAGCTTCACATGACTCAGAGACAAACAACCAAACACTATGTGCACAATATCATCTATATAAACATTGCAACAAGAAGCCAGCACAAGGATCTCCAATGACTGGTGACTTGAGAAGGAACGAATCCATAACCAGTTAACTGCTCACAGCCTACCAATCTAATCTCCACAAGATTCTGACAGTTCTGAGCTACAGCAATGAGAGAAGGATCCGAAAGATTGATCAACCATGAGAGGTCCAATCTCCTCAAGCTAGCCATAGCAGCAATGCAGGCACCTCCACAATCAGTAATTTTGGGACCACATTCTGCTAGTCTCAATTCCTGCAAACAGAAAATATGCTGCAAAGACGAGATCCCATAGTCTGTAATCTGATCACACTCGGAAACATCTAGAATCTTCAAAGTCTTGGACGATGAACCATAGGCCAAAGAAGTCAAGCCATGATCAGTTATCAAATAACAGCCACGAAGATATAACGCCATCAAGAATCTCAGTGAACCCACGGCTACCAGAGCAATATCACTAATTCTACTGCACCATGACAAATCAAGAAGGACTAAATTCTTGGCATGCGATATAAGAGCAGTGATTCCAACATCTCCAATTCCTTTCCTCCTCCTCATCGAAAAATTAATCAATTTCTGACAAGCAAATGATATACCGCAGAGACCATCATCAGAAGCATCCTCAAAATCAAATCCAGAAAGTTCGAATTCATCCAAGAAACATCCGTTTCTACGGAAGTTTAGGTTAAGGGTGTGGAGATTAGAGCATATCTCGGATGCCAATGCGAGGTTTCTGTCAGATATTCTAGTACCAATCTCCAAGGTTGTCAAATTAGAAAACCTTTGTAAGAGAGAAGGGAGCGATTCGGGTTCCAGAATACGCAGAGAAGAACGGATGGAACCCTCCAGTCTCGCCCATTGCCGGCATACCTCCGAGCACGCCGTGCGGTCTCGCCGATCAGAAACCCTCCTCAGCACCGCCGTAAGCTCATCGTTGCCTAATCTATCCATGGTCGTCGCCCCTTGAAAGTTTTCTTCGCCCAAAATAAAGGCATTTACTTGCATACAATACAATTTTTATATATTTATATATCTAAATTTTAAATTTTAAAAATATTTATAAATCAATCATAAAAAATATATGTATTTATAATTTAATCATATTTATTATTTTTTTAACTATCAAATTCATATCTTTGCATGTCACCATCAAATTATTAGAAATTTTATAAAAATAAAAAATATGAATTCAACCTTTTATGAATTTTAATATTTAAATTTCAATTTAAAATTTTGATATTAAAAATGTTTAATTTGTAAATATATAAGAATAAGATAATAGTGCATGTAAAAGCTCTTAAATTTTATTATATATAATAATAATATCTAAATTTTTAATATTATATAAAAATATCATCATCATTAATTTTTTAAAATAAATTTCATATTTCTATGTATAAAAAATATTATATTTATAAACATCAAATTTTAAATATTAAATATATAAATGTATTAAAATTATATGATTTGTATGAATATCTTAAAACATTAAGATCTTTTTCAAATTTTTAGAATTTAAATTAAGATTGTAAGCCATATAACATTTTACTTATATAGTTAAATGAATTTCAATAAAAGTTTAAGTGTTCATGTGAATGAAAATAGGTATACACAAACTCTCTTATTTATGTATGTTTGTGAATTTCTTGCTTTATTCTTTAAAAAATAAATAAATGATCATTTAATAATGATTTAGTTTTTTTTATTATTATTTTTTTAGATTTTAAACTCTAGAAAATTTATGTATATTATTAGTGTTGCATGCTAGAAAACTAATTGCGGTAGAGTAAAAGTTCTGTACTTTTGAATACATCTACAAGTATTTAAAATAATAATAAACTAGGAATTTTTTACGTGGAAAATCAAAAGCGGGAAAAATGGGCTACTTCAGATATATGTATCATTTGATCAAGATCTTCCTCTGGGATTACTGAATTATGTATAAGAAATGGACAGCGATCGTGATGATAGATGTTGGCACGATGTTGTGACGGCGTTGATGACGAAATTGACGGCGATGTTGGCTGTGGCGATAGTGGTCTGATGATAAGGCGGCACAATGGTGACGGCGAAGAGATCAGCGGTGGCGGGCGATGGCGACGGCGGCGGTGGTTGGCTGACCAAAATGGCGGCCGATTGTCTTGGAGGATCTTTAAATCTCTCTCGCTAACCCTTCTCCTTCGCCACTCCTGGGAATGAGGGTATTTATGATTGGAGGGTGCCATCATACAAAATCGAACCACTCCTCTCCATGGGACGGCTCATGATGATTCCCTCGATCATATGATGTATTTTGTGCATTTGAATGCTCAAATGAAGTCGAAATTGTAAGATCTTTGGCTTGTTGGAGCAGGCGAGGCGGCTCGATTATTATAAACACTCATATTTGAGAGCTATTTAGGGGTTTAAGCGATATCCCAAAGTTTTCAAAGATATTTTAAGAGCTTGATGTGGCCAGTTTATTGGGATCAGTTGTTTTAACATCAAGATTAGTGCTTATAATAGTATTTTAAGTGTCATATCAATTAGTGTTTAAATATGATACAAATATTAATAACTATCTAAATATATAGAAATCAAATTTTTTATTAATATTTAAATTTTTATCAAATAAATTAAGATAATTTTGATTAAACTCTACAAATCTAAATACGTATGATAGTAAGATTATATATAATAAAATCATCATCATAAAAATTATAATTAATTAATTCAAGTAAAGCATAATTATATCTCAAACTAAATAAAAATAATAATAATAAATTTTAAATCATTTTTAAAACTTTGTTCATATTTAAGCTTATCTCAAAGTTAATAAGAAAATAAATAAATGAGATAAAATAAGATTATACTCTTGACTTAGTTCATTTGTAATCCCTAATTATTGGTGGTTGGTGTTTAGATGCTATAAAATTGTTAATCATACAAATAATATCAACTTCTTAGAAATGGGAAGTAGTTAAAACTCAAAATTGATAGAATTAAACCCTAAGAGGTATTCGATTTAAAATGAATGAATTGAGTTCAAATTAAGCATATTTTAGGTTAAAGTTGAACCTGACACATTAACTTTGGTTAACATTTTTAATCGGAGATTTCATCAAAGATGAAGACATAGTAGATTATGAGAATAATTATAAGGTTAGGAGATATCATTAGTGATAAAATGTGCTTAAAGGGCGTCATGATCTAAGGGAGGTGGGGAGAAGTCCTCAAACATAAAGATGAAAAAGGGTGATAGGATCAAACTCAACTTATGCAGACAAGAAAAATGGTGGCTCAAGAAATTTCTAATGTCTCTAGTTTTCAAAGATTGTGTTGGAGGCCATTAGCACCCCCATGCATAGGGCATAGAATCTAAATGATGAAGAAGATGATGATAGAGGTTGTGCGCTTTAACTACTTTTGCTTCAATCGACATGCATTGATTCATTCAGATATGTATTAGAACCTTATTATGGTATTAAAATCATCTCGATGAAAATTTTTGATTATAAATATGCCAAAAATTAGATATCAAATTGATCTTGAAATCAATTTTTTAAATATTAATTCGATTGAATCAATCATAATTAGTAATTTGACATGATATGTGATAAATAGCAATCAAATCTAAATTTTAATATGAATCTTCAAATAGTTGAATCATATTAGGTGAACACAAAACCTATTATCCTTAAGGGGTTTCTCAAAAGTGAATAAACTACATTTAGTAATCATATTCATTAACTATATATTTTTTTTGAGAAGGTGAATCAATTATATGTGATATATAAAAGATTAAAACATCAAAAAAAAACTTGATTAATACGATTGAAATTTGTGATTTTAAAAAAAGAAAGTGTTTGATCAATCTTTTTTTCCACATATTTCACCTTTATTTTTAATTAATTATGCATTAATTTTGTGATTAAATAAATTTATGGTTTACAAAATTTTGTGTAGAAAAAATTTAAATAATAAAACGGCAGGAACTCACTAAGATAGCCCGTCTAGCTCAGTTGGTAGAGCGCAAGGCTCTTAACCTTGTGGTCGTGGGTTCGAGCCCCACGGTGGGCGTTTATGAGATTTATTTTAAATGTGTTAAAAATAATATTATTTTTTTTAAAATATATTAAATAAATAATATTTTTAAAAATAATATAAAAATAAAAAGTTTGATTCTAAACAGACGTTTGAGCAGGTTTTAACGTAATATATAAGAGATAAAAGATGATATAATTCTAAATAATTTTAATTTAAATAATTATTATAATAAAATGATAAACATTTGAAAAATTAGACGAAAATTAAAAAAAACATTTGGCATAAGTAAGATATGATTTTAAATATACATTTTTTTTTAATTTTATTCTCAAATTATTGAATTATAATAAATTTTAAATGCGCTAAACTTAAATATTTTTAAATAAATTGTCTCTCAAGTTAATTAATCAAGTGGAAGTTAACTCAAACTTAACTTCTCCGCTCATCGAGCTCGCCCTATGAACTATTTATCGAGTTGAAGTTTAGTTAGCTCTGAATAAACTTGACTCACTAACATTCTTAAAATCATCAATTGAATATAAGCTCTGAATAAACTTGACTCACTAACATTCTTAAAATTATCAATGGAATATATCTATATATTTACCTCTATCATATTTTTCAATAAGCATGCAAAATTTATTAGGATTAGTTGATATAAAATATCTCAAAAAGAGAAAATCTCAACAACCAAACTTTACTTTTAATAAAGTCCTCATCATACAGCCAACAAAGCCTTCATGCTTCACAAAAGAAAAGGGAGAAGGATTCTTTAATTACATTGAAAAGAGACCCATACATAACAAGGCACGAAAACTTCAGTTTATTATTAAATTATTTTGTTCAAAACCTTCATTATATTTAATTTCATCAATATATATATTTGTTATAAAAGATAGATTTACATATATATATATATATATATATATATATATATATATATATATATATATATATATATATATATATATATATATATATATATATATATATATATATAATATCTTAATTATGCAGGAAGATGTGTATTCATTTTTAAAAAGATAATAATGATAATATTTTTATATAATATTAAAGATTTGATTATTATGAATATAAATATTAAAATTCATATGTTGAATATGTAATTATATAAGAATTATGTGGTATGCATGTAAATAACCCATAAAAAAATATATTGGTGTTAAACAATATATATTTTTTACAATGCATCTAAATATTTAAAATTTGATATTTATATATCTAACATCTTAATTATGCATAAAATATGTATTTATTTTAAAAGATAATAATAATCGACGCAATTAATATTCAAATATGATCTATCTATGGTCTTCCATGCAATAACAACACAATTTTTTAAATTTAGTATGGTTAGAAGCTTAGGTAATTAAGTATTAATAAAAAAATTTAAGAATAGATATAATTCCGATTAATGCGTCGATTCCGGCTGGCGTCCGTGAAATTAGGATAATTGGCGGGCTTTAGATTACGGTCGGTCGTCCATTAGTAGGCTCTGGCTGGGATCCTATTTGGGATGCATATTATATTTTATCTCCATAGTTTCCTGATTTTGCTTCCTCCACCTTGACTCAAAACTCAGGCCCAGCGGCGGTCTCTAAACTTCCAGCGCATTTGCAGCGTCTTGTCAGTGTTCGATCACTTTTTTTTCCTGACACCATTTCTCTCTCATTTACCATTGGAAGTCAACTTTAGCTTCGGCGATTCTATGACTCATTTCATTTGAGGAAAATTTCCTTTGTGGATTACATTTTTTACCGTCGTTCTTAAAAACACGATAAATCACTTTATTTATCAATTTATTGGTGTTAAGTAGCCAAAAATATTAATTAGGGTGCGGTTAATATAAATTTCTTTATTATAACTTATTTTGCAAGAATGAATAGAATTTATTTCGATTCTTTTATATGACGAAGTGTCGATGAGCAATTGTCAAGTTATGTGGGAGGTGAAATCATCAGTTAAGGTTGGCGTCTGCACACTACTTGAAGCAATGAATTATGAAGCTTGCACATTGATACGCCATCACTGCAGTCGTTATCCGGTGGGTAGATTTATAGCATCGTAATATATCGATGGCGTTCTTGGGTTTCGAAAATTTCCGTCGGATATTGGTGTATGTTGAAGTGGAAGATGTTATGCATCATGGTGATTAGTAGTAAGGTCGGTAGATATCTCGTACACATACAGCTTTCATCGCACAAGCACCTCAGGATAGCGGCTTTGATGGGTTGATTCTCAGTAATATATCAAAATTTATCGATTATACTTGTAATAATTAATATGATAATTTGTTGCTCAACTTATAAGATGGCATGGCGATCGCTAATTGGATGATGAATGCCTCGAGTCTTTGCGGTCGAAGATGAGTATCGGTATGGTAGTGGCTCAGTAGTGAGAGTCGGCGGGATATTAGTGATGATGGCTTTTTCGGGTTAGAACTGCACGCGAGAATATAAATAGTCATAAAATCACTCATTTCATAATAATAGTGAGAGTCATATGTTGTCACAAACGTATAGGATGTAAAAACTACGGCGTGGACAACGATGTTTACTTTAACGGCATCGAAGCGCGCCAAAGATAAAATTGAAATTCCAAATGACCTTGTCGATGTGTTTTGCAAGTGAGTTTGCAATTTGCTATTGGGTGGTGCATAGTAAATAATGTTCAATTAAGCAGTTACCTCTAACTAGAACTACACGGTTGTATGTACAACGATAGTCTTAGAAGCCTTGTAAGTGGCATTTGCATTATTGGATGGCGATTAGAGTGCTTGGAGAATATCAAGAGTTGGTGAAAATCACGGATGTGTCAATCGATAAGATCGTATCTGCGTGTAGTTCAAAATTCATAGCGTACTTCATCATCTCTGGGTGATCGCAGATTGATCGAGCTTTAGAGATTATAGATAGAATGAAATTAATTCGTTAAAGTTTAGTATATAAGCATGGGATGTAAAGGCGTAAAATAAAAAGCAATATTGGGAAGAGTCCATAGATCTCGATCTATATGAATCAGTTTGTAGTACTTTACAGTACTTTACAAAATTCAATCTACCATTATAATTTCAGAGACTTTTGGGCTTTTGGACCTTCAGATAATGGGATGGAGTTCTTTGCAGTCTGAGCTTGACTTTTTTAAGCAAATATCATTATTACATTATTATGATAGGAATCGGCAATGATAATGTTTCCTCTAGCTTTTCTGTCGAGAATGTTGATTATTGGTTGGTTCTTCGTGCTTGCATGATGTGTTGTAATTAATAGTATTTGTGCATAATCTCGATAAAACATCTTACATTACGTGGATCTGAGAGATTTTTTTTAGGTAGGCATCAGGCATTATTTGTGCCATTTGCGTGAAAATTTTAAAAGATCATTACACCGGGATTGGTGATGTTGAGTTCTATGCCAAAAGATGTATATGGCGTAACACAATGATATTTGTCAGTTCAACCGTTTAATGTTAGATATTAAAATGTTAAAGAAGAAGCGTCTAATTGGCTTGTAGTGACCACAAAATGATCCCTTATACGATGGTGGTATATGGGACAATGATAAAATCGAGTGTTTTAATGGTGTATGCAGACTGGTTTCTTGATTCAGCTTTAATCCGCTATCTATTATAACTTAGTATTTATTCAAACGATTATCCACTACTACCGTGAGGAAATTCATTTATACTCATAGGATCTCCACCCATACATCGAAAGGGAGAGGCATTTTCCGAACACAAATATCAACCCATGAGATGTTTTTGGCAGTCCACCATCATTGAGTTGATTTCTTGAATGACTATGTGATTGTAATTATGGCAAAGCGATCATATATCATTGTCGCCCACATGTGATTCTTTGCATTGGGATTTATTGAACCATCTCATGTGTGTGCTTACTCTACTATATAAGTTGACATACATAAATGGATTTCATACTCTCCCAGATCATTTTGATTAACCATCTATCAGTGTAGAGCATGGATTAGTCCACTTCACTAACTTTAGAAAACGAATGAATATCATCTGAAGATTATGAATGAAAATGTAGGTCGATTGCAGAACTTGTATGCCTCATTTGTCAATTATGTCATAATATTGTGGTCGGTTTTCCAATAGAATAATGCTTATCTTATCTTTCCTCTTCGGTTGATCTACTTAGATTTTACAATATTCACTTATATTTGGATTCTTTTAAATGCATGGCGTAGGAGAGGGCACGCTTTATTATACTGCTTAGGCCACCAATGCGTCCATTGCAGGACATCTTATTAGTGCATTACATCAAAGGAAGGCATTGTCACCGGTTTAGGGTTTAGGACAATATACTTTTGTGTGATCACATTTTATTTATCTGTTTATTACAAACTTAAGAGTCTTGTACATAAATCTGGTTATATGTCATAATGAACTTCTTATTATTTGTCAATTTAAATGAATTGGTTAACTTCATATGAAAAAATGAGACATACTTTTCGATTATTGTAGTCTCTTGGTTGTTCAATTCATTCTTTATTGTGGGGCATTGAGCTCAATGGTTGATGGACACCTATTTATCAAATAGTAATTGTCTGATTGTTTTCTTCGAATATATTTAATAAACCATTATTCAACATCTTACTACTCAAGAATGGTCTTTTATAACGTTTGGCATACATTTGTTGAGGTGTTAGTATTGAGATAAGATCTTTGTGTCACTCTTTGCTAAAATATATAGGCATGATCACTTAAAATATGCATTTTAAAATTCAATCGATATGATTATATGAAGCATCTTATTTTTTATTCCACAATAAAAATAATAATTATTAAAACATCCATTCTGAAGTTGAGTGGAAATCGTAGAGATGCCTTGTACATTAACACAAAAATGATAATATGAAACAATTCGCTTTAGTTTGTTAATTATCTTAAAAAAAAAAATTAATGAGGCCGATGCAATTAGTGCTCTCATCAAAATGATCCCCAATTGGTGGGCCGTATTCAAATGCTTGTGGCCGCAGTTAAATTGACGTATACCTGTCTTAATTTTTTTTAATATTTAATTACCTAATTAAGCTTCTAACCATACTTAATTTAAAAAAAAAATTGCCCAATAACAATGGATGAATGCTCGTTCGTTGGTCGGATTCTTCAGATCTAAAGCATGCTTCGGCAACATTAGTTTAAACCGTTTTAATCTGATCATTGGAGGCCTTTCGTCAAGCATGTAGAGCTCACAATAATCAATGGCATAAAACCACGCGCCCGCGATGAGTTGAGAATAAAATCCAATTCTGTTACTTACTAGGTAGCTTGGGAACGCCATTGGCAGTAGACTGATCTGAAGGAGATGAGTTCAAAGCGTTGATAAAGCTTTAACTTATCTCTGATGCTTATCAGTAAGTCAAAGGGAGATCCGACAACGATGAAGACGTTGAGGAAGAAGATGAAGAAGAGGATAGAATCGTTTAATGTTTCAAAATAGTTCTCGACAACTTATCCGCAGGTTCAATTTCATCATACTTATAAATCCTTTTTTTGGGCCTGGCAATGAGGACCACGTAGGCGGTCCGGGAGACGGTTGCCATTAATTTCGTGTGTTCATTGAAGTAAGCTTTTGGCGGTGAAGAAATTGAAACCGTGAAACCAGGAACGAAGTTTTATTAAAAATTTTTACAAGTGCTATAACATCTACGCAAGTGTTGATATGAACCCAAAATAAAATCGTTTTAAGTTTCTTCAAACAAAAAAGACCAATTAAGAGAACCTAAGATGGTTTGAAGAAGCAGATGCATCATTTCAGTGCTCTTTTTGGTCAATTAGGCTTCTTCCATTCTATTATTCATATCGATCTTCAAAACATCTGCTTTGGGACTATAACCGGTTATCAAGTAGTAACCCTTTTATCAGTTTCTAAAACATTTTTTTATTTCTTATGTTTTATTAGGGCCATGAAGCTGCCTGTTTATTTGATTGGGTAAAAAATTGTGGAAAATAAAGTATTTCATTTGCTAGACACTTCAAATCTTTTTAATGGTTTTGATACGGATTGTGTATCAAAGAAAGTTCATATTATCAACTCACTAATCTAATAAATTTTATAAGAGAACCAACAATTTAATATTCATTTATCAATATACATTTCATATATTCAGCACTGGACGTATTTAATCAACTGATGATTCTCAAATTTCTGCACTTAAGAAGCTGTAATCTGCCTCTAACATGCAAATATTACGACGGTTAATCTTTATAAAATTTCTCAAAGAAGCAGAAGCACAAAACTTAAAGAGAAGCTCGAAAACCACAGCTAAAAGACTTTCCTTTTAACAAAAGTCCTTCCATTATAAAAAAGCCTTCTTAATTACTTATCCCAAGCCTTCAAGCCGGTGATCCGGCAATAGCCATAGTCGGGGGTGGCACCTTCTGACGCCAGTTGCTGCTTCAGCAGTTGTTCGTAGAACCTTTTAATAAACTTTTCGGCCTCCTTATCGATCATGCTTACATCTATAGCCTCATTCTCATCTATAGGGAAAGGAGAGTCCGTTATTCTCAGCTGCTTTACCATCATCGGGGACGGCGTCGGAAAAGCTGACGACGCCACCGACACCACATCAGAGTCATCCTCATTCATCATTTGAAACGCCATGGCTATCTCCGCCGCATCGAAACTGTCGAATTCATCGTGGCGGTGGCGGCGGCTCTTCCTCTTGCCATGGAATGGAAGTAGGAGGCGTAGGAAGGGGTGTTGCTACAGCTGAATTCGACCTCGTTCGAGTTGGTGTGGGAGTGATGGTGGTGGTGGAAAGTCATGAGGAGGTTTCCGAGGGCTTTTCCGGCGAGCTTGCTGCGCTTGAGCAGGAGGTGGAGGTCTAATATGAGCTTTCTTTTGGATGTACCTTTGCGTAGCATGTAGCAGACTACTTGAACTATGTGGCATAGCCGTTTTGCTATCGTTGGAGGCTTGCTTGATTCCATTTTTGAGTTGAGTGTGGTGATTTCCGCTAATTTTTTTTTTTTCTCCTGAGAGGAAGAGGGAGGAGGGAGGGATAGAAGAATTGGCTTCTTTGCTATGGTTTTGGGGCGAGTGAAAGAAGAAGGGAGGTGGGCACGTATTTAAGGGGGGAAGAAGGGTTCGCTTCGTGATTATGAGATTGTTGGATCAAATTTTGTAAAAATTCTCACTTAAGAAGCGATAACAGCTCAGCCATGGAGTGTGGAACAAAATTTCTGTGAAAGTGGTGGTTGCCGGTGGACAAGAAAAAAAACTATGATATTTAAAAAAATGGAAACTTCTAATATTAAAAAAAAATTATTAAATGCATCTCAAAATTTAATAAAAAATTATAATAAATACAATATTAATTATTTATACATGATATTTATTTTGAAATATTAACAAATTTTGATGTATGTTCTAATCAAGTTTTTGATCAAAATATGATTATTATTATTATTATTATTATATATATATATTATATAAAATAATAATAATAATATATATATATATATATATAATAATAATAATAATAATAATAATAATATTAATAATATATAATAATAATATATTTATAATAATAATATATATATATATATATAGATATCAATTATCTTTTCGCTCCAAGTAAAGAAGCGATTGTTAGAAACGTGGCTTTCCCAATTTTGCTTTTGGCCCTTAATTTGGTTTAAAATAATAATAATAATGAAATAGAAAGGCCAGATGTTACGAGGAAGGTGGCTAATTTTTAATAAAATTCATATGACATTAACTTTACCTAATTTTTGATGTCCATTGAGCACTAATAAATATTAATCTTTTTTTTTTTTTCATAGAAGAGCTAATTTTTGGGAGCCTAAAAAAATATAGAGTAAGCACTTAAAAATGTTGTTGAAAATTTCAAGATATTAATTTAAAAGACAAACAATCTCAAAATATTATATACTTCCAACAAAATTAAGTTTTCGGATGAAAGTGATCTACTTCATAATCACTTAATTTTTTTAATCCTAAATACATAAATGCTAAGGGGTTGTTTGGGATCAATTTTGTTTTGTATTTTTATTTTTATTTTTATTTTTATTTTTGATATATCATATATATAATTTTAAAATAATGCACATACATTATTTTACATAATAAAATTAAATGTCTCAATAAATTTCAACTAATAAAATTATTTTACATATTTTTTTAATCTTAAATTTTTTTCTAGAACTTTCTCATAATTTTTTAATTTTCTTCATGCTTTTATTTTATCTATTGGTGTTTTAAATTTAATATAAATCTAAGATGCTAAACTCTTTCTCTCAACTATCATGAATTTTTTAACATATAACAATTATTTATATATTTATAAGAAAAAATTAAAATGATATTATGATAACAAGTCAAAGTAATTATCACCTAGACCATTCATTATCATATGTTGTTGCCTCAATCATGTTGAGAAATTATTTTTAAGAGGTCATCAAATCCCTCATACAGATGCAACACAACTGATGTAGATAATTTGAGGCATAGGTAATAGCAGGAGACATTGGCTTTAATGATATTGAGGATTTGATGTCAAAGCATAACATTTTAAATTATAGTTACTCCTCGAGTATAATGAATTCCTTAGCTCTCTCACAAGTTATCTCTAAGGCATGTTATATGTAATTAGTATTAATTACCTCTAATATCTTCTCTTCAATGAAACATAGAAGGTCATTATCGAGCACCATTTAGACAATTGGAGTGGACTAGCTTTCATAAGGTGGTGGGGGAATGGGCTAACGATGGGGCAAGCTAACTAACATTAAGAATAGTGGTAATAAAATGGTGTAAGGTAAGGAGAATATAGCGATGGCTCAAAAGAAGAATTGGATAAAGATTTTTTTTAAGATTTTGGATGGATATAAGGGATTGTCCAAGAACGATTTTGAGTGTATAAGGGTGGTAAGAATTTGGTGAGGGGTTGTTGTGGTAAAAGCTTGGAGAGTGATAGTTAGAAAATTATAAAGAAAGAGAAAGATAAAGCCAGAACTCCCTGAGATTTTCATGAATTTGAGAAAGAGGTGAGAGGAATCATTATGCTTTGAAATGAGATGCCTATGATAGATGGTGATGTGCAGAGTTATTCTACTAGTTGGTATAAGGTCGTGAATGGTGTTAGTACTTATGAGAGATTCAACAAGTGATATAACTTAGAATTTAAAATTAGTTCAAAGCTAAGAGATAGGATATTATGGGTTAAATTATGAAGATGATTACAATAAGGCCATGGTGATCTAATAAATGTAAAAAAGAATTGAGTTCCAGCTCAAATGTATCAATTTACATAATGTTCATTAACTTATTCTAAGAACTTAGAGTTTGACTACCATAATTTGTTTTTGGCTTTATTAAGAGTTGTTGGAATTGTTTGTAGAAAATGAGATATCATAGTGGGGCATGATCCTAATCACCTTCAATTCTCATTCATAACAAGCCTTCTCAATCCCTTCATCACTATCTTAAGAATATTAATCAAAATTTGAATGATTTATATTATATTGATGTCTTTTTTTATTTATTTTTCAAAAGTGTCTTTGTTTATAAAATATGATCTTTAATACATCAAAAATATTTTGACTAGATTAAATCCTATAATTTTCACCTATTTAGATTTTGCATATAATTTTTAATTTATTATTTAGTTTGTTCTACTTATTTAATTACATATATTTCATAGGTTAAAAGTTAAAGGTTAAAGTCTCTCTTAATGGCATAATAGTTTGACAGAGACATTTGTAATTTCATGCATATATATATATATATATATATATATATATATATATATATGAGTGTCAAACTCTAAATCCTAAATCCTAAACTAACCCTAAATCCTAAATAGTAACCTTAAACCTAAACCTAAACCTAAAACCTAAACTAAAGCCTAAAAAAAGCCTTCTAAAGCATTATATCTATATATATATATATATATATATATATATTCTATATTTCCTTGAATTTAATTGAACACTTGGCACTTCCTAGAAGGAGCCGATATATCTATTTTATTTATTTATTATTATTATTAGTTTTACTTCCTCAACGTTAAATTAAGGGCAAAAGTGTCTTTAATGCTGCCTCTGGTTTACTTTTGCCTCTTTGAGCAAAAGCAAAGACAAATAATAGCACTCACTCGGTTTTGTTTTTTTGATGTATAAACATATATAAAAAAATTAATATCATATCATCAAAATAGATCTAAAAATTTTGAGACTTGTATCAAAATATTCTAATAATTTATTTTTTATTTTCGTGTCTTTCATCAACCATCACTTTCACATGATTATAATCCCAGCTTCAATGCACCACTAATTAATCAGTAGCATTACCACTCCGGTGAGAGAATTTTAAGAAAATTTCAATCAGTAATTTCATAATCACAGGCCAAACCCTCCCTTCCTCTTAAAACCTCCTCATGTCCTCTTCTTCCTCTCTGCCCCAACGACACCTTCTCTTTTATCCTTACTCCCTCTCCCGAAGAGATAAAAAATTGCATAAAACACCCCCAAAAAAAAATACAAAATGGAATCAGGCAACCCTCCCACCATAGCCAAACGACTATGGCACATCGTGCAAGCAGTCTACTACATGCTACGAAAAGCATATCAAAGAAAAAAGCTCATATTAGACCTCCACCACCTCCTCCAGCGCAGCAAGCTCGCCAGAAAAGCCCTCGGCAACCTTCTCGTGACCTCCCTCCACCACCACCGCCACTCCCACACCAGCCCGAAAGACGTCAAATTCAGCTGTAGCAATACTCCTTCCTACGCCTACTACTTCCTTTCCATGACCAAGCGGAAGAACCGTCGCCACCGCCGTGAAAAATTCGATAGCTTCGATGCGGCGGAGATGGCCATGGCATTTCAAATGATGAATGCAAAAGACTCCGAGATGGAGTCGGAGGCGTCATCGGCTTTGCCGACGCCGTCGCCGATGATGGTCAGGCAGTTGAGAGTAACGGACTCTCCCTTCCCCAATGGGAACGAGGTGATGGACGTAGGCATGATTGATGAGGAGGCTGAAAAGTTTATAAAAGGTTCTATGAGCAATTGCTAAACAACTGGCGTCTGAAGGTGCCACCCCGACAATGGCATATTGCCGGAGTTGAGCCAAGCTTCTGATTGGATTAGGCAGAAGTAGTTCGTGAATGCAAGTTCAAAAAGTAATTAATTATAAGTGATTTTGCAGCATTTTTATCTATAAATGAATGTTTGTTTATTAGGGTCACTTCTGGATTTGACTGTACGTGGATTATGTAATGAAAGGCCACTTTGTTTTGCTTTTGTTAATCATGAAGGCTGTGTTGGCTGTATAAAGAAGAGAACTTTTGTTAAAAGGAAAGTTTGCTAGTTGTGGTTTCCGAGCTTCACTTTTAGTTTTGTTGCTTCAGCCTTTTTGAGATATTTTATAATGATTAAACCTCGTAATGATGAAATATTGTGAGTGGATTAATTGCTAACCTTGTTCAAGATTAGATCACAATGGTCTGCAGACCTTGGGACAAGGGATTGAAGATTAGGATTAAGTCTAGTTTAGGTAAAATGGACAAGGGATTGAAGATTAGGATTGAGTCTAGTGTAGGTAAAATGAAGGAACAACTTCTAGGTTTTTATGGTGGATGGAAGTTGACATGATTGAACCATTTCATACTCTCTTGCATTTTGTGATATTTCTTCAACTTATTAATTATTTTTGTCTTTCCATAGGATTATTTTGTTATAGTTTTTTTATCTTCTTCTCATATTTCTACATATCTTTGAATCCGGACGAATGGCTTCATTCTTGAATCTTGATACTCTAGGAAGAATGAATTTTCATTGTGGAAGTAAATAGGGCAACTAGGGCAGTGAATTAGTACGATATTGATATATATTAGTAAACTCTTGTTATCTCATATTTTAATAGTATAAAATTATTTTTGTTCTTTCTAAATAATAAATTTAATTTATATGGTAAAAAAATTGTGACTTTTACTTTGCAAGAAAATTCATGTTAGTAGAGTGAAAATATTTTAGTCTTAGTTTACATGAAATCTATACAATAATAGAGAGAGAGAGAAAGAAGAAGAAAGAATCTTTAGAGGAAAAATCATGAATAGAGCATTGCTTGCCCAATCAAGATAGTCCACAATGTATTTTGATTTATAAAGGTTCACTCTTCTCCAAGAATGGAGATGACAAAAATACAAGATTGTGTATAGAAAATCAGGTAATGATAACTTTAGAATGAGATTGCAATATTAGTATATTAGTGATCAGGCTATAATAGGCATTGGTGGTGATTAACAATTGCTATCGGAGGTAGATGACGACTCTTGGTGGAGGATAACTTTAACTTCACAGCTCTTCATCCTTCTTTGAAGCCTCCTCCCAAGTTATCTTAAAACTTTCTATCCATTTTCGTAGAATGAGGTTATGTATGTAATTCGTAGATAAGCATTTTGATAATTATAATCAAAATCTCAAAACACTTCATCAGATTTCATATTAATTCTCTTGATCATAAATGATTTCTTGATTATTTGATTGTCTTGATGATTCCAATTTGAGTGATCTTGCTTGTTGGATTAAACCGTGGCCAATTATTATAAGCATGCCAAATTTAGAGTTCATTTGACCATGTAATTAATACCTCAAAGTTTTCACGTATATTCTTTGAGCTTAACTCGTTGAGACGTTTAATTTTCTTATAAATTAGAATTTAGATTATTTCTAAAATAATTTTATAAATTAAATATACTTATTACCTTAATATTCATATTTGATTTGAAAATTTTTAATATGATATATCAACTTCTAAATAAGATGAAAATGTTGAACAAAGAATTAAATGGATAGGTTAAAAACTTCATTTATTTCTTTAAATTATTAACATTGTAAATGTACTTTTTTTTAACTTGATAAAAAAAAAGTTATATGATATTTGCATAATTCTTATTTTTTATTGTTTATGATATATGATATTTAATATATTATAATAAGATGGAAGATAGTGTGAGTAAATTAAATTAAAGTGTGTTTCATCTGTAAATTTTCAAATACAACAAACCTCGTGCCTTAGCAGCTGAGCAAAGAATCTAACTTTCCATTCAAAATATCCTACAAATATTCAATTATAGGCCACAAGTCATAAGCCTTTTTTTTTAGGGCACTTAGGATTCTTCTTCCAATTCTATGGACAGAGTACAACTTTGGTACAGAGATCCTCTCTGGCAGCCATTCCATTCAATAACACATGCAATAATTTATAAAGGCATCCTTGTACTCTTTTAAATGAATCTACATAAAATATTATTTGAATTCTATTTTAATAGATAAATCAAATCAATTTTAGATGAATGTTATTTATTTATTTATTTATTTTTGGATTGTAATATTTCCAAATTTGTAGTTCTTTTTTGAATCAAATTAGATGAGAAATTCTTTTAATAATTGCATGTTCATTAATTGGATGATTATAAAATTATTGTACAGAAATTTACTTTTCAAAAAATTATTGTGAGTGTTATAAATATTTTTTATGTTTATAAAAGTAAGACACTAGCTTTATAACAGCCATCATTAATAACTTTGATTTTCAAAATCATTTTTTTACTACAAAATTTTCTAAAAGTAGTCAAGAAGCTATAGCTAAATACTGTTATAGTTATTTTTCAAAAAGCAAAATAGCGAGAAAGTTTCCATGAACGCGCCCTTAGTCTAAGAGACACAAAGAGAAATGACGAAAATGACTTTGGTGGCATGACACATGATATTTACATGATGGAGATTAAAGAAGAAGACTTTGAGTGAGGCTCATTCAATCTTTTCTTTATTTTATTGTAATTTTAATGTTTAAGTATATTTCGATTCACATAATTCTCAATATTTAAAACAGTCTTTATTAAGTAAAAAAATAAAAAACATTAAAAAACTAAAAAAATATCTATGAGGGCTCCATCATGTCCTCAATCATTTAAAAAAATGGTTTCAGCTTTCACGTGCTTGTTTCACATAAAATTAAAAAATAAAATAAAATAATAACAATAAACTTTTGATTTTTTTCAGTGTTCTCCCACTCTTCTTTACCTCAGAGACACTCTTTTTTTTAAAAAAAAATTTGAATTTTAAATTTCTTGTTATAGCATCAATTGGTTTTAATTTTTGAAACTTATCTAAAATATTCAAAAAAAATAAAAAAAATAGTTTTATTCTTTCTCCAATATATATATATATATATCCAAAAGCTGCCTAAGCCGACAATCTACTTTCTTGTTGAGTTGACATGGAAACAACAACAAAGCATTATTTGTTACTGAAGCCATTATTTTGCCTTCACAGTAAGCTTTTGGGGTAAAAGAGAAAATAAACTACTTTTTCATGGAGGAAACCTTCCCTCCTTCAATGCGTATAATGCCTCTAATAATTAAAATTTCAATTAATTTAATGCTAGCCTTTATTCTTGATATGACACTAAAATTTCTTAATCAGATAAATCTTAATATCGAAAGCGATCATTCGTAAATTGATCAAGACTTAAAATATCATTAGAAACTTTAGGATATAAATTGAATCCCTAAATAGTTCATAAATATGAAGTGTTTATGATCAAATCAAACGTCTTGACGAGCCGAATCTAACAAGCTCAAGATCTCTTGATTTTAATTTCATTTGAGCATTTAAATATTAAAATACATAAGATGATCAAGGGAATCATTTCGAGTCATCCGATAGAGTGGTTTGGATTTTGCACGTGTTATAAACGTCTTCATTCTATAAATAATTATCGTTATTTCGCGTGAAGCGGAAAGAGAAATTTCAGATTTAAGATCCTCGTGCGTGCCGTTTTCGACCATCGAGCCGCATTTATCATGCGTCATTATCACCATCGCGCCGTCATATCATGGTCCACCGCCGGAATACCGTCAATCCACGCCGAACCAGCGGTCATCGCCACCACCATCTCGCATTGTCGCCTCTCATCATCGTCGTCATTATCGCGTCATCATGCGGCCATTCTCCGGCTATCATCACCGATACCGGCCGTTATGATCGCCATTACAACAACAACCACTATAACATATCGTAGTCGTTGTTACATGATTCTGATTCCTCGCTTTCTCATATCTGATTATGTAATCCGTTCTAAAACTTAAACTTTGTACTCTGAAACAGATATATAGTGGAAGACTTTTATTGGACTAGGCCCTATGATTTTTTTCCCCTCTTTCTATGATTTTTTTAGTAAAATCCGTTTATTGTTCACTCTTCAAATATATGTGTGTGTGTTGGATTTCACAATTAAAGTAAACTTTTATTCAACATTGATTTTCGAAACAATTCTTTTTTATTTTTCTAAACTATAATCTTACTTCATATATTGCCACTAAAAGAAAATTAATTATAACTATATTTTTATTTCATTACAAATGTGTGATCAAGTAGTCTTCTTAGTTTTCTCTCATTATCGATAGTGCAATTTTTACGATGAGAGGTAGGGGTGTCAAAAATTGACCTGACACGTATCCAACTCGAAAAATTCAGGTTCGGGTTGACCCGAATAAATTTCGAGTAAGGTTCAGGTTGAAGAATTCACCCGATTAATATTTCGAGTTGGGTTTGGGTTGACCCATAAATCCAAAACTGACTCGATTTTGATCCGTCAACTCGAATTTGACTCGAAATTGATTTAATTTTTATCCACGAACTCATATTTGACTCAATTTTGATCAAAAATTCATATCTAAATAGATCATTCGGATCATATCAGTCAAGTTGGTCAAGTTTAGGTTGAGATTTCTTGATCCGTTTAATAAACGGACGTCAGTCAAACCTATTCGTCGAGTCAATTCGGGTCGAGACCAACCGCCCGTAAATCGACACCCCTAATTAGAGGCACAATAAAAAAATTAAATTTCCCAGTATTTAGATTGTTAGTCTTATTTAGAAAATTTATCATATATGATATAACATAATGAAGAATAAATATTAAATTTTATATAAATTGATTTTAAATCCTATAAAATTAAATTAAACTCTTTGACGTATTATAAAAAGCAAGCAATGGCTTTTTCTTTATGGTAAAATATTCATAAAATTACAGCCACAATTATATAAAAATAATAATATCAATTCACATCAAGATATCAACTTTATGTTGATAAAATTTTGATGGAATAGTTAATTAAGTAGTAAGTGGTAAGCCAACGTTAATTTCACTTTCATATTATGTGCTCAGGTAAGCTGATAAATAATTTAAAGTAAATAAAAGAAGCTAATAAACAATTATTTAAAAGAAGAAGAAAAAACTATTTTTTGATTTATTTAATAATTGGTAGGATCCTTCCTCTATCAAATATTAAGTTGATGATGGTGGGGTCCATAACAGAATCCAGATCTACAAAAATGTTAAAACGTAGGCCCCGCTTCATTTAGTGTTTAATACACTAAAAATAGGCGCGTAAAATCGCCCACGACACTCATAAAAATGAGATTTTTATTGACTCATATATCGAGTCAAGTGGATCAGAATATTCTATATTCTAATTAAAATAAAAATTTAATTAAATATTATTTTAAAGTGAATATATATATATATCTTATAAATTTTATGTTTTTATATATCTAATATCTAAATGTTAACATTTATATGATATTAAAAATTTAAGTATTATTTAATTAGATATTAAAATTTAAATATTAGATGTATAAATAGATAAAAATTATGTGATATATATATATATATATAAATTCTTATTTAAAATTTTTAATTTATTAGAAGCTAAGTAAAATTAATTCTAGTTAAATTTTAGCATTGGTACTTACACACAATTTTGTTCCAAAGAGTTTAGATGGTACTAATTATAATTTTTCAAAATTTAATGATGATTTTTATAGGTTTATTGTGCTAGATTATTTATGGTAGATTGAAATATATATATATATATATATATATATATATATATATATATATATATATATATATATATATATATATATATATATATATATATTGTTTATTTTGAAAATCTATACATATAGATAATTAGATAGTATATAAAAAAATACTAGAATTTTTTTGAAAAAAAAAATCCCAAAAAAAAGGAGTAAAAAATCACAATGCCTAGTCCAACTCAAATAATTCACAATATAGTTTAAGTTACAAAGTTTCACTCTTATCTCATAAATGAAGAAAATGGAATTGCAAAATTATGTATAGAAATTAGATAGCAAGGTCTTAAAATCATGTTATGATATCGTATGTTGTGTCGGTATAATATTTCGATGATGGCATTAATGACTATCGGAGTTGGGTGATAGCTATTGGTGGTGAATCCAAGCTTAGTTCATTATATTTCTTCTAAGCTTTCTTCTCTTTCTCTCTTTCTATGTTTCTCATGTGAGGATGAAGCTTTATTTATAGAGTTTTGAGAAGACATTTTGGTAACTATAGCCAAAATCTCAAAGCATTTTATGGGATGATTCACATTAATTTCTTCTATCATAGATAATTTTCTGAGGATTTTAAGTGTCTTAATAACTTTTCATTTAAATAATATTGAGCTTATTTTGATTCATCTCGTTAAGCCACTTGATTCAATTATAAGCATATTATATTTGGAGATCATTTTGATCATTTAATTAATAAATTAAAAATTTTAATTATATTTTTAAAGTTTAATTTGAACTCATTTGAACTTGAATTGATTCATTCTTGATGTTATTTGAATGTCTCGGTGAGATGTTTAATTTTACTATAAAAAATTTAAAATTAGAGTTTGAATGATTTATAATTTAATACACATTTTATCTTAAATTTTGTGTTTAATTTTATTAATTTTATCATGAAATATGAATATTATTTAAAAAAAAAACAGTGCTAATAAATGAATGAGAGAGCCTGTGGCGGTTGTGTGAAAAGCTAAAAATGCCCAAAAACACGTTTTTAATTAGATACGGAAAGAGAAAGGCAATTTTTTTAAATTAAGTATGATTAGAATCTGAATTAAATAATTAAATATGGTCAAAAAAAATTTAAGAATAGGTATAGTTTTTATTAACTGACTTGAGATGTCGGATCTGACATCATATCGCATAGTTGAAATAGTCAATCGTTTTGCTCGCTGAGAAAGTCCTTCACTTAGTTTAATAATGGTTTAAATAATTAATTATTCTTAACATTAAGCATAAATTAGGTTGTGAGATTGTCATTGAAGATCTAAAGTTGTTGACCATTTACGATTTAAATTTTATTTTTTGGAAAATAAATTTCTGAATTTCCTTTTAATAAGATAAATATTATTACTAGAATGCGATTTAAAAATATTTTTAATTATATATATAAATATATAACTTAAAAATATATATTTTTATATTATATATTAACAAAAATTAATAAAAATTATATATTTTAAATACTTATATTAATTAATAAAATAATATTAAATAAATTTATAAATTTATATATATAATTAAAAATATTTTTAAATTATATATTTAATTATATATATATAAATAAAAAAATTAATAACTAAATATATAAATATTTAGTTATTAAATATTTTATAAAAAATATTTTTAAATTATATATTTTAAATAATTATATTAATTAAAAAAATTAATAAAAATAATCCCTAATATATAATAGTTTTAAATAATAATAGTTTTAAAATATAGATATAATTATAAATATTTATAAACTATTGAAATAATTATTTCACTCAATTTTAATAAATGAAAAATAATTATTTATTTTCAAATATAATATAAAATAAATCGTATTATAGAATATTTATCTTATTAAAAATTCAAAATTTATTTTTCAAAATAAATTTAAATATAATTGATTTGAACGCTATTTATCTTTCATCTCTCCTATGCTTTAACATTATTAAATAATAATTAATTATTTAAATCTTATCTTTATATCTATCCATCATTTACTTTTCATACTTAATTAACTATCTATTCTTAAATTTTTTTTGATAATACTCATTTATCTAATTCAGATTCTAATCATATTTAATTTTAAAAAATTGTCAAAGAGAAACGCGTTACTGGTGGCCTCAGAGCTTTTTTTTTTTCTTCTTTATTTACCGATTGCTTAATTATTGTTGGGTTTTGCGACGGCTACTCTTTTTAAAATTTTCTTAAATAAAATAAATGCTATGCGACTAGTCTCGCATGAAACAATCCATGCGTATCATGTGAAAGTAATGTCTCACTCCTCAGAGAGAAACAGTCGGGGAAAAAGGTGCTGCTCAATATAATATATATTTTTAAAAAATATATTTATTTTAATAAAAATTATCTTATGAAAAAAATGTATTATTTTGATAAGCTTATATTTCTATTTAAACATTTATGTTTTATGTCACCAAAAAGTTATAAGTAGATATGATTTCATAATTTCGAGATTAGATAAAATATTTATGATGAAAAAAAATTATTAGCTATAATCTAATTGATATAATTTTATTTATACAAGTTAATAATTCTAAAGAGCGCCTTTTTTAACTAAAGAATGTATTAGTATTATATAATAAGTTTAAATATTTAGAGACTTTTTATTATAAATTTTTTTTAAAAATAGTCAATAAGCTATAGCTAAACATAATTATAGTTATTTTTCAAAAAATAAAATAGCGAGAAAATTTCCCTGAACGTACCCTTAGTCTAAAGGCCACAAGGAGAAATAGGGATAATGATTTCGGTGGCATGACACATGGTATTTACATGATAGAGATTAAAGAAGAAGACTTTGAGTGAGGCTCATTCAATCTTTTCTTTATTTTATTACAATTTTAATATTAAATATATTTCCATTCACATAATTTTCAACATTTTAAAACACTCTTTATTAAGGAAAAAACTAAAAAACATTAAAAAAAAAAAACTAAAAAAAATATCTATGAGGGCTCCATCATTCCTCAATCATTTAAAAAAATGGTTTCAGCTTTCACGTGCTTGTTCCACATAAAATTTAAAAAAAAATTAAAATAATAACGATAAACTTTTGGTTTCTTCAATGTTCTCCCACTCTTCTTCACCTCATAGGCACTCTCTTTTTTTTTTTTTTTTTTTATTTTGAATTTTGAATTTCTTGTTATAGCATCAATTGGTTTAAATTTTGGAAATTTATCTAAAATATTCAATAAAATAAAAAAATAGTTTTATTCTTTCTCCAATATATATATATATATATTGTTTAGTGCTAGAAAATCAGTTACGGTAGAATAAAAATTTATTTAATTTTGTGAATCCGACACACACGTTTGAAGAATTAATAAGAGAACTCAGAATTTTTTACGTGAAAACCTCAAAAGAGGAAACAGCTGGCATAAAATCTTCCGTATATCTATTTGAGTACAAAATCTTCCCGTCAGATCTGATATGTATATGAGAAGACGACAATGTGAATCCCGAATCGACAACAACTATATAGTCACGTTTAGGTTATAGATTCTTGAAATGATGGTGAGCAATGTCGTCGATGATAAAGTCATCTGATGGCCAACGAGGTGGTGGCCGGTGGTAGCCGCGTCGGTGGTGATGATGATATGGCGGCATGGTTGGCAAGGCAAGGATGGCGGTGACGGTGGTGGCGGCGGCGGTGGTTGACGTCAGTGGTATACCATAATGCTTGGAAGATTTTCAAGCTTTAGAGCTCTCTCTCTCTCTTGCTTGGACTCCTCATGAGAATGAAACTATTTATAGATTAGAGTGACATTTCGAAATACATGCAAAACCTGTACAACTCCACTCCATTGGACGTCTCACAATGATTCCTTTGGTCATTTGATGTATTTTAAGTATTTGAATGCTCAAATGAAGTCAGAATTATGAGATCTTAGGCTTGTTAGATCCGTCTCGTCGAGACGCTCGATTTGACTATAAACACTCCATATTTAAGAGCTATTTAGGGATTTAATTGATATCCCAAAATTTCAATGATATTTTAAGTGCTTGATCTCGACTAGTTTCAACTTAAGATCAACTTGCTTTTGACATCAAGATTCGTACTTCGACTAGTGGTATTTTAAGTTTCATATCAGTTGTCCCCTTATTTTTGGATGATATTATCTCAATGGTCTAAAAATATATACGTCAAATACTTGAAAATAGAAAATTCTTCAATGAAATTTGCAGGTCTATTCACCATACATTTTGAAAGAACAGATCTTCATGGGAGCAAGATTATGATCACGTAAGCGGAGTGCAGCGATGTGATGTGTGCGCGTGAGCAAGGTTTTGAGGTTATGGACCCATTTGGATATTTACGGGCACTTGCAGGAGATCTCGGCACCCGTGCGCGCCATTGGCTATGGGCTTTGCAGCGTCTTAACGGGGACGCGAAGGCCTGGCGGCGGCGTGGCCGTGGGCATCTGGGGCGGCGGCGTGGGGCGTCAAGCGGGAGCCCGCACCGATGTGGGTATTTTCTTGTTTATCGTTTTCCAGCTGAGATGTTTTAAGCCATTTTTCTTGGTTTGACCTTTTTTCCCTATAAAAGCCCTAATGAGACACTCCTCATATGCTCGTGTTCATCTTCTTCTTAGGAGAATATCGGGCGTCAACGCGGTACACGTCGTGGTTCCGTTTTCCCTCAGCGTCAAACCTCGTCGGACCACCGGTTGGGCGATCAAATCCATGGCATTCACTCCGATTTTCTCGAAAGAGGCGTCAACCGGTCTCGGGCGTCGGGTTTAGGCGATCAAGGCCGATATACGTCGTTTTTCCTCGAAGCGTCAACCGGCCTCGTCGTCGGGTTTAGAGGCGATTAAGGCCCGCGGTACATACATCGTGTCTCCAATTTTTCCTTGGAAGAGGCGTCAAGCCTCTTGACGATCGACGAGCGTCAAGGTCGCGTTCATGCTCGTCTCGAGGTGTCAACCGACCTCATCGACCGACGGTTTGAGGTGATTAAGGCCCATGGTGCATGCCGGTCTAGTTTTCCCTTGAAAGGCATCAAGCAGCCTCGTCGGACCGGCCGGTTTTGGCGTCAGGCTCGTGGTACTGACATGGCTCTGGATTGTGGCGATGACGGCGACCGGCGATAATTGTGGCGATGGCGGCCGGTGATGATGTTGCGATCGAGCGGTCGGGCAGTGGTCGGAGGTAGCACGGCGACGATGGTGTCGATACCCGGCGGCGGTGGCGATGGCGGTGGACGACGAAACGACATAGTTTGGCAGCGATGAGAATTTTGACCTATCGAGGTTGTTTGTCGAGTATGACTCGATGGCGTTAACTGTATGGAATAGGTTGAATTAATCCGCGATGATTTTGACCTATCGAGGTTGTTTGTAGTGTTACGATGATGTTAACCTATGAAGAAGTTGAATTGAATCCCGATGATTTTGATATCGAGGTTGTTTGTCGAGTGTGACTCGATGGCGTTAACGTATGAAGAGGTTGAATTAGATTTTGACCTATCGATGTTGTTTGTCGAGTGTGACTCGATGGCGTTAACTTTGTATGGAAGAGGTCGTTGGATATCCACCAGGACCTTTTGACTATCTAGGTATCGGCCAAAGTGTTACTTAACTTATTTTGTATGGAAGAGGTCATCAAATCCCTTGATTGATCATGCGATTGAGATGCGTGAGTTGTGTATTTCTCAAGTGGGAGGATTAAATGAAGAAAAAATAAGCTTGTAAGAAAAGTCATAAAATCATTACTTTGATAATGTGGTGATACAATATTGTCATAAGATAACTTAACAAAGTGGCAGATACATTTTAGAGAGAGTTAACAAAAGATAAGAGGTGGAGAGGAAAAAGACAAGAGTAAATTAAAGGTTACAATATTTATGCACCAAGGATTACATATAACACTTTTAGAGACCCATGTTCCAAGTTTTAGGAAGATTTTTTCTGGATCTTTGGTCATAGCACGGTTGGTCATCGATAATGGGGAGCAAGTCTTTTATAGGCAAAATCCTTTGAGGTACTTCTTTATCTTGAAGATTAAAATTCTTGATGTTGAAGGTCACCGAAGGGCGTGGTTGAGCTTGTTGAGGTAACATGATTGTCTTATTTGTTGAGACCACTCCAACCCCCTGGGAGTTTGAAATTTCATCTTAAGATGAGGTGCAGGTGACATCACCAAAGATTGATTGGAGGGTCTTCCAAAGATAGCGTTGTATCTTTGAATTTGACTTGACCAATGAATTGAGCGAGTAGTGACTTATTGAGGAAGTTCTCCGAAAACAATGGGAAGGGTGATTGTCCCCTCCACTCGTACATGTCGATTATTAAACCCATATAACGATCTTACAGCAGGTTGAAGTTTTTCCTTAACCAGGCCCATGCTAATAAAGGTGGAGTAAATTAAAACATCAACGGAACTCCCATTATCAATCAAAATTCTCTTAACAACATAACATGGGTCACCAATCCCACCGCGATGACAAGAGGATCTTGATGTGAACTTGGACTCCTTCCAAGTCTGAGTCATTAAAAGTGACGTGATGATTAATACAAGATTTTTTTAACTCGAACTCTTCAAAGGTGGTGATAAAGATTTGATTCGATAGTAGTGGCCCACTTGCAATCGTTTCAATTTCTCCAACTATTTGGTGGCTATTGTGTTATTTATGTGATGATTGTCTTGGTTGCCCCCCAGTTGGAGCTATGTTTGCTTGAGTTGGTTGGTTTTGCACAAATTGACGTAGATATCCCTTTTGAATGAGCCTCTCAATCTCTTCTTTAAGTTGTTTACATCTCCTAGTATGTCCATGACTTGATGGAAGTGATAATACTCGATTTCTCGAATTTGGTTTCGGTGGATGTGGCCACTTGATGGTCTCTTCATCTCGAATGGCCAACAAGGCGTTAACATGAGATGTGTTCGGTGGCGTGTATTCTCTTATTCGCGCGTTGATGTGGATGTATGGAGGAGATCATGGCTTGCCTTGTTGCTTCTTCTGATGGGATTGTTGATCTGTGTTTCCTAGAGCACTCTTACGTTTTCTTGTGGATTGTTCAAATTATTTTCGATGGGCATTAATAGCCTCATCAGTAGAAATTTGCGCTTCCACATGGTGAACTAAGTCGGCATATGAGCGGACCGTATCTCGCATTAGTGACGAGTAGAAAGGCCTAGGATGGAGCCCTCCAAGAAAAACTCCTCTCGATGAGGGGGTCTACCCAGGTATTTGGCGAGCTTAAGGAGAATCTCACGGAAGTATTCTTTAAGTGATTCACCCTCATTTTGACAAATCGAGAGATGAGGAATCTTTAATGATCCTCCGGTTTGCAATGAAGCTGTTACAAAAATCTTGGCGATTAGGTCAAAGGTATGGATGGATCCCCTTGGAAGGGAGTAGAACCAAGTGCGAGCTTGCCCTTTAAGGGTAACGGGAAAGACGACAAGCGGTGTCGGGGAGCTCGTTGGATATGCATGATGGTCTTAATGGTGATGTGTTCATATGGGTCAGTTGCCCCATCATAAGAGTCAATGCTCGGAAGTTTTAACTTTATGGGAATGAGATGTTGAATAATAGCTTCAGCTAAAGGTGAAGACTCCTCGTAGCCGCGGTGAGGGAGAAGATGATTTTTTGTCTTTAAGGTGAAATTTATCTTGCATTAAGTGTTGTAATTCTGCACGTATAACGTGATGGGTGAAGTCAACAGGACGAGAATGGGCCAAGCAACCAATAATAATTGGTGGATTAGCGATCGATTGAGCTGCACGTGATGGATGAGTAGAACTAGAATGTCAAGAGATCATGGTCCGGAAGCTGATCTTCGAGAGATTAACATCATGGTCCGGCTGGAACTGCGTGAAGATTAGATTTACCTCCGCTAACGATTGATCTTGGGGAGATTTGCCGTAGTAATGACCGCCGTGTTCCTCGTAAAAGTCGGATCATCTCATTTTGAGACTCTTTCATTCGCACACACGCATCTTCTAAAGAGATTCCACAGCTTCACGGGGTCACTATCGTGGGAGTGAGGCGATGCTTCTTGGATTGGTTTCGAGAGTGACAGAGTTGGAGCACGAGGTTTGTGTATCAGTATTATCGCTATGATGCGTTCACAAATTGTGAAAGGGGTTATGTTCTCAGACGGCGCCAAACGTATGCTAGAAAACCGCCAGGGTAGAATAAAAGTTTACGCCTTTAACTTTATCGGAATCCAACACAGATGTTCGAAGAATTAATAAGAGAACTCCAGAGTTTTTACGTGAAAAAACCTCGAAAAGAGGGAAAAATCACGGGGCCTAGCCCAGTAAAAATCTTCCACTATGTATTTATTTTAGAGTACAAAATATTCCCGATAACGGGATCACAGAATTGCATATGAGAAGGGTTGACAATGAGAATCCTGTAATCGCATAACAACAATATATACCACGCTCGTGTAGTAACAAGCAGTAGATGGTGAAGCGGGTCGCGACTAACGATGAAGGTCGTCATGATGGTGACCATCGAGGGTGGTCGGCGGTGGTCCGCGGCGGTGACCGGTGTCGGTGGTCGACGATGATGACTGGCGATAATGGTTGATAACGATGACCGGCGATGAGTACACAGTGAAGGACAATTGGCCGAGAGATCACGACGACGGTGACCTGCTGGTCGACGATGATGACCGGAGACGATGGTTGACAACGATGACCGGAGACAATCTCGATGGGTTTCGAAGGACGATGACCGACGGCGATTGACGATGCCTGGGATCCGGCTGGCCGACGGGCCGCTGATGCGGATCGACGAAGATACGGCCGCGATCGCGGTGGTCGATGATGACGGCGATATGGTTGATGACGGGCGGATCGCGGACGCTGAGTGGCACGTGGTGATCGTGAGTGGTGACATTATTTTTGATGATTTTCGCTTTAGAGCTTCTCCTCTCTTGCCGCTCCTCAGAAGAATGAATGGCTATTTATAGAGAGCTGCAAATATATGCAAAACCTGTCTCACTTCACTCCATCGGACGGCTCAAAATGATTCCTTTGATCATTTGATGTATTTTAAGTATTTGAATGCTCAAATGAAGTCGTAATTATGATCTTGGCTTATTAGATCCGCTCATAGACGCTTCGATTTGATTATAATTCTCCATGTTTAAGAGCTATTTAGAGATTTAATTGATATACCAAAGTTTCCAATGATATTTTAAGCGCTTGATCTCGATCAGTTTCAACTTAGGATTAACTTGCTTTTGACATCAAGATTCGTACTTCAACTAATAGTATTTTAAGTATCATACCATATACGTGTATATATATATATATTTCCAAAAACTGCCTAAGCCGACAGTCTACTTTCTTGTTGAGTTGACATGAAAACAACAACGCATTATTTGTTATTGAAACCATTATTTTGCCTTCACAGTAAGCTTTTGGGGTAAAAGAGAAAATAAACTACTTTTGCATGGAGGAAACCTTCCTTCAATGCGTATAATGCCTCTAATAATTAAAATTTCAATTAATTTAATGCTAGTCTTTATTCTTGATATGACACTAAGAATTCTACTAGTCAAAGCACGAATCTTGATGTCGAAAGCAATCTGATCCTAAGTCGAAACTAGCCAAGATCAAGCACTTAAAATATCATTGAAAACTTTAGGATATCAGTTGAATCCCTAAATAGTTCATAAATATGAAATGTTTATAATCAAATCGAGCGTCTTGACGAGCCGGATCTAACAAGCCCAAGATCTCTTGATTTTGACTTCATTTGAGCATTTAAATATTTAAAATACATAAGATGATAAAGGGAATCATTTCGAGCCGTCCGAAAGAGTGGTTTGGATTTTGCACGTATTTATAGAAACGATATTCTTCTAATCTATAAATAGTCACTTATTTTTCACATGAGGGGAGCCCAAGCTAAAGAGAAGAGAGAGCTCTAAGGCTTGAAGATCCTCCAAGCATAATCGATTACTGACTGCCGCCGACCACTTCCGCCAGTCATCGCCACCAATCACCGCCGGCCACCACCGTCGGCCACCACTGCCCTCACCATCCAACCACCGCTATTTGGTCATCACCGCTAATCACTGCCGCTAATCATCGCTGAAGTCACCGCCACAACCACTGCCGCTGACATCGCTGCCAACCACCGCCGTTTGCCATCTCGCCACCATTGTTGCCACCACCATCGACATCATCGTGTATCACCACTGCTGACTACCGCCGCCATCTCCTCCGGCCATCATTACGCCAACTGCTGCCGCCGCCGTTTCACCATCATCAACTACTACCAACAACTATTACTTAACCACTATCAGATAATCCGTTGTACCGATTCTCAGATTCATTATCGCTTTCATATACATTATGTAATCCGTTTCGTGAAAACTTAAACTTTATGCTAAAAGATATATAGTGAAAGATTTTACGCGGCCGTGGATTTTTCTATTTCTGGAATTTTTCTACGTAAAAATCCTCGAGTTTATTGTTCACTCTTCAAATATATGTGTGTGTGCTGGATTTCATAACAAGGTTAAGGCGTAAACTTTTACTCTATTACAACTGATTTTCTAGCACGAAACAATTCTTTTTATTTTTTTCTCATCTATAATCTTACTTCATATATTGCCACTAAAAGAAAATTAATTATAATTAAATTTTTATTTTATTACAAATGTGTGATCAAGTAGTCTTCTTAGTTTTCTCTCATTATCGATAGTGCAATTTTTACAATCAAAGGTAGGGGTGTCAAAAATTGACCTGACACATACCCGACTCGAAAAATTCGGGTTCGGGTTGACCTGAATTATTTTCGGGTAAGGTTTGGGTTAAAGAAATTAACTCGTTTAATATTTCAGGTCAAGTTCGGGTTGATCCATAAACCCAAAATTGACTCGATTTTGACCCGTCAACTCGAATTTGACTCAAAATTGACTTGATTTTTATTTACGAACCTAAAGTTGACTCGAATTTGATTGAAAATACATATCTGAATAGATCATTCGCCATATCGATAATCAAATAAGTCGGTTGAGAGATTTTGATCCGTTTAATAAACAAATCGGGTCCGAGTCAAACCTATTCGGGTCGAGTCAAATTTATGTCATACCCGAACCTGACCCGTCAACCCGAATCGACACTCCTAATCAGAGGCACAATAAAAAAACTAAAATTTTCCAGTATTTAGATTGTCAGTCTTATTTAGAAAATTTATCATATATGATATAACATAATGAAGAATAAATATTAAATTTTATATAAATTGATTTTAAATCCTATAAAATTAAATTAAACTCTGAGATATTATAAAAAGCAACCAATGGCATTTTCTTTATGGTAAAATATTCATAAAATTAGAGCCACAATTATATAAAAATAATAATATCAATTCACATCAAGATATCAACTTTACGTTGATAAAATTTTGATGCAATAGTTAGTTAAGTAGTAAGTGGTAAGGCAACTTTAATTTCACTTTCATATTATGTGCTCAGGTAAGCTGATAAATAATTTAAAGTAAATAAAAGAAGCTAATAAACAATTATTTAAAAGAAGAAGAAAAAAACTATTTTTGATTTATTTAATAATTGGTAGGATCTTCCTCTATCAAATTAGGGGTGAGCATTCGGTCGGTTTGATTTATTCGGTTAGGATTTTGGTGAAACCAAATAAATCAAACCGTTATTTTGAAAAAACCGAACCGACCAAAATAGCAAAAAAAAACTGTATAAACCGAACCGAATAAACCAAATTAGATTTCGGTTTATTCGGTTCGGTTTTCCCTAAACTGAATTACATAGACAAATTAAAAAAATGGATTTTAAAGTTAACAAAAAAATAATAGAGAAATTTTATTCACTAAAGTTACTAAACTAACTGTATACATATTGATACAATTTAATGTACAATATAAATAGTTTTTCATATTGATACAATTTAATGTACAAATCAAAATTATAAACAAGAAGAGAAAAAAAAATAGTACAACATAATTCAATTTTATTGAGCACAAAAGGAATCCAAGGATAGACTATGCACACCACGATGTTAGCAAAGCGATGCCAAATCAAGAGTTGGCCACTTCCTATAGTAAAATAATATCTTCATCTCCATTCAGATCGTCCGCTCCTTCAAGCATTCATAGATATCAACATTACCCTTCAATATTGTTTTCATTAAAGCCATCCCAATAAATCAATATTATTACTTATATTATTTTTCCAAGACATGCATCTACATGTCATACTAGAATGAAGTATAAGAACTAGATTATCCTTAAGAATTGAGATAGCTGATAGCTCAAACCATATGTTATACTATATATGTTTCTAAAATTCTTTGCATTGAGATTATCAATTGTCATGACTACTATCTTCCTTATAAAGTATAAACCGAAAATTAAATGTATACTCATATCATTTTGATCAAATAGAGAGTAAAGAGTAAAGACTAAAGGGAATGTAATTCCATATTAGCATGTTCATACTTCATGGCACTAAAGTAAAGACCACAGAGAAACCCAACACTCCAACAGAGAGTAAAGGCATTCTTAACGGGCAAATTAAAGCAGCCAATATTCACGCCAAAATAGTTTTGTGTGTGGGTCGTATTAAGATAAAAGGCTTAAAAGCAATGACATAAGTGATAGCAGAGAACATATACATAATACATACCATAAAGAAAGGGCTCTTCCAAGAGAAGAACCAACAAGATAGATAAAGATAAAGCCCTAAACCCTAAATAGTTAGATAAAGATAAGTCGTGATAACATAATATCGTGAAATTTAATTGTCTGAAATAAATTCACCTGACACCCTACAATCGAAATTCAAAACCCACAAACCAATACACACCGATGAAATGAATGAAGCCCAAAGTAAGACAATCAACATTCAACAACGTCTCAACGACAACAAAGATAAAACCAATGGAATAAGTTAGTCTCGAAAGTTAGTCACAAAGAACATACATGTGATACGGGATACCACAACAAATAATAAAGATAAAGCCAATTCTTCAGAGTTCAGCCTACTTTAAGCCATAAATTTCACGCACAGTCACACAGGCTCACAATATGATTCAAATCATCAACAACCACACAAAGAGAAGAGAGAGAGAGAGAGAGAGAGAGAGAGAGAGAGAGAGAGAGAGAGAGAGAGAGTTGAGATAATGGTGATTTAGTTCTTACCTGTCGTTACCTCTCAAAGACTCAAAGAGACTTAAATTCAAATCGATGTGAAGAGTGAAAGTGAAGAGTGAAGACATAAGTCACGAACTTGCCGCCATAGGCCAAAAAAATAAAAAAGGAAGGAGTAGCCGCAAATAGGAAAGTGACGAAAGTCAAAAGATCGAGATTCTAATCGGAACTACCGAATGCCACAATGCCTTATGCCCTAATCGAGAGTCAAGACTCTCCATTCTCAAGAAGTGTATGGCATCGTGACGCCATCGAGGAGTCGGGAATGAAAGGCCACACCAACTCCAACTCAAGCGCCTAAATCAACTCAAGCCAAGGCCCGCACTCGGACTCGACTCGAGGCGAACTCAAGGCCCTATGTAATCAAATAATCGGTTTTATTATAAACCAAATTTATTTAAAAAACCAACCAAAAAATCATAAAACCGCACTAACCCATAATTTCAACCAAAACCAAATAATAAACATAAAAACCGAACTAAATTTGAATTAGCATCGCTCGTCGATTTTTCGGTTTGAACCGTCTAGTGCACACCCTTAATCAATCTGACCTGCTAACCCGAATCGACACCCCTAATCAGAGACACAATAAATAAAATAAAATTTTGCAGTATTTAGATTGTCAGTCTTAATTAGAAAATTTATCATATATGATATAACATAATGAAGAATAAATATTAAATTTTATATAAATTGATTTTAAATCCTATAAAATTAAATTAAACTCTTTGAGGTATTATAAAAAGCAAACAATGGCATTTTCTTTATGGTAAAATATTCATAAACTTAGAGCCACAATTATATAAAAATAATAATATCAATTCACATCAAGATATCAACTTTATGTTGATAAAATTTTGATGGAATAGTTAGTAAAGTAGTAAGTGGTAAGGCATCTTTAATTTCACTTTCATATTATGTGCTCAGGTAACCTGATAAATAATTTAAAGTAAATAAAAGAAGCTAATAAACAATTATTTAAAAGAAGAAGAAAAAAACTATTTTTGATTTATTTAATAATTGGTAGGATCCTTCCTCTGTCAAATATTAAGTTGATGGTGGTGGGGTCCATAACAGAATCCAGATCTACAAAAAAATGCTCTTTTGCCTTCGAACCCAATTAAAACGTGGGCCCCGCTTCATTTAATATTGGTTAATACACTAAAAATAGGAGCGTAGAATCGCCCACGACACTCATAAAAATGAGATTTTTATTGACTCATATATCGAGTCAAGTGGATCAGAATATTCTATATTCTAATTAAAATAAAATTTAATTAAATATTATTTTAAATGTGAATATATATATATATATATATATATATATATATATAACATAAAATTTTTATATTTTTATATATCTAATATCTAAATCTTAACATTTATATGATATTAAAAATTTAAGTATTATTTAATTAGATATTAAAATTTAGATATTAGACATATAAATAGATAAAAACTATGTGATATATATGTAAATTCCTATTTAAAAATTTTAATTTATTAGAAGCTAAGTACAATTAATTCTAGTTAAATTTTAGCATTGATACTTACACACAATTTTGTTCCAAAGAGTTTAGATGGTACTAATTATAATTTTTCAAAATTTAATGATGATTTTTTTATAGGTTTATTATGTGCTAGAATATTTACGGCGATAGATTGAAATTTTTTTTCTTTGTTTTGCATGAAAATCTAGGACACACATATATAAATAATTAGAGAGTATATGAAAAATACTGGAATTTTTATGTGAAAAAAAATCCCAAAAAAAGGAAAAAAAATCACAATGCCTAGTCTAGCTCAAATAATTCATAATGTATTTTAAGTTACAATGTTTCACTGTTATCTCATAAATGAAGAAAATGGAATTGCAAAATTATGTATAGAAATTAGGTGGCAATGGACTTAAAATCATGTTATGATATCATTATGTTGGTAATCAGGCTATAACGACCATTGATGATGGTCATTAATGATTGTCGGAGTTGGGTGATAGCTATTGGTGGCGAATCCAAGCTGAGTTCATTATATTTCTTCTAAGCTTTATTCTCTTTCTCTCTTTCTATGTTTCATGCGGAGGATAGTTTCATTTATATTTGCAGATTTAACTATAGCCAAAATCTCAAAGCATTTAATGGGATGATTCACATTGATTTCTTCTAACATAGATAATTTTCTGAGGATTTTAAGTGCCTTAATAACTTTCCATTTAAATAATATTGAGCTTATTTTGATTTATCTTGTTAAGCCGCTTGATTCAATTATAAGCATCTTATATTTGGAGATCATTTTGATCATTTAATTAATAAATTAAAATTTTTAATTATATTTTCAAAATTTAATTTGAACTCATTTGCATTTGAATTGATTCATTCTTGATATTAGTTGAATGTTTCAGTGAGATATTTAATTTTATTATAAAAAAATTAAAATTAGAGTTTGAACGATTTATAATTTAATACACATTTTAACTTAAATTTTGTATTTAATTTTATTAATTTTATCATTAAATATGAATATTATTTATATATATAAAAAAAGTGCTAGAAAATGAATGAGAGCCTCTGCGATTGTGTGAAAAGCTAAAAATGCCCAAAAACACGTTTTTTAATTAGATACAGAAAGAGAAACGCGTTATTGGTGGCCTCACAGCTTTTTTTTTCTTCTTTCTTTTCCTATTGCTTAATTATTGTTGGGTTAGGTTTTGCAACGGCTTCTCTTTTTAAAGTTTTCTTAAATAAAAAAAAAACTATTTAGGAATTTAATTAATATCTCAAAGTTTTTAATGATATTTTAAGTACTTGATATCGACCAGTTTTAATTTAGTATTTTAAGTGTTTATATATATATATATATATATATATATATATATATATATATATATATATATATATATATATATATATATATATATATATATTTCCAAAAACTGCCTAAGCCGACAGTCTACTTTCTTGTTGAGTTGACATGAAAACAACAACAACGCATTATTTGTTATTGAAACCATTATTTTGCCTTCACAGTAAGCTTTTGGGGTAAAAGAGAAAATAAACTACTTTTGCATGGAGGAAACCTTCCTTCCTTCAATGCGTATAATGCCTCTAATAATTAAAATTTCAATTAATTTAATGCTAGCCTTTATTCTTGATAAGATATTGAAAATTCTACTAATCAAAGTGCGAATCTTGATGTTAAAAGTTAACTGATCCTAAGAAACTAATTGATCAAGACTTAAAATATCATCAGAACTTTAATATCAATTGAATCCCTAAATAGCTCCTAAATATAAAGATTTATGATCAAATCGAATTGACGAGCTTGGATCTAACAAGCTCAATATCTCTTGATTTTGACTTCATTTGAGCATTTAAATATTTAAAATACATAAGATGATAAAGAGAATCATTTCGAGCCGTCCGATAGAGTGATTTGGATTTTGTATGTATTTACAAAAACGATATTCTTTTAATCTATAAATAGCTACTTATTCTTCACATGAGGGGAGCCCAAGCTAAAGAGAAGAGAGAGCTCAAAGACTTGAAGATCCTCCAAGCATAATCGTGCCACCACTCGACAGTCGCCGACCACTTCCGCCATATCACCAATCATCACCGCCACCACCGTCACCACTACTGGTCTCTCACTGCTAACCACCGTGAATGGTCATCTCGCGCATCACTGCCGCTAATCCGTGAGTCACCGCTAACCACTGCCGCTGTCACGCTAACCACTGCGTTGCCATCGCTGCCATGTAATACCGCATCATTATATCGACCATCATTGTACCGCTGCTGATTACTGGCTGGCCATCTCTTTCATCACTTACCACTGCGCTGACCGACGCCGTTTCACTATCACTAACCGCTACCAACAACTATTATAAATTTTAACCACTATTGTAGATAGGTGTTGTTACTCGATGGGATTCCCATTATCGTGCTTATATACAATTCTATAATCCCGTTCTCAGGAAAACTTAAACTTTGCACTCTAAAATAGATATATATGGAAGATTTTATCGGCCAGCTGATTTTTTCCTCTTATTTCGAGATTTTTCACGTAAAATCCTGAGTTTTATGTTTCACTCTTCAAATATCGTGTGTTGGATTTCACAAGGTTAAAAGAAACTTTTATTTTGTTACAACTAATTTTCTAGCACGAAATAATTCTTTTTATTTTTTTCTCATCTATAATCTTACTTCATATATTGCCACTAAAAGAAAATTAATTATAATTATATTTTTGTTTCATTACAAATGTGTGATCAAGTAGTCTTCTTAGTTTACTCTCATTATCGATAGTGCAATTTTTACAATTAGAGATAGGGGTGTCAAAAATTGATACATACCCATCAAAAAAATTGGTTCAATAATAATTTTCGGGTAAGATTTGGGTTAAAGAAATTGACTCGTTTAATATTTCAGGTCAAGTTCGGGCTGATTCATAAACCCAAAACTGACTCGATTTTGACCCGCCAACGCGAATTTGACTCAAAATTGACTTGATTTTTATCCACGACTAAATTTGACTCGAATTTGATCGAAAATACATATCTAGATCATGGGTGTCAATCGAGTTTCAGTTAGGTTTTTTTGATCCGTTTAATAAACGGATCGAGTCCGAGTCAAACCTATTCAGGTCGAGTCAAATTCGGGTCAGACCAGAACCTGACCCGCTAACCCGAATCGACAGCCCTAATCGGAGACACAATAAATAAAATAAAATTTTGTAGTATTTAGATTGTTAGTCTTAATTAGAAAATTTATCATATATGATATAACATAATGAAGAATAAATATTAAATTTTATATAAATTGATTTTAAATCCTATAAAATTAAATTAAACTCTTTGAGATATTATAAAAAGCAAACAATGGCATTTTCTTTATGGTAAAATATTCATAAAATTAGAGCCACAATTATATAAAAATAATAATATCAATTCACATCAAGATATCAAGTTTATGTTGATAAAATTTTGATGGAATAGTTAGCTAAGTGGTAAGTGGTAAGGCAACTTTAATTTCACTTTCATATTATGTGCTCAGGTAAGCTGATAAATAATTTAAAGTAAATAAAAGAAGCTAATAAACAATTATTTAAAAGAAGAAGAAAAAAACTATTTTTGATTTATTTAATAATTGGTAGGATCCTTCCTCTGTCAAATATTAAGTTGATGGTGGTGGGGTCCATAACAGAATCCAGATCTACAAAAAATGCTCTTTTGCCTTCGAACCCAATTAAAACGTGGGCCCCACTTCATTTACTGGTTAATACACTAAAAATAGGAGCGTAGAATCGCCCACGACACTCATAAAAATGAGATTTTTATTGACTCCATAGGAGCGTAGAATCGCCCACGACACTCATAATGAGATTTTTTCTTGACTCATATATGGAGTCAAGTGGATCAGAATATTCTATATTCTAATTAAAATAAAATTTAATTAAATATTATTTTAAATGTGAAGATATATATCGCATAAATTTTATGTTTTTATATATCTTGATATGACCTGAAAATTCTACTAATCGAAGCACGAATTTTGATGTCGAAAGCAATCTGTTCTAAATCAAGACTAACTCAGATCGTCATATTATCAAATCGACTTTAAATACGGTTGCTTATACCAAATCGAAAGGCCTTTGACGAGCCTGATCTAACAATCCTAAAGATCTTATAATCGACTTCATTTGAGCATTTCCAAATACACAAAATACATCGGACAAGAGAATCATTTAGGCCGTCCGGATGAGTGGCCTTCGATTTCAGAATGTATTTACGTAAACGCCACCCCTCTAATTGATAAATGTCATTCTTCATAATGAGTGGATGTTGCTTAAAAGAGAGAGAGAACTCTAAAGCTAAAATCCTCCAAGCATAATCGTTACCACCACGGCCGCTAACCACCGTCGGCCGCTAACCATCGTCGCGGCCGCCACTTGCCACCGCGGCTATTATTCGGCTATCATCATTATTTGCCATCGACCATCGTCCGCCATCTCCGCTGATCATCACTATCTGACATCTCGCTTTACTACTGATGCTGGCCGCTACTGCTGCCATGCCGCTTCGCGGCCGCCATCCGCTGCCGCCATTGCCACCATCCATCAATCTCTTGTCAACCATCGTGGTTGGTTATCTCGCCACCACTGCTGCTCATTATCGCCGACCATTGCCGGCCACTGCGCCGGACATTGTGCTGACCACACCAATCATCGCTGGCTGATTACCGCTGCCGACCGCCGCCACTATCGCCGCCATCTCGGCCAACCACACCGACAATCGCTATCGCATTATCCGCGATTCTACTATCATCTACTACTACTAAAGAATCATATAATTCTAATTGTTTTGTTGGTTTTCCTGATTTATGAGCCTTCATATATACTCAGTAATCCCATTATCGGGAAAATTTTGTACTCTAAAATAGATACATAGAGAAGATTTTACGGCTCTTTTTTTTCCTCTTTCGAGGTTTTTTTACGTAAAATTAGTTTATTATTAATTCAAATATCTATGCTCTTGACCAATAAAGTAAAAGTATAAATTTTTACTCTATCATAACTAGTTTTTTTGCACGCAATATATCTAATACATAAATTTTAACATTTATACGTACTGGACTTTTCTATGCATGAAGGGGTAATATTTGACTTTAAAAAGTTAATAATAAAAAATATTTTATGTGATTTTAAAATTTGATTATTATTTAAGTAGATATTAAAATTTAGATATTAGATATATAAATAGAGAAGAACTATGTGATACATATGTAAATTCTTATTTAAAATTTTAAATTTATTTAAAGTAAGTATAATTAATTCTAGTTAAATTTTTAGCAGTGATACTTACACAATTTTATTCCAAAGAGTTTAGATGGTACTAATTATAATTTTTCAAAATTTAATGATGATTTTTTATAGGTTTATTGTGTGCTAGAATATTTACGGCGATAGATTCAAAATATTTTGGTCATTATTTTACATAAAATTCAGCATACACATATAGATAATTAGAAACTGTATGAGGAACACTAAAATTTTTATGTGAAAAGAAAATATTTTCAAAAGGAGGGAAAATCACAGTGCCTAACCCAGTTCAAATAATTCATAATGTATTTTAAATTACAAAGTTTGACTCATATCTCAAAAATGAAGAAGATGGAGTTACAAATTTATGCATAGAAATTAGGTAACAATGGTCTTAAAATGGGATTATAATATCATTATGTTGGTAGTCATACTATAATGACCATCGATAGTGGTCATTAATGGTTGTCGGAGTTGGGTAATAGCTATTGGTGGTGAATCCAAGCTTAGTTCATTATATTTCTTCTGAGCTTTCTTCTCTCTCTTCTTTCTTTCATGGAGGTTTCATTTAAGAATTTTAAAAGTTTCATTTTGGTAACTATAGCCAAAATTTCAAAGCATTTTATTGGACGATCAAAGTTAATTTCTTCTATCATAGATAATTTTTTGAGTATTTTAAGTGCCTTAATAATTTTCCATTTGAATAATCTTGATCTTATTAGATTCATCTTAGCCAGATTAAATTATAAGCATCTCATATTTGGAGATCATTTTGATCATTTAATTAATAAATTAAAAAATTTTAATTATATTTTTAAAGTTTAATTTGAACTCATTTGAAGATTCATTCTTGATGTTAGTTGAATATCTCGGTGAGATATTTAATTTTTTTATAAAAATTTTAAAATTAGAGTTTGAATGATTTATAATTTAATACACATTTTATTTTAAATTTTGTGTTTAATTTTATTAATTTTATCGTGAAATATGAATATTATTTATAAAAAAAACAGTACTAATAAATGAATGAGAGAGCCTGCGGCGGTTGTGTGAAAAGCTAAAAATGCCAAAAACACGTTTTTTAATTAGATACAGAAAGAGACACGCGTTATTGGTGGCCTCACAGCTTTTTTTTTTTTTCTTTCTTTTCCGATTGCTTAATTATTGTTGGGTTTTGCAACGGCTTCTCTTTTTTAAGTTTTCTTAAATAAAATAAATGCTATGCGACCAGTCTCGCATGAAACAATCCATGCGTATCATGTGAAAGTAATGTCTGACTCCTAGGTAGGTGTGCATTTTTATTTAACTCAAAATTTGAATCAATTCAAACTTAATTTTTGAATTCGGATCAATTTTATAATTTTTTTTTTGGATTTGATAAAATTCAATTTTTGATTTTCGGTTCTATTTTATATTATCTTAATCTGATTAAACCGATTAAACTGAAAATAGCTAAAAATTTGATTTATTTTAGAAAATTCTTCTCAAAAAATAATTTCAATAATAAATTTGTAGATTATTAGTTTCATTTGTTAAAGAGTTATTAGATTTTATAATAAATGATTTGATTAATAATTATTATAGTAATAATATTTTCAATTTTTGGTTTTTTCTAAATTGAACGAAAAATCTGAAAAATATTCGACGGACGGCTCGATTTGTTATTGATTAAAGCGGACCATTTGAATTTCATTTAAAACCCAACCGCTTAACAAATTTCAAACCATCCATCCAAACCAATCAATCAACACTCCTACCTCAAAGAGAAAACAGTTGGAGAAAAAGATACTGCTCGATACAACAAATATTTTTAAAATCTTTATTTATTTTAATAAAAATTATCTTAGCTTATATTTTTATTTAAACATTTATGTTTTATGTCACCAAAAAGTTATAAGTGGATATGATTTCATAACTTCGAGATAAGATAAAATATTTATGATGGAAAGAAATTATTAGCTATAATCTAATTGATATAATTTCATTTATACAAGTTAATAATTATAAAGAGCGCCTTTTTTAACTAAAGAATGTATTAGTATAATATAATAAGTTTAAATATTTAGAGACATCTTTTTTGGTAATATTAAGGGTGGATTTAGGACAACGATGGCAACACGGTGCTGTGAAAAAATTTTTTGGGAACTACGTTCTAGTCATATTTTAAAAAATATGTGATAAAAAAATTATATTTTTTAACATAACTTAACAAAGTGTGGTGGCTATGATAAAACTACGATTTAACATTTTAAAAACAACAAAAATGTAATACCGATTATAGCATTTCAGACATCAGTTTCTTCTACAGCTACTCCACCAGTATATTTTTAGACAGCTGCAGTTGCCTCAAATATCCTAGAAGTTGTTATCAGATGATGAGTAACGTATGCGGAGAATGTCAAATTATTTGATGATGGATGATAGACATTTATTCTCTTGATAGATCGTTCTCTTAATAGTTGATGATTGTTGAGGAATTATAAAATAAATTTTAATAAAAATTTTTATTTAATTAAATAAAAAATCTTATATGTTTACCTTGAAATTTTGCTAGACCAAAAATTATCTAGTGATAAAAATGATGAAGGAGTTTAATTAAAATTATTGTTATCTATTTCATTTGATTGATGAAAAATTAGTTATATATATATATTTTATAAATATGAGACATATGAGTCCTAATAAGGAATATATATATATATATATATATATATATATATATATATATATATATTCACCATGATCAAATATACAATATAATTGTTAATAATAAAAATATATTTATTATTTATAAAGACTGGTTAGATTATTTACTAATTACATTAGAATCAACTGTATAATATTAAATAAAATGTATTTATATATATATTTTTGCAGTTACTTCAAATCAAACATATCCCTTAACAGTATTTTATTTTTAAGTTTAAATCTTGAAAAATATACGGGTGTGTGAGTAATGGTTCAAATGTTCAAAAAAAAAAAAAAAAAAAACGAACATAAAAAACTGGAAATAGTTTTACGAATTAGGCCTGGCTCAAAGTGGTTGCACCGCTAAAGCAGATCGGCCTCTTTGTTATTTGAATCATATCGCGTCTATCGAGCCATTGGACTATATTCGTATGTCGGCCCACATTCAGACTCGAACAAGACCTGCAATCCTTCTCTAGGGATTGTACTTTCGACGATGTATTGAGGGTACGCATCAAAATGCTTAAATCAAGTCAGTAGAAAAAAAAAAAATTGGATAAAAAAACTGAATTAAAATATTCTGATAATAAATAGACAGAAAATTTATGAAAATGTTTCCACTATTCAAAATTTATAGTTTTTTTGATTTGCAAGCAATTCAATATAAAAAAGTTGAACTAAAATTTTCGAGTAAACCTTTTTTTTTTGCTTAAATTTAAGTTTTAATAAGAATTAATCAAGCCTTATTAATCACTAAGCTATAAAATAATTAATTTAGTCTCACATTTGGTCCACCATTTATAGAAGAAATAATATAATTATGCTAAAATCAATCGTTAGAATAAAAGTTTACACTTATTGTAATCTAAAGACAATACAGATATTTATAAAATGAACAAGAAACTCCAGCATTTTTACGTGGAAAAATCACGGGATTACATAATTGTATTTGAGAAAGCCACAACGAATCCTAATCGTAATAACGCATCGAATGAGGAATCGTGGAAACAAACAGATGGCGTACGGTCACGATGATTATCGAATATTTGGCCTACGGGCGGCATGATACGGGCGTTGGCGCATGACGCGAATGGCTGGCGGGCGGCGACGACGGGGATCGAGAGTTGGTGGCAACGACGATGGACCATCAGTGGTATTATGCGGAGGATCTTCTCTTTCTCTTCTTTCGCTTTATGTAAGAATGAGATGCTATTTATATATTAGAGAATGACGCCAGAAATATGCAAATAAAACCACTCGACTGCTCAAAATGATTTCCTTGATCATCTCATGTATTTTAAGTATTTGAATGCTCAAATGAATTCATAATCAACAGATCTTGGGCTTGTTAGATCCGGCTCGTCAAGACGCTCGATTTGATCATAAACACTCTATATTTATAAACTATTTAGAGATTTAACTAATATCCTAAAGTTTCCAATGCTATTGTAAGTGCTTGATCTGGACTGGTTTCGACTTAGGATCAGATTGCTTTTGACATCAAGATTCATGCTTTGATTAGTGGAATTTTTAATGTCATATCAATAATGATTATAAATTTGAAATAGTGGCTACTCGCGATCGAGCACTATAAGTCTTATTTCTAGCTTGCAACTCATATTGTCTAGCATCCACTAGAGCTATTCTTTTATGAATTTGCTATTGATGTCTTACCCTTGATGAATACTTCTATCCAAATATTTTAAAATTAGTATCTCAACACGTCCACATCTTCTTTTAATATATTTTTCTTAAAGCATGTTAGTTTTAATTTCAATTATTGTGACTTAAAAAGCTGTTTCCTTTTATCTTCTTATCAAGGTAAGTTTGCCTACTTAGTTCCTCAAGCCACCTTAGATTAATTAGTTGAACTTTTCAATGTTCTATTTAGTGGATAAGTTCATTTATGATCACCATAATCTTGCTACCATTAGTAGAATTTTAGGGATGATATGACACTTAAAATACTACTAGACGAAGCACGAATCTTGATGCTAAAAGTAAATTGATCCGAAGATGAAACTGGTCGAGATCGAGCACTTAAAATATCATTGAAAACTTTGAGATATCAGTTAAATTCCTAAAAAGCTCTTAAACATGGAGTGTTTATAGCCAAATCGAGGCTCACGTCGGATCTAACAAGCTCAAGATTTCAAAATTCCGACTTCATTTGACCATTCAAATATTTAAAATACATCAAATGATCAAAGGGATCATTGTGAGCCGTTCGATGAAGTGGGGTGGTACGGGTTTTGCATTGTATTTACGTAGATGCTACCTCCAATATATAAATACCTCATTCCTCATATGAGGAGCCTCAAGAGAGAGGAGAGAGCTCTAAAGATCCTCCAAGACAATCGGTAATGGATGCCAGTTATCATCACCGCCGCCTCTCGCCGCGCCGCCAAGATCCTCGTGTCAATATAATGATTTCTACAGTGATTATTTCGCTTTTGCCAAGAATTGTTCCTCGTGATTTCTACCGGATTGCTGACACCACCATCATTCACTTCTGTTACAACTCATCGTTGTCATACTGTTGTTTTCATATACAATTATGTAATCCTTGATCGAAGATCTTGACTCTAAACAGATACATAGTGGAAGCTTTTACCTAAAGTGATTTTCCTCTTTTCGAGGTTTTCCGAAAATTCGGAGTTTTATTTTTCACTTTAAATAAGGCGCTGGATTTCACAACTAAACATAGGAAGCTTTTTTCCTGCCTGGTTTTTCCTCTTTCAAAATTTTCACGAAAAAAATTCAGTTTTATTATTCACTCTTAAATACCTCATACGCTACTGATTTCACAACAAAATTAAGACTAAAACTTTATTCTAGAACAATTTTCTAAAGACGCAACAAGGGAATTGAGTTTTACTCGAGAATACTTTTTTTCTCGATTTGAATCAAAATACATTCTCACCGAACTTTCATAGGTGAAAAAAATACATTCCTACGTATCCATCCTTCTCGAAGAATTACAAATGAGATTACTCAAATGTTCATTATACTTCAATTTATAAATCTCTTAATATTAATTCATATAGCATTTTCCTTTTTTACTGTTTATCATTTTGATAAATCAATCTTATTGTTTATCATCCAATTGCAACTATTTCTCATCCTTTATTGACATGTTTGTTAATGAAAGTAAATGTTGCTAATATTTTTAGGTGAATAACTCGATTGGTTCTTTGATAAATGGATATTAAGAAAAGATTATTTGTTAGAAGGTGCCTTATTTTTATCTCCGTGAAATAATTTTTTAAAATTTTAAATTACTATAAAATTAAAATTAGGCTTGGCATATCGCTATATTCATATTGACCTATTTTGCGATCTAAAATGGGGCAAAATCGTTATCTTTATATTATTTAACTTATCTTGGATTTAAAATAAATTCTTATAGTTTAAATTATTGCTTAGATAAAATTTTTTCATATCAATCATTACCCCCTCTCAAATGAAAATTTTGAACATCATCACACTATGTTTAATTTCATTTATTTTTTGAGTTCAATTTTTTAAAACATTTTAAGTTACATAGATAATATGATTAAAAGCTCATCACATTCTTTGTATTATATTATTAAGAGGTTTGAATTCTTGTAGGCTTGATATATAGGTGATTAAAAATTTTATCAACTCAAACAATAAATGATTATAAATAATAGTCAAACATTTTCATTTCTCTATCAATATATATTTTTATTGATTTAATTTAATACTTTTATGTATCAACTTAAATTAAGGATCTGTTTGAGATAAATTATAGTTGTATAAAAAAACAGTGGTGAAATTATCGTAGAAGCTGTCTAACAAGTTGTGTGAGTATTATAGTTTTTTTTTTCAAAAAATCAAACTGCAGCATTTTGATACTTGATCAAGCCAGGATAAAAAAAATACAGTTTTTTCACTATAGATTCATCAAAATGCAACCGCGCTACACTTTTCTTATCTAGAGCAGTGCGGTTCGAACCGCACTGTAGGTGGAACGCTGCCCCAAATGCACTCCAATTAAATTATGGATCATATCATATTTATATTATAAATATAGTATATATTTTTATATAATGTGATATATATATATATATATATATATATATATATATATATATATATATATATATATATATATATATATATATATATATATATATAATATTTTCTTCACCGTAAAATAGCAACTATACTGTCTCCACCTAAAAACATATTAATAATAATTGTAATAATAATAATAATAATAACATAATTGTTGACCTCCACATATGTGTCATAAATCAAATCAAGACTACAAATCGAATGATTAGGAGGTGATAGGCTGAATCAGACTCAATACACCTGATGTCATGAAAATGAAATGATCTCGATCGATGAACGGACTGCCGTTGAATTTAACGTCGAAATCGACGTAATATAAATATTTCAAAATCTAACGATCAATCGATTAAGTAAGTTATTAATGTGCACACATATTATCGTGAAGCGATTATGATGTCAACAACCTCGTTCATGAAATTGATCACGCCATCAACTTCAAAACATTAAAATCTATCAAATGAGTCTATCCGTGCTCAATTCAGACAACTCTGTGCAAATGTCGAGTGATTTGAAGTGACAATGCGTAAATCGAGGTTGAAATAGGCATGACGTTACCGAAATCAACTCAAATGACCTCTGATCGACGAACAGAATTTGTCTTTGAGTTCAGAACATCAAAATTGGTTAGGATATAACTATTACACGACTTGATGAGCAATTGATCCAAAAGAGTTGTCAATAATACACGCATATCGAGGTCGAAGAGACGCTGTCAAACAACTCCGCCTCCTCAAATTGATCATTGGTTTCAAAATGCCGAAATCTATCAAATAAGATTATTCGCACTCAATTCGGACGAGTTTGCATGAAAATCGAGTGAGTGAAAGCGGCGACGCACATTTCTAGCTGAAATTGACTCAATTTACCATCAACCAAGGCCTCCGACAAAAAAGCATCCCGCTCGTAATAAATGGAATTACCCTAAATCGATATATATATTGACTATGTATATTTACCGGCATGAAATCCAAATTAAAACAATTTAAATTAATTTAAAATTAATTTAAAAATTCCTAAATTACCCCCATGCTCAATCGTTCTCCCTATTTTCAGTTTTCTAAAAAAGGAAATTAAAAAAAAAAAATTAAAAAGATAACCCTTCCCCCCCACTTCCCTCCACTCTCTCGTCATTCTTCCCCACTCTCTCATCATTTCCAATTCCCATTTTCTCTCTCCTGCACTCTCGCTCTCTGCAAAAAAAAGGGTAAAAAGATTATCCTTCTGTTGAATTTTCCTTGGGTCTCAAATAGCAGGTGATGAAGATCTATGTTTTCCGATGGGAGAAGAGTCGACTCATCGATATCATCAATGATGAAACGTATGATGTTAAAAAATGAGTCTAACTCTTTGGCAATCTTCCAGAATAAGGGAACTTGAAGAAACTATCTCTTCGTAAGAACTGAAGAGATAAAGTTATTTTGAGAAGTGGTAAAGTCTTACCACCTTCATCAAAGAAGAGAAATACAAATAAAGATAAAGGCAAATAAATTGAAGTCAATGAGATATTATTCAAAATTCTAGAGCAAATCAGAAAGATAGATTATAATATTCTATCACATCCGAGAAAGATCCATGCACAACTGAGTGTGTACGAGGCTCTCTTGATGTCAAAAGACCTCCGAGAAACTTTGATACATGCTCTCAAAGATCTGAAGAGTTATGAAGCTTACTTTGCTGAAAATGCATGATCAAGCATTAAACTCAAGATCTCCGAATCACATTTTCTCAAGAGATCTTATGTTGGGGCGTGATCACAACCGCCTTTATATGTCACCGCAAAGAGTGATGGCATCTCGATCAAATATTGATTGATCTAGTTCTTCTATCAATCTTATGAGTCTAAAGGTATTGAGAGAGGATTATCACTGATATCCAACATCTTGGGAGAGATAAGTTGATGGTTCAGATTCAATGAAAAGGGCGAAAACTTTGGGTTCTTTTATTCTCCGCTCAAGTTCAAGGATTTATATACGTAAGCCAAGTTTCATGTAATCGATGATACATCATTTAGAGCTCTCGGTGGTCGTACATGAGTATGGCATGGTCCCATCAACTATGCATCAATGTATGAAGTATCCAAAGATGGAGAAGAATTCAATTCTGAACCTACAACCATTCTCCATCAATGAAGTAAAAAAGATCTATGAAGATGCAAAGTACTTCATCCTCAAAAGCCAATAAAAGCCTCTTGAAGTAGCATCCACTTCAGAACTAAAGAGCAATTTCATAAATGAAAGAGCGTAAAAGAGGAAAAGAAAGAAGAATGTACTCTCCCTAAAGCACTTGATTCTGCATAAGTCAAGAAAATCGCCTCATTTGGGAATGAAAGAAGAAGAAGATATTCCTCAAACCTAAGAGAACTTATAAGCTTTCAAGAAAAGTAGTATGAAATAAGTGATTCGACTGACTATGATTTGAATCTACTTATGGAAATAGAGTTCGATGGCTACATCAAGGAGGATAGCTCACTTGGTGAGTCGATGACTCACTCAAAATTATACCCATCCCTCAACAAGGTTTCAAAGAAATCCCACTGAGGTTCATAATATTGAAGAATTGATATATTCAATGTGTCATCATTGAGTGAGAGGCAACAGAACTCTATTTTACAAATCAAGAGTCTCACTCAAGATTTTGAACAACTTCAACATGAAAATTATGAGAGATAGTGCCAACAAGAATACCAATATACTATCCATAATTGTGAAGAATGATGCATAAGCTTGAATTCATATTGAACTACTAAACATAGACTCAAATTTTAACAAGATGTGGAGCCAAAGAAGTCCTCAAGCATCAAGAAGTGATAAGTTTATCACTAAAGGTCTGGGTTCATCCGCAAATCTCATCAAGATAGAGCATTATAATATAATAGAAGGAGATAGAAACTCAGTGATGAAGAAGATGATTCTATGAAATTCTTTTTAAAATGATGAAGAAGTAGAAGCCAAGCCCACACCTGAAGAACTTGAAGATGGTGGACAAATAGCTACTATGGATGAACTTAAAGAAGTCAACCTAGGAGCAGGATGATCCTCGTCCAACTTTCGTCAGTGCCCTTCTACCTGATGAGAAAGTTAAAGAGCTAAAAATGCTACTTTGTGAATTTAGGATTGCTTTCATATGACATATTCTCAAATGCCGCTTATCCCGATGTAGCAGCTCATAACTAGCTATTAAACCATGTAACACTTGTTAAGCAAGCTCCTAGAATGATTGAGATTGAAAAAAATAAGTAATTGCGTAAACTAAGAAGCTAATCAAGCTTTCATCCGAGAGAAGTATGATTGATAGCCAACATTATCCCAATTAGAAAGAAGAACGGTCAAATCCATCTCTGCATTGACTTCTGGGACCTAAATAAGGCATGCCCAAAAGATGACTTTTCGCTTCCAATATCATAACTATTAGTGGACAACACTTCCAACTATGACATGTTCTCATTCATGGATAGATCATTAGGATACAATCAAATCAAAATGGCACCTGAAGATGAAAAACATATATCATTCAGAACACCTATTGGCAACTATCTATTTACATGCCCTTTGGCTAAAAAAAATGCTACATACCAAAGAGCCATGACACATATTTTTGATGAGTTGATTCATCAAAAGGTGGAATGTTATGTCGACGATTTGGTGGTGAAGAGCCTAAACCATGAAAATCATTTCAAAGACTTGAGAATTGTATTGGAGAGAATTAGAAAATATGATCTCAAGATGAATCCTCTAAAATATGCATTCGGGGTATCCTCCAAAAAATTCCTTAGGTACATTGTACATCATAGAGGTATTGAAATTGATCCTGCTAAAATCAAGGCAATCATGGAGATGCCTCTGCCAAAGAGTATCGCTTCTCTTACAAGGACAACTCGCATTCATCCGTCGATTTATATCAAATATATCGATGTCACAACCATTTGCAAGGTTGATGAAGAAGGATGCTCCATTCAAATGGGACAAGGAGCCAAGAAGCCTTCATAACATTAAAAGCTACTTGTTAAATCCACCAATTCTAAATACCATTCTGAACCTCTCATTCTATACACACAGTGCATTAAAAGAGTCCCTTGGAGCATTATTGGCACAACATAATGAAGAAGACAAATAGAATTCTTTATTATATCACGGATTGGAGCGTAAATGAGATACTCTCGATAGAGAAGCATTATTTAGATCGATCTAAAAGCTTCATCCATTATATGTTATCTCACAAGATTACACATCTCAAGGATCGATCCGCTGAAGTACTTGATGACAAGACCATGATGTCGCTTGGCAAGATGGGCAAGATTGCAATTTGATATCACATACGCTCCACGTAAAAAGTGAAGGACAAGTCTTAGCATTTTCTCGCACATCCTATCACCGCGGACTCTTCTCTTAATGACAATTTACTCGATTAACAAATTACGCTCATTTATGAAAGAAAAAAATCATAAATTTGGAAAATATACTTTTGATGGTGCCTCATCGATCAAACAAGTCCAATATTTAAATTTTCAAGAGCAAGAGTGAATCGATCATCTTCATAACATAAGGGAGGGATAATGAGATGATCATAAATTGACCGAGCCAAGAACTAATAATGAAGTCAATATGAAGCATTAGTGTCTTGAAGAAGCTATTTTCATAGCATTCAAAACTTGCATATTTTTGGCAATTCTCAGCTTATTATAAATCAAGTATTTGGCATCTATAGAATCAATAAGCTTGAGTTAGCTTTATCACAAGAAGTTCTCAAAGCTAATGAAGCGTAATACCAAATATCACACTAACTCGAAGTCTCGATCCAAGAATAAATAAAGTTGATTGCTTAGCAAAATTAGCTAAAAAAGTATGAATGATGATGTCATGATCGACATATTTACTCGACGAAGTTCTAGAGATAAAGTATCAATCCCCAGTAGAGGGGTTACCAACCGATAGCAGGATGAGGTTGCTTCTCATACTCCCAAAATCAACAAGAAGTTATACCAAGAAGAGCTAAGAATGACATTTCCCTAAAAGCAAATGTGAAGCCTTTGTAGAAGAGTCACATGATTGAGGCAAACCTTCATAACTACTTTAAAGAAGGCAAATTACCAAGTAATAAATCACAGCTCAAATCAAAGAGAATGTACGCTATGCTTTCATCAACAACACTTTATATCGTAGATCCTTTGAACAAATGTGCTATGCCTAAATGTAGATGAAGCTAGCAAAGTGATGAAGTTCATGAAGGACTTTGTGGTGCACATCAGTCCCAAGATGTAAAGATCAAAAAGGATGGATTATTAGCCATCTATGGTGAGAGACTATATTAATCACGCTAATAAGTGTCATAAGTGTCAAGTATATGATCTCATACATCAACCTCCAAATCTATTACACTCCACAATAACATCGACATTCAATGTTGCAGATGTAATTAGATCAATCACCATCGCAAACAACATCGCTTCATCCTAGCAATGACCGACTATTTCTCTAAGTGGTGGTGCTCCATTTAAAGAAGTTACTGTCGACCGAGTGATCAACTTCTTCATGCATAATGTCAAGATCGGCATAATGTGAAGATCGGCTGAAGTTACTGATTATTGCTTGGCAAAATTAGCTAAGGAAATGGTAAGTATGAATAATGATTATGTCATGATCGACATATTAACTCGACGACTTCTAGAGCCGATAAAGTATCAATCCCCGTAAGTAGAGGGGTTACCAAATCTGACATAGTAGGATGCGACTCAGATTACTCCTCATACTCCCCAAAATCAATAAGAAGTTATACCATGAAGAATTAAGAATGACATTACCTCAGAAAAATAGTGTGAAGCCTTTGTTGTAGAAGAGTCACATGATTGGAGGCAAGCCTTCATCGACTATTTTAAAGAAGGTAAATTACCAAGTAATAAATCACTCGCAGCTCAAATCAAAAAGAGAATGCTACGTTATGCTTTCATTAACAACACTTTATATCATAGATCCTTTGAACAAATGTGGCTACGATGCCTAAATATAGGTGAAGCTAGTAAGTGATGATTGAAGTTCATGAAGGACTTTGTGGTGCACATCAGTCAGGTCCCAAGATAGCAGTAAAGATCAAAAGGATGAGTTATTATTGGCCGTCTATAGTGAGAGACTATATTAATCACGCTAAGAAGTGTCATGAGTGTCAAGTATATGGGGATCTCATACATCAGCCTCCAAATCCATTACACCCAACAATAACATGCTATCCATTCGAATGTTGGGGTACAAATGTAATTGGACCAATCGATCCCATATTGTCATGGACATCGCTTCATCTAGCGACAGCGATTATTTCTCTAAGTGGTGAAGGCGCTCCATTTAAAAAGTTCTTGGGGTGATCAACTTCATCGCATAATATAGTCAGATTTGGAGTGTCACGAATAATTTCGATAATGGCACATTCAAAAGTGTAAAGATTTATAGATTCGTCGGTCGACACAAAATTGATTGGTGATATTCTTCGATATACAATCCAAGAGCAAATGATTTGGCGGAGGCCTTCAACAAGACTTAGTCAGGCTCAAGAAGATTCTCACTAAAAATAAAAGAATGACATACAAGCTAGTAGAGGCTCTATGGGCATATCGAACTACCTACAAGGCGTGACTAAATCCACTATTCATTGGTATTTGGGCGGAAGCGGTTCTTGCTTGAAGTTGAGTTGCCTTCACTTGTAGTCATCCACAATCTAGCGAAGATCAAAATGCGTCGAGAATGGAGGAACTTCGACGGATGAAGTTAGATTACAAGCTCATCAAAATAAAATCTATTGAGCAAAAATATTCGGGCTTTTGACCATACGATGCGACCTCGACATTAAAAAAGGTGTGTTGAAGACCAATTATTCTAATCAAAAGGTGACAAATTTGAATTTGGGATGACCCTTTTGTCATTGAAAAAGTGTATCAAGGAGGGCATACCAACTCATTAACCTAAAGGGTGAAAGACCAATCGCCGATCACGGTCGTTCGAAAAAGTATTATACATGACAAATACATTCCCAAGGTACAATAGAAATCCCCCTATAAGACAGGATGACATCGTGCCATAAGACGAGTTGAGTTGACATCGTGCCATAGAAATCAACAGTCGTTACCTGAAAAAGCATTTTTTTTAGTTTAATTAAGTCTATTTGAGTTGACATCGGGCCATAAGACGAGATCCTTAAATATATTTTGATTCAGGTTGACATCGAACTTTACGCCGAAATCCCTGGATACATTCATAATTATCATTGTTAAGTTGTATGTTCTTGCAGGAGCAAAAAAAATATGTTTCTATGCCTGAAAGGACAACCCTAAATGTCAAGAAATTTATCTCCCAGATTTGTCAAATTCTAGAGATCAAGTCATAAGAACTCCCGATTTAGGAAGCTTCAATCAATTAAGTTGGAAAAATATCAACCTCTACATTCTAAAGTCCTAGACACGGTTGTGTTCTAAAGGTCGGACTCAACAAGCCCAATGGCGAGTTGATGTTCTCCCCCACTCAATGCGAAAAGGTCGCGTAAAGAGCCCTTTCGTTGTCGATGACAAAATTACCAACCCATAACTTAAGTCGAAGACTCGAGTTGTTTAAAGGTAGAACTCAACAAGCCCAAATATGGCAGTTCTTTGCGGCTCTCCTCACTCAACAACCCACAAAAGCGAGTGAAGAGCCTACTCGTCAAGTTCAATAATGATGAAGTTCAATCTTAAACAAGATCTGACTTAGTGATTACAAGCAATGGGATCAGAGATCTCTACTTGATCGATAGATCGAAATATGAAAATCTCAATTCGGGGCTACTCAAATCAATCTTCATATTACTTTGAGGTGATATTTCAATTTATTCTCAAATGATCTAATGGCTCAAAGCAGATCAAGCTTTATCTCTCTCAAATCAGTAAGAGAAAGCCTGAGGAAGCAATTTCATAGTTCATACAATGGCAATGGTCGAACTATAGGAACTTTGTGATTGTTCAGTTTGTTAAAGCACACGTTATTAGACTAATAACTCAACATTGACCTATATAAAGCGGAAGGTTGGGTCATGTATGTGTATCCTTCAAACGAATCCATCAAAGCAAGAAGCGTGGATTCGAGTGCATACACTTCCTGACAGGTCAATAGGAACAAATCAGGCCAGTCCTTCATCAAGTTCGTCAAGCTTAAAGTTATGACAGAAGGAATTTCAAATCCGATCAAGCACGGATATACCGATTCCCTAGCGGAGTCCTTCATCAAAACAAATAGACTAATTCCTCCATCAAACCCAACAAAACATGAATCTAAGGTCGGAGGATGCTCAAATCCGAAAGGACATAAAGAAAGAGATCTTCAAGAAAGCATCAAGCAAGTAGATGGTGTAAGAACTCTTATCAATCCGACAAGTCACTCGACAAATCCAAGCTCATCATTTAGCATGTCCCGAATAAGCATACTAATGACAAATCTCACAAAGTTACAAGTTATCAATCGGCTAAAATGATCCAAGTTCTAGCCCAAATGGTCAATCAATTTTCAACAAACGCGTGACTCGCTATGCAAATCACATTTGTTGGGGCATTTGTTGACCTCCACATATGTCATAAATCAAGAAGCCTACAAATCAAATTCGAAGGACTTTGATAAATGCAAATTGAGGCTCAAAATGACCTGATGTCAAAAAATGGACAAAATGACTCGATAATGAACAAACTTGCCATCGGTTGGAACATCAAAAACGATCGTAATATAAATTTCAAAATCTAACGATGAATGATTAAGAGTTCATTATCTGTCGTGCATATCAGTCAAAAGAGAAATTCGAACCTCTGCTCATGAAATTGATCATGTCTCAACTTCAAAATATCAAAATCTATCAAAGACTATCCGCTCAGACATGCAAAATGTCAAGTTATTTGACAACACGCAAATCGGTTGAAATAAGTAGATATCAAATTAACTCAAATGACCTGACGAACGTAATTCGCCACATTTAACATCAAAATTGGTGATATAAATATTATGACTTTGAACAATGATCAAGCCGGTGTCAACGCCGCACGATATATCGGTCGGACCGACATGTCAAACGACTCGCTCATAAAATTGATCACGCCATTGGCTAAATGCAAAAAAATCTATAAATAAGATATGCACTCAATTGAAGAGAGTTTAAAATCGAGCGAAATGAGAAGCGATGCATTTGAAATAATTGACCACTCGACTAAACCAAACTACATTCGATCGTAAATGACAACACTATTTTAACAATATAATTATCCTAAATCAATATATATATTGACTATGTATATCGATGAAATTCAAATTAAAATAATTTAAATTAATTTAAAAATTTTCAAATTACCCCCATGCTCAACCATTCCCTCCTGTGTTCAATTTTCTGAAAAAAGGAAATTAAATAAAAAATTTAAAGATAACCACCCCCCATTCTGCAACTTCTCTTCTCATTCTCTTTCACTCTCTCCTCTTTCACTCTCTCCTCTTTCTCCTCACGTAACTCTTTTCTACCTCTCTCTCTCACGTTGAAGAAAAGAAAAGTTATAACTCCTCTTCCTTATTTTTTCGGCCATTCCGTCAGCATAATCCGGAGAAACCCGCACCCACGGGACCTGCAACCTGTCACCGTCCGCTGAAGCAAGCGCGACCCGCGATCTGGAACTGTGCGACCCACCGCCCGCCGGCACGTTTCCTCCCGCCGCTCCGGCCCATCATCCGTCAACCCGACCCGCCGCCCGCTGTCGCAAAATCATGCCGCGTGCCCGACCCACGTAACCCTGGCCCGATCCCCCCGTCCCGCGCCTCGCGTACCATGACCCGCCGACTCGCTGGCCCGCAGCGTCTTCCGCGCACACGACCCGCGCGTGATCCCACTGCCGCCCGTGTGACCCGCTCCGGCCCGCGCTCCCACATCCCGTCCAGCCTGAAACTGACCCACGCCCGCGCGACCCGCTCTGCCGAACAACAGGCGAAACCACCGTCGCTGCCGATCCAGCGTCCGTTGGCCTGCCGTCGGTCCCGTTTTCGCTGGAATCTGGCCAAAATTGCCGTTCAGCCCGTTCTTCTCCTGTGAAACATCGGCCCGCTTTCACGATTCTATTAGCCTGTATTCACAGCCAGCCACTATTCTGGCCCACCAGCCTCCTTCCAGCCCACAAAACTGCATAACCCACGACCAGCAGCTATCAAACCTCCTTCCTTCCGGTCCGTTCTAAACGCCCAAAACCTGCTAAGCCAAATCAAGATATCAGCGCTGTTCTTCCTTCATTTTCATCACTTTCTTTTTACGCCCATTTCTCGCACAAATGTAAGAATATCATCAAGAGGCATTCTTTTTTGATTTTCTTTTCGATTTCCCCATTTCATCCAGAAAGAACATCGTGATATAATTCTTCCTAGATCGCCTCACTTTAGCATCCCTTCCACCACAAATCATGGAAGAACATTATCGAGGCGAATTCTTCTTTCGATTTTCGCGTCGATTCCTCACCTTACATTCCAATCATATACCCAACCCGCCTTTCGGTCTTATAAATGCATCATATGAATATATATATATATATATATATATATATATATATATATATATATATATATATATATATATATATCTTCTCCTGTTTCTCTTCAAAGAGAAGAGAGATGAAAATAAGATGTGTCTCAAGAACCGCTATGCTCAAGAGGCCAAGTGTAGTCACCACTGTACTCCTGCCAAATACTTTTATTTTATCTAATTTCTACTTAGAAAAAAAGGGGAATAAATATATATTGTCAGATGTTTCTTTTTGATTCAAAGCCGAGACAGATGAAATTATTGTTCAAGACACACTCGCATTTCAATAGAGGCATCAGTAAAAATACTGACGCAAACTTACAGATGATGAAGCTACCAAAATTGTGTCATTTTAACTAAAAAAAAGAAAAAGTAATGACACGAGTATAAAAAAGAAAAAATAAAATAAAAGAAGAATAAAACACTAAACGATCAAGAGATTAAAGCAAAAGTAAGACTCCCTTTCAAATACTCTAACCTTTAAGTAAATGGAATGGAATAGAACTAGCTTATTTATAGAAATTGAAAGAAATATAAAGAGGGAAAAAATTTGAACAAAGAGAGAAAATTAAATTTGAATAAAAAGAGGGGAAAATCAAATTTGAATAAAAAAGGGTGAAAATAAATTTGAATAAAAGAATGGTAAAATGAGAATTACTTTTAAAAATAAATCTTCTTCTTAAAATAATAAATTAAATTATCCTTTGAAAATATAGCTTCAAAATGCCTTCTTCGCCACCGCAGTAACTTTCAAGCAAGTGTAATGTAAGGCATTACTAAATCTAATTCTATAAAATTATGGGTCTCCTTTCATAAAAAATTAAAGAATTTCATCTAACTATGATTTTCAAAATCAATAATTTCATTAATTAATGAAATTGACTAAGCTTATAAAATACTACATGGACCTAATATCAATGTTGAAATTTAAGTGAGGACGAAGATTGTTCTGCTTAAGTTAGATGGGTTTGGGTTAACTAAAAAAAAAAAAACCTATAATAAGAGTTTCAAAAGTAGATATAATCCTCTATTAACAGCTAAACAGAGTTGACAAGATCTAAAGCTTTTAAACATATTCAAATTATTCAAATATAAAATTACATAAAATTATTATATACCCGCATGAGCCCCGATACTATGCTGAATGCTTAAATTCAAGTGCCTGAGGATGTTGAGCGTAACGCTTCCAGGTTTAGTCTTAAGACTGGGTCCAGGTTAATAAAACCTAAAAACCTATAATAAAGGTTTCAAAAGTAGATCTAATCCTCTGTTAACAGCTAAACAAAATTGACAAGATCTAAAGCTCTTAAACATATTCAAATTAATTTTTAAATCAAATTTAATGATCAAATCTTAAAATCTATAAAATTGTCTAAATAAATAAACAAATGCCCCTACACTACGAATACTTAAAGGTGTCCTGAGTTATTTCCCGCTTAGTCTGACTCCCGGTTAATAAGACCTAAAAAACCTATAATAAGAGTTTCAACTTAGTAAAATATCTGAAAACCGATTCAAAGTAGATCTAATCCTATTAGCTAAATAGAGTGATCTAAAGCTCTTAAATATATCCAAATTAATCAAATTAACTAAAATTGAGTGTCCATCTAAGAATATTTAAATAGAATTCTATCATTAAAAACTTAAATCAAATTCAATCTATCCACCTTCCGTAATTATTTATCGGGGGTGACAAATTAAGCAAACTCTAGCTTACAAAGGAGTCAATGTCAAATCAAGCTTATTTTCACTCTCAATCAATCTCATGTGGAGTGACTCATCCTCACTGCGTTGGCCAAATGCTCCTGATGAAGCAATTATGACCGAGTCCTCTAATCGAGTGGTTTGCGTCTCCATTATATTACCAGAGTCTTAAATGCTCCCCAATGGCTCATTTGAGTTATGAATCATAGGGTATACTTGATAGGGCAAACAACCCTCGGCTGGGTAGAGTTAAGGTTGTCTCGACAAATACCACCCCAAGTCTACAAGGATTTCTTACGATGTAACCCATATATTGACGATGATCCTTCATTGGGTCGACTACCCTCCTACTTTAGACTAGAGGCCGTGACTACCCGGGATGATGGAACTATGGGATCTAGATCGGGCATGTCATCATTCCCCCAACCATCCGATTTGAGTTAAAATGATGAATTTCATATCTTAAATTTTAAAACTCTACATATCAAATATGCATTATTAAATGATATAATGACTAAATTTAAAGTTCTCTCTCACTTAAGAGAATTAATTAACTATAGGCATGCCTATAAGAAACCTAAAACCGATCTAAAGTCCTCACAAAATGAGTAAATCTCCTGAAGGTCTTATTTATTATTCCATCCGCCTTCAAAATTAATTTCGACACTTTAAAAACTCTTTTCATCGAAGAGGTCGATGTCGAATTTTCAGAGCCCACAATAATAGAGACAAATCAACAAAATATAAATAGATCTAAAAAAAGCCTTTTTCTTCGACCTCTCAAAAATCACTAATCATCACCTCCTCTACCAGTTGCTCTCAACTCTGATCTCTGCTTCTGAGCTCTCCTTTCAATCACTCAAATAGGTAATCTAATTTAGAATCCTTGCTTTTCGCTTAAAATTTCTTTGTAATAGCACTGGTTGTTCGCCTCTATACATTTCGCATCTAACTCCTTTGATTCAATTTAATGAACATTTCTTGCTTCTATGTTTAATTTGGGATTGGAAGTCACAGAGTAATTTTTTTTTTGTTAGATTGGTTTTAATCTTGATTAATAATTGATATGGTACTTAAAATACCACTAGTCAAAGTATGAATCTTGATGTCAAAAGCAAGTTGATCCTAAGTTGAAACTGGTCGAGATCAAGCACTTAAAATATCATTAGAAACTTTAAGATATCAATTAAATCCATAAATACCACTTAAACATGGAGTGTTTATAGTCAAATTGAGCGTCTCAACGAGCCGGATCTAACAAGCTCTAGATCTCATAATTCTGACTTCATTTGAGCATTCAAATGCTTAAAATACATCAAATGATCAAAGGAATCATTTTGAGTCATTCGATGGATTTTGCATGTATTTATAGAAATGTCCTCCTCCAATCTATAAATTTCCTCATTCTTCATATATAAGGAGCCCCAAAGAGAGGAGAGAGCTCTAAAAGCTTGAAAATTCTCCAAGATAAGTGTCACCACTGTTCGACCACCCCATTGGTTCCAACCACCGCCACCGCCGCTATCGCCACTTGTGGTCGAACTGAATGAGCTCGCCTGATTGAGCTTGAGCTTGATTTGAACCGGGACATCGAGAGCTCGAGCTCGAGCTTGAGCTCGACTCGAGCTCATAAACCAAGCTCGAACTCGGCTCGTGTACAGAAAATTAAGCTCGAGCTTGACTCGAATTACTGTGCATGTTTAGAAGCTCGAGCTTGGCTCGTTGAGTAGCTCGATTTAGGCTCATTTATAGGCTCGTTCTGAAGATAATTTCATTAAAAAAGAGCAGCAAAAAAAATTTAAAGAGCAATTAAAAAAAATTTAAAATATTTATTAAATTAATTTGAATCTTTTGAGATATTTTTTTATTACAAAAAAAATGTAAACCACAAAACATTAAATGAAAAAAAATGTATCTATTTTATTACAAATTAATGTTTTTTATTACAAGAGGTTTAGTAAATTTTTTTTTCTAATGAAAAGAAATTACAAAAAAAATTACAAAAATATTGAAAGAAAAAATTAAATGCTCAAACAAGAGAGGTACATATAAGTTACAGAATTAAACATTCAATCTCTCATATTTTTACAAAAAAAAAGGAAAACATATAATTAAATTAAAATCAACATCTTCTATTGATCCATGGATGTTAGAGTCTTTAATGGAGAAGTAATCCAAAGTTCTACTTGTACTCTTCGAGCATCCAACCACCTAATCAAAAAATAAAGACTAAGAGAAAATAAAATTATAAGCATCTTAAACAGGCAATTACCCAATCATAAAAATATTCTACAACATACCAATGGATATAAGTAAGTATAAAGAATAAGAGAAAATAAAATGGATAAAGTTAAGAAAAGGCTCAGCTCGCTTAAATTATAATCATCTTAAAGAAAATATTATAAAGCATCCAAACTTCGTAAGGGTTATAATTATATATATACCAAATAAAATAAAATAGAGAGGAAACATCATTGCCATCACAAACAAAGATACCTTGTAGCCCATCATCCAAAGTCCATCATCCGAAAGGGGGTGAATTATTACTAAAAGAAGATGAGAGGGAAATAATAAATACTACGTAAGGGGTGAATTATTCAAGCAATCAAATAATCAAACATAATATGTAACATTAAAAATAGCAATCTCCACATCACAATGATGTAGAAAAGGTTCAACTAATATAGCCAAAGATCAAAAATTAATATGATGATAAGAATAGATAACAAGAAATGAGATCAAAATAAGGTGTTCAATCAAAGTTCAAACTAAACCCATGTCAAACATACCACAACTACATCATCACAAATTATTACAAAACAACAATATGACATGTGTAAACGAATGGGAACATAGACAACATTCATAAAATACGTATGTTGCTTTCAAATAATTGTGCTGCTAAATTCAGTGAAATGAAAATGGTGAGATGAATGCATACAAAACTATAAAGTATAAATCAAGCTAAGATTTTATTAGAATGATGAATAGAATAACATATATTGGAAAAAAGGTTGTTGAAAATAATTTAGGTGGTTTGAACGCGAACAACAAAAGGCATAAAAATAAATCCATTAAACCGATATATAAACTAGCTTTGAAGGATTAGGGAAGAGAAGATGGGACCTACGGTAGCCTAGATAGAAGTTGATGGAAAGAATTTATGAAGAATAGCAAGACCTCTAAAATTGAAATGACCAATAAAATTTCCTTCCATGAGCCATTGTTTCACCTCCTGACCAAAAATTCAACAATTAAAAACTAAAATAATATAAAGGCAATATAGATTTTGTTTTCATTCTTCCTTATCATGCATTGATAAGAGCAATATAATTACAGAAAATACAAAAGCATCCAGCCCACCATAAGGCCAAAACCGAGACATAAGGCAAAAACTGAGACATAATTACAAGAAAAATAGTAAACATTACAATCGATTGCAACAGAGGTAGCAATATAATTACAGGAAAAACAGTAAGCATCCAGCCACCATAAGGAAAAAACTGAGACAAAGAAGTCATTTAGAGTCCACTAATGCTTGCTCAACAAGTGCTTCAATTCCACCTACTCCAACAATCCATATAATCAGCCAACCATCAATATGAATTAAGAAAGCAATATAATTATAGGAAAAATAGTAGACAGCAGGTAGCATCCAGCCACCATAAGACAAAAACTGAGACAAAGAAGTCATTTAGAGTCCACTAATGCTTGCTCAACAAGTGCTTCAATTCCACCTACTCCAATAAAGCATATAATCAGCCAACCATAAGGCAAAAAACTGAGACAAAGAAGACAACTAGAGGGCATTCAAGAATAATTTTTCCTTATCCAGAACCATCTTTAATAACTTATAATTATTATCACATATAGGTAAAATATTTTATTTTCAAGACCGCCAGGGCCTCAGAATGTGTCAACAATTTTGGATGCCTTATGTGGAGGTGGTAAATGTAAAAAACTAAGAACTCTTTTGCAATTTTCGGTTTACATAATGTGCAAAGGATGACCATATAAGATATCCATTGATTCTTTGATTTCCAAATGTCAAGAGTAAAACTCTATTTATGCTACTCAATGAATTCTTTAATTTTCTTTTTTTCCTTTCATATACTAGCATCACATCACCACGAAATTATTCTAGAGAATTTAGAGATGTAGACATGGATTTCAAAACAAGATTAAATCCAAATTCTTCCACAATCGAAGGGTTTTTCATTAATCAATATAATGAGCAACCATCTCTAACTTTGTTTGATCAAACTTAAAAGTTATCGGGTTAATCCCTCCCGATTTATTTCTAATGAACTCCAAAATCTTTTCAAACCGTAAAATTTTTTGCTTCACAATGTATGCACTAGCACATCGATCTAAATGCCTCTAAATTGTGTATTGCACCAAGATACCTATAGCCGCCTTTTCTTAATGAATACATTCCCCTTTTATCTGGCCATTTGGAAGAACAACTTCTTTAAACTCCTCCCAAACATGTGATATTTTCTTTCTTTTTCTTAATTCAATTGGATTTTCAAGATCAGCTATATCATCACCCTTGTCAACCAAATCATTAATAACTTCATTCTCCCCTCAATATTTTAACATCTACATACGCTTCAATATCAATTTGGACACCCACAACCGGTTATCACCGCTATCTAACACATCCTCTCCAAGTGGTGGTGTTGCCATTTTAAATCTAAAAAAAAAAATGATAAATTACAACTTAATGAATGAAGAAGATAATTGATTTATAAAATATTAAAAAACTCAAAAATACCAAATTGCCATCATATTTGCACTTTGTAATAATAAAAAACTCAATACTCGCCTTCTATCCAATAATTGTAATTCACGCAACATAAAACCAATTACCAACATAGAAAATCATTTCATCACCGCATCATAGATTTATAAAGCATAATGAATTAAAAAAGAATAATGAACTCCATATAACATATATAATTATAAAAGGCACCAAGTATGTCATAATGAATTTTAGTGATCAAGTCCAAAGACAAATCCTACCTAAAATAGTTGGAAGAACCCAGATAATGATCATAAATGATAAAACTACTTAATAAATACTACTTACTATAATCAAAGTTCACACATATATACCATCATCCAACAACCCAACAAAGAATTGAACCATAAATGATCAAAATAACCATAAACAACAGAGGTTAAGCTGCACATTGAACCAAAGTTACTGAACCCTAAACAAAATTGATTTCATGGAACAACACAAAGCCTACAAGTTACATAAATAAATCCAAATAATTAACACAAGTTACACAATAACATAGCCATTACTCACTAAACCCTAATCTAAAAGAACATCACAAGTTGATTCACAAACCTAACATCAAAACCAAAGAACATCGATTTGTGATCAAGTCCATCACAAATCCTACCTAAAATAGTTGGAAGAACCAGATAATGACCATAAATGATAAAACTACTTAATAACTATTTCTTGCCACAAATTTGAAAGTTCACACATATTTACCATCATCCAACAACCCAGTCGAACAACAATTAAACCATAAACCATCAAAAAAATCATAAACAACAGAGGATAAGCTACACATTGAATCAAGTTACAACCCTAAACAAGAGGATAATCAACACAAGTTACAAACAAATAACATAAGTACTCATTAAACACATAATCCAAAAGAACATCACAAGTTGATTCACAACCGAACATCAAAACCAAAGAACAACAAAACCTAATTTCGAATGGCTTCACACACCTAATCGGAAGCATCATCAAATCAAAATACCATATGTGAGCATAAAGAAAATGAACCTGACCAACCAAGATCAAGTTGATCTTGCTATCGAGTGAGAAAAAATTTGAAGCCAGGAAGATGAGGGAACTCAAACCGAGAACCCGAGAAGAAGGTCGCAGAGCAGAGAGAAAGGAGAGAGTCGAGACTCGATAGGCAAGGGCGAAGGATCGAGAGAGACAAGAGGTGAGGGAACACTCGAGAAGCTTGCACAGAGTCGCACTCAAGACTCGCAGAGAGCAAATAATATAAGTTAGTAGATAATACTGAATGCCGACGCCCGCCAAAGTCGACGCACTCGATTAATCGGTTAATATTCTCATATCCTCCTGGACGAACACAGAACCTGCTTTCCGCTAACTCGAAGCTCGAAGCTCATTTAATGTATCGAGCCTACCTTGAGCTCGAAGCTCGGCGATACTTGAAATGAACAAGAATGAGCTAATTTCAAGTCAAGCTCGCCGCAAGTAGCGACTCTGCTGCACCTCTATGCCACCGCCGATCGCGCCGTTAATCTTTCATCGTTGCCACTGCTGACCATCGACCATCACAGACCACTGCTTCGGCAACTGCTGCCGGCTATCATCGCTCATTGCCGCTGACATCATCGTTACCGACCGTTATCGCTGGCTGCCATTCCGCCATCATCATCTCGCTACATTATCCTTCGCACCACTGCATCAAATTATCTCCTCATCACCGGCTATCGCTTGCCAACCATTGTTGCTAATCATCAGCGACCACCGACGCCGGCTACCGCTGGCATTACATACGGTTACGCTGCTGACTGGTTGCCGGCACTTTACCGGTCATCATCATGACGAATTTTCGCCGTTGAACCCCGCATCATTCACATCATATCAATTTGAACGCGATTTATAGAGATGTTGTTGTCGACTGGATTCACATTGTTAGCCTTTCTCATATATAATTCGTAATCCTATTATCCAAGATTTTGTACTCAAACATACATAATAATAAGATTTTACCTGCCAGCCCTGATTTTTTCCTCTTTTCAGATTTTTCATATAAAAATGAGTTTTATTGTTAGTTCTTCAACATCTCGTGTGTGTCTTTCACAACAAAGCTAAGTCAGAACTTTATTCTACCGAATCGGTTTTCTAAAGACGTTTGATTGCTCAGGGAACGATCCCATTATTTCATCTTGTATGACCAAGTTTCCCAACAAGATCAAAACCACCATCGGTGGAGCATTCAAGCTTTTAAGAGTAGTTTAAGAATGAAGATTTGTCAAACTTCATTCCTTCAGATTTTGTCGAAAACTGAGGGGCAACTCTTAATCTCAGAAGATCACCCATGTTAATATGTTAAGCATCTAATCGATTACCATCTCAAGAAATAAGTCAAAGTTAGAGGATATTTCAACATTAAGAAGAGATATAGATTTACAAATTATGATTTTCCAAACATACTCATGGAAAAACAAGACCAAGGTTAAGGAGCAACTTTGGCTACAACCACAAATGGATGTTTTGATTCGTCTTCTATACATGTTAACATCATCGAAGTAACACTCGATAAACAACCCTGGATAGGTCAAAATTCTCATTCAATTCGATCTCTTCCATGTGGTTAACGCCATCGAGCAAAGATCGACAAACAACCCTGATAGATCAAAACTTTTACTCACACGTTAACGCCATCGGCAAAGACTACAAATAACCTCGGATAGATCAAAACTCTACACCTACTCCACAAAGGTAAGAAGTCAAATAATACTTTGGCTAATACTGATAGGTTAAAAGGTCCTTGGACTTCCCCAACCTCTTCCATAAAGGTTAACGCCATCGAAACACTACAAAACAACCTCTGATAGTCAAAATTCTGAGGATTCAATTCAACTCTTCCATATAGTTAACATCATCTGATAACACTCTAACAAACAACCTCGATAGGTCAAAAAATTCCTGATTTAATTCGAATTCTTCCATACAAGTTAACGCCATCGAAAATACTCGACAAACAACCTCGATAAGTCGAAATCCTCGGATTCACATCTTTCATATAGTTAACGCCATCAAGTAACACTCGACAAACAACCTCGAGATAGGTCAAAATTCTCCGGATTCAATTTGACCTCTTCCATAGTTAACGCCATCGTAACACTCGACAAACAATCTCGGATGGGTCAAAATTATCGCCGATTTGATTCTACCCTCACATGCAAGTTAACTATCAAGTTTACATCATGGACACAATACTTTGAAATTATCTATTAGACTTTCGAGTTAGAATGATTTCCTTAATTAATGCTTCCTCATCTTGATATCAATCATGAACCATCCATTAAAGTTTAATTCCTACAGAAGAAGTAGAACTTAGAACTATCGACCACTCTGCGCCGCCACCCTCCGCCGTACCACCATCACGGCGCGCTCATCCGCTTTCGCCATATCACTATTGCTGCTGCCAACCACCCCATTTGCCACAACTCCACTACCGCTGACCATTACTATCGCACCACTACGCAACCATCATCGGTAATCTTCATTGGTTACTACCATTATCGCTGGCTATCTCGCTGTTATTTCAGCCATTATCACTGTTGATTACCGGTTACTGCATTGCTGACCACTCTTGGCAGCTAACCACTATCGCGGTTATCACCATATCGCCGGCATCCCACATTCACTATTACATCGCTGCCGGCTATCTCTCGCTGTTTATTTTACGCCATCACTGTTATTATCATTATGCTGGTTACCCTGCTTTGCTAATCCACTGTTGCTGATTATCGCCGGTAATTCCATGGTACTCAATTATCGCCGGCCATCTCACTGATTACCGACTTGCCGCTGCACTGCACGCCGTTGCTGGCCGTCATTAATTCCTCGCCGCCAACCATTTGCCGCTGCCACCGCTGCCGACTCACCGCCATATCCGCTGATTGTATTATCGTTGCGTTTTCACACCACCGTCGTGGCATTGTCGACCACCGTTGCCACCACATTGCCCGCATCGCCAACCTCGCTCATCATCGTCGATGACGCCTCAACTCCGGTCCGACGAGTACTGATGCCTCTTTCGAGGGAAAACTATAGACACGACATATGTACCGGGCCTTGATTGCCTCAACACCGACGAAAGCCGCTTTTCGAGGGAAATCAGACACAACGATGTACCTTGATCGCTTCCAACCCGGCCGGTTCGGCGAGGCTGATTTCTTCGAGAAAACGGAACCACAATGTATTACGCCTTGATCGCCAACTCCCATCCGACGAGTAGTTGACGCTTCTCGAGGGAAAATCAGACACACGCCGATGTCATGCCTTGATCGCCCAACCCGGCCGGTCCGACGAGTACGCTGACGCTCTTTCAAGGAAAGAGACACGACGATGTATCATGAGCCTTGATTGCCTCCAAACTCGGTCGATCCGGCGAGACCAGTTGATGCCTCTTTCGAGGGAAAATCGGAACCACGACGTATGTACCGCGGGCCTTGACTGCCTTCGAACAAACTTCTCTTAAGAAGAAGAGGGACACTCAAAGATATCGAGCGCGTTTTCTCCCTGACCCTAAGGTGTTTTAGACCCTATAGGTAAAAGGTAAAAAAATTGCTGAAAATCATTAAAAATCACCGCAAACCGCCAAAATCACCACGGCATTATACCACTGAGTTAACGCTCGCTGGCTTTCGCCAGATTGTCCACGCAGCTGGACGCCGTCGCCGCAGAGCGGCGAGTCAGAAGCACCAAATACACTGCTAATCGCGCTCACGCGACGCCATGGCGCGCTGCGGCGCCGCGGTCCGGCAAGATGGGTCCATAACCCTAAAATTTTGCCCGTGAACCCGCATTCGTGATCCTCGCACTTCGCGATCATAAGGTGTTCCTACAAGACTGCTCAAAATGTATGGTTAATGGACCCGCAAATTTCATTGAAGAATCTGTTATTTTCAAGTATTCGACATATATATTTTTGGATGATTGAGATAATATCATCCAAAAATAGGGGCAACTGATATGACCCTGAAAATTTCACTAGTCGAAGCACGAATCTTGATGTCGAAAGCAATGTGATTCTGAATTAAGACTAATCGAGATCAAGCGCTTATTATCAATCGACTCTTAAACATGAAGTGTTTATAGTCAAATCGAGCGTCTTGATGAGCCGGATCTAATAAGCCTAAGATCTCATAATTCCAACTTCATTTGAGTATTCAAATACACAAAATACATCAAATGATCAAAGGAATCATTTTGAGCCGTCCGATGGAGTGGAGTGGTACGGTTTTGCATGTATTTACAGAAACGTCAATCCTCTAATCTATAAATAGCCCCTCATTCCTCATATGAAGGGAGGCCAAGCAAGAGAGAGGAGAGAGCTCTAAAGCTTGTAGTGCAATTTTACAATCGAGATAGTGTTGTCATTCGACACGAACCCAACCCAAATTCGTTGACCGAATAATTTTCAGGTAAGGTTTGGGTTGAAGAAATTGACTCGTTTAATATTCAAGTCAGGTTCGGGTTGACCTATAAACTCAAAACTAACTCAATTTTGACCCACCAACTCGAATTTGACTCAAAATTGACCCGATTTTTATCCACGAACCTAAATTTGACTCAATTTTGATCTAAAATACATATATAAATAAATCATTAGGGTTATGTCAGGTCAATCGGGTTCAAGTTGAGTCAAGTTTAGGTTGAGGTTTTGACCCGTTTAATAATCGAGTTGGGTCCGAATCAAATCTATTCGAGTTGAGTCAAAATTGGGTCAAACCTGAACTCGATCCCAGACACAATACACTCTAATCGAGGCACAATAAAAAAATTTATAGATAGATTGGCCTTTAATTAGAAAATTTATCATATATGATATAACATAATGAAGAATAAATATTAAATTTTACATAAATTGAATTTGAATCCTATAAAATTAAATTAAACTCTTGAGGCATTATAAAAAGCAAGCAATGGCATTTTCTTTATGGTAAAATATTCATAAAATTAGAGCCACAATTATATAAAAATAATAATATCAATTCACATCAAGATATCAACTTTATGTTGATAAAATTTTGATGGAATAGTTAGTTAAGTGGTAAGGCAACTTTAATTTCACTTTCATATTATGTTGCTCAGGTAAGCTAATAAATAATTTAAAATAAATAAATGAATCTAATAAACAATTATTTAAAAGAAGAAGAAAAAAACAATTTTTGATTTATTTAATAATTGGTAGGATCCTTCCTCTGTCAAATATTAAGTTGATGGTGGGAAAAAAAACCCGATGAAAGTTCTCTCTAGGGCTTCCTTTGTGCCCTCTTCTCCCCATCGTCTCTCATACTCCTCCTCCTTGCTAATCTCCCCTCTCCTTTCCTACTGGTTTTAGTTTTATTCATTCTCACCTCCCCGGCTTGAGGTCGCTTTCGTCGTTAATGGCTTCGGGGTCGGCAACCTCTCTCTTAAATGCTTCTTTCCCCCCTCTGTCTTCTTCCCTCCCACATAACTCCGCTCATATTACCACCAATCCAGCTGTGTCAAAGAGCATATGGAAAGATCTACTTCTAGTGCAAGCCGACAAGAATCAAACCATCCCCTTATCCTATATGCCGACGGATTCCAATGAAGTGGATTTCACGGAGGAAGAACTTTCTGCCGGAAAGCAGGAGTGGCACCTTTTTCTCATTGGCCATTCGATTGGTAAGCGTCCCTACTACGGATCCTTGCTAGCTGCAATAAAAAAGAAATAGATCTTGAAAGGTACACTCGATCTTCTTACCTTTGAGGGCGATTATTTTCTGTTCAAATTTAATTGTCAAGAGGACTATGATATGGTGTGGAACCATGGACCCTGTTTTCTTAATGGACGATCGTTTGTATTTCAAAAGTAGACTTGGGATTTCCGGCCTTCCAATGAAGCCATTACAGAGCTTTCAATTTGGATAAAACTACCTAACTTCCCCTTGTGTTGCTGGAATGAGGCCGATTTTTCCAAGGTAGCAAGTAGAATTAGAATTCCATTGGCGGTTGATAATCTCACTGCGGCTAAATCAAGGATTACTTTCACCCGTATATGTGTCCAAAACAATACTACTTCCTCTCTATGGGAAAAGTTTATGCATAACATTATATATGACTGAAACCATCGTTCATCCGTAATACTTTTACGATGATAATCAGACCGTCTTAACTGCTCTTTCTTCTCATAGTAGTAGAGTTTACCACTCTAAAGCTACCTGTTCATTTCTCAACTCCTCTGAAAACCCTTGGCTTTCTAGGCCTCCTTCACCTTCTAATACTATTGCTGATTTGAATCAACCTCCAATCCTATCCCCACCTCAAGAGGATCCCTCAGGAAATTAAGACCTATCCTCCTTAAATGATAACATAATCTCGAGTCTGTGGTGATCATCAGGTGTTAAGATCGCTATTTCACCCGACGTAACTCTATCCTCCAAAGTAACACTAAAGGGCCTAAGTCTTTGGAAGCAACCTCTTGGAGGGTGGAACAAGCATCTCTTCTTCTCAACCACACCCCTCAAAAAAGGAAACAAAGGATAAAAGCTCACTACTTCCTCCTCTCAATGCATCCATTGGTAGAACGTCCGTGGCTTATCTCAAAATGAAGAATTTCAGATTGTAGAGTCTCATTAAAGATTTTCATCTTGACCTCCTTTCTCCTCGAGTTAATTCCATCCCTCTCACAACAATTACCTCCCACAACTATAATTTGTTTAACTCAATCTAGTGTTAACAATTTTGATCGTATGAGGATGGATTTGGCAAAACGTGACAAGATGAATTTTGAGCTATTAATCAAGTCCCATCAATTTATACATGGTAACTTCCGGTGCTAATAGTTTTCTATTAACAAGTATTTATGCAGACAATGAATCTAGTGTTAGATCCTCTTTATGGTCCTCCCTAAGGGATATTTCTGACTCTATCAATATTCTATGGATAATTTTGGGTGACTTTAATTGCCCATTGACAAGTAAGGATAAAAAAGGGGTAACTTGATCTCCTAAAGTCTATGGAAATTCAAAGATTGTGTCAATGAATGGTTTGGCTAGACCTCACTAGTACTAGATTATACTATACTTTTAATCAATCTTGGAAAATCCTATCTATTCAAAATTGACGTCTTTTGTAATTCCAATTGGATTGAGGCTTTCCCAACTTCCTACTACAAAGCTCTCCCCTCTCGATCATCGGATCATTCACCTCTAGTAACTCTTCTTCATCCTCCCTCTCCAGCTTCTCACCGCTTTCTTTTCAAAAACTATTGGGCATATTCTAGGTTCAAAGACGATATCAAGGATGTCTGGGGCAAATTCATTCAAGGTAATCCATTCTATGTCCTCTCTAATAAGCTCAAGCAAGCCAAAATTATGATGAAGGGTAGATGTTTCTCCCTTGCAGCATCAAATTAATACTGTGAAATCAGAGCAAAACTATATCCTAGAAAATCTGGAAAGAGATCCTTACAACACTTATTTGATTCATGATAAGGAGAAAAAAGATACACTGAAGCTTATTATCAAAGAATCTCATTGGATCAAACAAAGAGCTAAGGCTCATTGGTTAATCCATTCGATGATGATTTAAATTCTTTATTTCTATCAAAGAAAGGAAAACTACAACTTGATTAGAGAAGCAAAATGCAAATGGTATTTTCTCCATCATAAGGAAATATCCGAGGTATTCAAGTACTATGATAATCTTTTAATTGTGGTGATTCACTTATTCCAGCTCTTTAACTTTCACCGTAAATGGCTAATAATCGATATTGAATTTGAAATTATTGCCCTTAAGCATTAATGAAAACAACTAAATGGGCATGGTTTTAACTCTAGGTTTTTTACTGAAACTTGGGAAACCACTGGCAAGTCTTTTATTAATGCTGTTTACTTCTTTTTTAAGAACTCTAGGCTTCCAAATTATTTCAAGCATACATTACTAACACTTATTCCAAAGGTGAAGCACTCAAATAGAATTGAAGATTACCGACCTATCTCCTTATGCAACACATTCTACAAGGTGGTGGCAAAAATTTTTGCTACTAGAATGAAGAGATTCCTACCATCCATTATAAATCAAGCTCAATCTGCATTCATTAAAGGAAGAGATATAACAACTATGGCTTATGAGATTTGTAATGAGTTCTCCATTCATCCTAATAGCTCATACTTTCTTGCCAAAATTAATTTGAAAAAATCATTTGATAAAATAAATAGAAAATCTTTGATTCATAGATTACTTGAGAAAGGATTTCTAAGCAATTTTTCTTCGGTGGAGGCATGTGATGTACCCTTCTCTATTATGCTTAATGGAAATATTTCGATATTTCTCCTCTACTAATGGTCTTAGTTTGTCCATTATCCCCTTCCTCTTTACAATTTCCATGGATACCTTCTCTTGTCTAATAGAGAATGAAATCAAAGGGCTCTATAATCTATTACTCGGCCAACACTCTTCACACTTATTGTTTGCTGATGACCTTTTAGTGATGGGAAATGTCAATTACTCCACACTCACTACTTTTAAGTCCATACTTCAATCTCTTAAAATTTATTTGGGACTTGAAGTTAACTATTCTAATCTTCTATATGCCTTTCAAGTAGAATGATGACCTACCAAATTTTTGCATTGGGAACATTTCGTATTTGGAATTAGCTCTAATCAAAGGACCAATCAAGATGGCTCATTTCACCCCACTTTTGATAGAATTCATGTGTGGATATGGAAAAGCAAGTTCCTCTTTAGTGGAAGATTACACAATTAGATCATCTATAAACAACTATCTATCATAATCGGTTTCTATGGCTATCCCGATGACATTATTAAGAAAATTTGCTCTTTACGCCTAGATTTTTTCTATCACTGGAGAGGCTAATTTCACATGATTTAAGGATAAAGGTGGTATTGGGTTACTTTCGATCTTCTCTCAATACTATAAGCAAACTAAAAATTATGTGGAAAATCTTTTGGGGAAACAATATTATTAAGAAAAATATATTTCCTTGTAAACCTAGCATTCTGGGTCTCTCCACTTTGGAAATCGCTATGAAGATTGCAAAAATTTAAAAACAAGTCTTTAAAGTAAGTAATTCTTTCTCCCTATTCTATGACCCTTGGTGCAAAGGTAACTCTCTTGTAGGTTGGGTACAAATGGACCAATATCCCTTCACCTCTCTAATGTGAAAGTCCACTCATTATTTCATAATGGACAATACCCCACTCTTTTATAGTTTCAAATCCCGTGTGCTCAAATGATACTAGATACTCCTATTATGGATGGGAGGATTCATATGTTGCAACTAAATCACCTTCCTCTAAAGAGTTTAGAGAGGCTGTCTTTGATTCCCATCCAACAATGAATTGGACTAAAAGAATTTGGTTTAAGGGTTATGCCATTAATTATGCTCTCTATTGTTGGATGGCTTTTAAAAATGGTTTGAAAATCTCGATAAGTTAGAAAAGGAATTGGCACTCCAATTCATTGTTTTTTATCACTCTATTTTGAATCACATAATCATTTATTTTTGAATGTATCCATGAAACCGTTAGAGCTCTTATTCAAAGGAAGTTTTCACTAATCCTCCCTTCAACCGTGCAATTTCATTGATGAGGCATAATAAATTGCATAAAGCATTTTCTTATCGCTATGCTTATATTATGCATGAAAGGAATAACCGCTTACACTTCCACTTCAATCTTTCTTCTCTCTAACTATGGTTAGAGAAAGGTTACCGCCAAAATGCTTAGCCAAATCAAACCTAGCCTATGTTCAAGAGCCGCTCAAAATGGAGAAAATTATAAACCTCCATGAATTTTGAACTGAAGGTTGGATGGTTTCCAATGCTTTAATCGATTGTTATCCGGATGACATTTGCTTATTATCAATGGAGTTTCGTGTTTTGAGACTTTCAATGCGAATGCCACTGATTTCTTTTTAATTTTGATATGGACGATGATGAGTTTTTTCCAAGCACTATCTATCGATTATCGCTACTTCTCTCGCCTCTCACCGATGATCACCTCGCAACCATGGTTCCCTTTATTTGATTTTTTTTTCGCTTTGGTTCTGGGAATCGCTTTGGATGGCTTTGATTACCGGAGTGGTTTTCTGCATGGAGCTCCCCGCTGAGCTTGTTTGCTTGTTTGATCATCTATTTATGATGAGTTTTGTGCCTCTGAGTCCATATTTTTAATAGTCTATTTTCTTACTTCTGATTTTGTTTCTATTACCAAGTGAATAGTCGCTTGTAACTTTAGTTTTTAGTTGTCTCTTTGTCCTTCAAGAGATTTATATTTGTCATTCTGTAATCACCATTTTGGAATACAATTGCTTACCAAATTTTTTTTCCAAAAAAAATTTGATGGTGGTCATAAAATGCATCTACAAAATGCTCTTTGCCTTCTTAAAACGGGCCCCACTTTTTTAGTGGTTAATAAAAATAGCGCAGAATCGCTCACACTTATAAAATGAGATTTTTCTTAATTCATATACATGATCAATGTAATATTCTATATTCTAATTAAAATAAATTTTAATTAAATATTATTTTAAAAGTGAATATATATATATATATATATATATATATTATATATATATATATATATATATATATATATATATATATATATATATATATATATATATATATATATATATATATATAATATACATCCTCTAAAATTAATCTGATCAAGAATCTCAAGATTTTAGAAATGCTTCGATCTAATCATCATTTCAGCAAACTTACAATCGCCTCGGCTATATCTAACATAAACATCAAAGAGGATCCGCTCAATCGACTCGCATCAAGCTTATCAAAGCATAAAATGGATCCCGATCCGCCAAATGGTCACCAAAATCATATTTATACGATCGCCAAGACAAAATCCAACGAATCCAAGATCACCCAATTCGATCATTAAGGCACCATCATCAAAATACACCGATCGAGGGATCGACTCGCCGTCTGATGGGAGTTTTGGAGTTTTCCACGAATTTACAACGCCACTCCCAAAAAATCTATAAATAGAGCTTCATTCTCACCGGGACCGAATTTGAAGACCGAGAGCTCGAGAACCACCAACACCTTAACGCCGACATCTATCACCACCGCTACCACCAAGAAGGTCAAGATCGTGAGCTCGCCTCTAGAGATCTGAGGACTAGAAAAGACCAGCTCCTTTCTCCAAGATCAAGAGGTTGCCTGTAAGATCGCCGCTTTTGGGAAACTTCTCCTTGGGTTAACGATATTGTATTTTTCTACACTCTAATATTGTTTCAGAGAACACCTTCTTCTCCAACTAAAGAAGCAAGGACCAGATCTTTGAACACATAGTGAAAGTTCTACAGAGCAAGGCCCCGTGGTTTTTCCCTTAACGGGTTTTCCAATGATAACCCCTGGTTCATATCCCCGCCAGGTTGGATAATTTTGGCTACGATCTCGATCTACCTAATAAAATTTCAAGACGCACGTGCTTGCCCGTGAAAAAAAATTCCCCCCATTGCTATATCTCCATATGGTTGGTAAACGGGTTTGCTCCAACGCCCTCTCATTCGATCAAGGATCTCCAACACTTCTACATACACTTCTCCCTCGAGGGTCCGCCAGCCCTCTTTGAAGATCGCTCAAAGGATGGAGGATTCCTTAACGAAATTCTTCGACTCGCGAGAGGACCCAAGAAAACGCTCCAACACGCGAAGAGCTACTGTTCAGACGCCCTCAAAGATAATCCATTTTCTTCCCGAGAATGATTACCCGGAATGCCGGATCAACAAGTAGAGAACCCTCGGCACCACCATCGATGTCGAACTGATACCGCCAGTTTCAATTACACGAATGGCCAGACGGTGAAACTCCACGCCACCTTATACGATGAACTACGATCGGTGAAGAGTTCCCAAGAACAATCAATGATCCATTCCGCCGCTTCTTCCAAAACTCATCTCGCCACGAGATCATCTCGCAATACCCGATTCGACGAGATTCAAGCTTCCCAAAGATGGACTTACGATGGCACAACCGATCCACGAGCATATCGATCACTTTCGAACGATCATGCACATTTAGCGTAAATGACTGCCTGGTCGTATTCGACTCTCAAAGGACGTGCTCGCATTTGGTTCTATTCGGGTCCGTCCTCATTTGGAGAGAGCTCGCCAGATTTTTTGTAGAACAGCTCGCTAACAAGAGAATCATCGTGATTCATCACATCTCTCCTAATCCGTAATCCATGATGGAGAGTCCTCAAAGAATACTTCCAGAGGTTCTCCTCAAGGCTGATACCGTGTGAGTTCCAACTTTGGGGAGGACTCCGCCGTGATACTTCTATTCATCATTAATGCGGGAGACGCCCATTCCTATGTCGACCACCGGTCAATAGAGGCACAAATCTCCAGACGGTTATCGCTTTCATCGCATCAACCACCGCAAAGAAGAAGATTCCCAAAGGTGATGTTCAAACATCTCAAAAGAAGAGAGAAAAGTCCCCCAAAACCTCCTCACAATGACTCGATGACTCAATCGAGAGGAAATATACGGCTCTCAACACGCCATGCGAACATCCCATCAAGCTATTCAGTGAAGAGGATGTCAAGTGGCACACCAAAAGGGAATTGGAAATCAAGAGAAATTTCCACTTTCACCGCTAGGGCACACCATCAAGAGTGCCACCAACTAAGGAGGAGGAGATTGAAAGACTAATGTGGGTATCTAGCCGCTTTATACAAAACCAACCCACCAAAGAAATGTGGGGCAACTGAGGAACCGCCAAGCCGGAGAGATACAAACAATCGCAGGGCCAGTGTATCTAGCCAAATATTCATTGCCTTCAAGAGAGTCAAGGAAGTCTCGCCGACCATTCTATCACCTTTGATGATTTAGATCTAGAGGGGCTTCGATCCCACATCAAGATCCCCTTGTCATCAAGGTGTGGTGATCCATGCTTCAATATTAAAAGGATATTGATCGACAATGGGAGTTCGCTTGATGTTCTTTTACCCACTTTCCTTAGCATGGGTATAGAAAAGAGAGAAGCTTCAACCCGCCGGCCCAATCGTATGGATTTGATAATCGACAGATTAGTGGAAGGGACAATCGCCTTCCCGAACTCTTGGAGAATTTCCACGCAAACCCACTGATACAATTTATTGTATCAAGTCCGAACCGCTGCATAATGCAATATTTGGGAGACCTTCCACCTATATTCGCAATACATCTGCTCACTCAAGATCAAGATGATTCACGCATAAGGTGGAATCAGATCAAGACAAGCGCGTTATATCAAGCAAGCCCATTTACGCCAAGAACCTCAACATCGAGAACTTCGACCCACGAGATGATGCCTCGAAAGGGCTTCTCCGCTTGAAGATGTAATTTGTCTTCCTATCTCGTAAGTTGATCCAAAGGTGAAGGTGGGATCGGTCGCCTACATCGAAATCGTAATACGTAGATTTTCTCATAAAAAATCAAGATATCTTTGCCCGAGCGCATCCGAGCATCGGCACCCAAGTCATTACGACTTCAAAGTTGACTCAACCTACAAGCCGGATACGAAGAAAAGAACCTTCGCTTCAAACGACAGTCATAGAACAAGAAATCACCAAACTGGAAGTCAAGTTCATTCGAGAAGTCTACTACCCCACCGGTTGGCTAACGTAGTGTTAGAAGGCCAACTGCTCGAGAATGTGCATCGACTACACCGACCTTAATCGCATGCCCAAAAGATAGCTTCCCCTTCCTCAGACGACCAACTAGTTGATGCAACATCGACATCGATGCCGAAGCTTCATGGATGCCTATTCGCTACAATCAAATCGATGAACAAAACAGATGAGGAAGCAACATCCTTCCAAACAAGTGGACTATACCGCTATCGTCATGCCATTCGACTAAAAAATGCCGAGCAACATATCAACGCTTTATGAATAAGATCTTCAAGGATCTTATAGGACAATATGGAGGTGTATGTTGATGATATGCCGGTGAAGAGCTTGGAAATATCACAAAGATATTTCGACCGCAATGTTGCTTTGACATTCTTCGACACTACAAGATGCGCTCAACCCAAGCAAGTGCATTTTGAGTTTCCTCCGAAATTCCTAGGCTTCATGGTCACTGGATAGGCCAACCCCGAAGATAAAAGCACTCAAGGACATGTCACCTCCAAGAACGATCAAGGAAGTCCAACGCTTGACTGGAAGGATTGCGCCTTTATTTCTGGCCCGCCAGAGATAAGTATCTACCATTCTTCAAAATCTTAAGGGTGCACGGAAATGGATTCCAACGATGAATGTCGACCGCTGAGCAACTTCGAGTCTATTTAGCTTCCCCTCTATTATCAAAGCTCATCCAAGGAGAAGTCAGACATCTATCTTGTCGCTTTTCTCATGCCGTAAGCTCCGCGCGAGGAGAATTCATTGCAACGACCCATTTACTATGTCAAGAAAATCCTTCTCGATCAAGGACGCCATATCCACAAGCAGATAAGACAAATTCTAGTGTATTCTCGCATCTAAAATTAGCAGCATTTTCGTGCCCACACCATCAACGCCTACACTCATCTTCCATTAAGAACTATTCCGCAAAAGCCCTGTATCCGGAAGGTTGATGAAGTGGTCTACCGAGCTTGGAGAGTTTGACATCCATTTTCTTCCACGCCCCGATATAAAGTCACAAGTGCTCCGACTTGTAGAATGTACCATCCCATCACCACCAACAGATCATTCATCACTCCATGACAAATCAATGGACATTATATGTTGATGGAGCTTCGTGTACTTGGGCATGAGCAGAATTTTGCTTATCTCCCCAAGTAAAATAACTTTAGAGTACGGGCTTCGACTAAAGTTCCCGGCCACCAATAATGTCGCTGAGTACTCAGAGGTGATTCAAGCCATTGACCGTGGAGGTCCGTAACTTAGCCATCTACATGCACTCACAGCCGTGGCCTCAAGTTGAAGGAGGAGACTGATACCCGCCATCCGCAGCCTTGCTCAAGCACAGCTTTTGGCAAAGTCACTTTGCCGTAATCGAGACCCATCGATAACTCATATTCTAAGGGAGCGTAACACGCGAGCGCCCTCTCCAAGTTAGCCACAACAACGAGAGATCTTTTCAAGAGAAAATACATAGAGACATCCACTTTCCCAAGATTCAAGCGCCCTCGGGTGATACAATCTCGAGGACCCAAAAGAATCTTCATGGATTGACCCGATCATGTCCTTTCTTCAAAGCGGGCCTTGCAAATTCCCACCGATGCTATCCGCCTCCGAAAGTAGCAATCAACTTCACCATAATCGGTGACTAACTCTACAAGCGTCCTTCTTAGGCCCTACTTAAAGTGTCTACCACCTTCTGAGGCTAACTATGCAATGCGAGAGGTTCATTCAGAATTGAATTTGTGGTGAACATTTGGGAGGAAAAGCCCTCGCCTCAAAATCATGAGGCAAGGTTTTACTGCCTACAATGAAGAAGGACGATTGAGTTTGTAAAGAAGTGTAACAAGTGTCTACATTCCAATCTCACTCATACACCATCTCAGAACTCACCACAATCCAGAGCCCGCCCTTGCTCAATGGGGATCGATATGGGACCTTTCCCATTGCAACTAAAATTCATAATTGGCTTGCTGATTTCAATGGCGGTGGAAGTCAACCGCCGCCAAAATCACCAAACAAATGCCGCTAAGCAATTTTATGCGGAAAAATATTTTGTCGTTTGACATTCCAAAATCATCACCGATAATGGGGCGCATTTCACGGGAAAGACATTCACATCTTTTTTGCGGGTACATATCGTTAATCCACAACGTATCCCATCCACGGCAAATGGGGCCAGTCACCAATGGACAATACTAAAATTTAAAGACACCGGCTGAACCACGAGGGGAGCAATGAAGAACTATCCAATGTTCTTTGGGCTTACCTTATCAAGGACCCTCTTGGAGAAAGCACAATCGTGTTTTGAAACATTATTCGGTCGACATGGTCCATAGAACCCATAACTTTGATGCGATAGCGGGCGATAAGCCGATTCCATCACGGATCTCTGCGAGACGCGACATGTCGGCACTCAGGGCGGCTTCACATCAGATTGCTCGAGGTTTTAAAAAGCGGAAATATTGGGCTCGTCAAAAAATCAGCCATTCAAGCAAGTATGGGAAGACTCTCCACGGAATGCTACAAACCTCGAAATACAACCGTGATCGACTTTTATTTGAATCACATATTATCGCATTGTATGTTTGTATTTATATTGTTATTTATAAATATACATTTTATTACTTATTGTCCAACCATCGATTTTGGATTTATGTTTATCATGTTAAAGTTCTCATACTTATTGTTTTCTTGCTTATGCTTGCATTTTAAAACACTCGAGATACAGTATTGTTGTATCTCATTCAGTTAAGATCGATCCCGAATTGATCGATCTTCTATCTGAGTTAACATCGTAGCGGCTCGATAAACAACCTTGGATAAGTTGGCAATCCTCTATACTGGCTTTCTCCATAGGGTTAACATCATCGATGCTCAGATACACAACCTAGGATAGATCGAGAGGTTCGAGAGAACCTCATAAATATATTCCGTGCAAGTTTCTCATCAAGTAGCCGGTAATGATCTTAGAATAGATCGAATTATCAAGGGATTCCAGATGATCTCTACGAATCTTTATCATCAGTACACTTTGACACCAACTCGAAATATTCACAAACAATTTTTTGATTGTTAATATTTCTCGTGAACATACAAGTACAATCAACCGAAATAATATACAACAGCGAGCAATTTTGTAGGAACTACAACTACGATCTTGATGGTCTCATCAGATGATGAAGAACTATCACGAGTCATCGCTCGCTAGAAGGGGTCGGAGAAAGGACCTCAACACCGACTCACAGCTTGCGATCATGCGTGTCCCCTTGAAACCTCGGATGAAGCCTTCATCAACACACTGCGCTCAGCCTTCACCTCACATCATACGTGGTCTCGGCCTCCCAGGCGTGATCTGTATGATACTCTTGAAGGTCGAGTTCTTGAAGTCCTCCGCGACGTGATCAGGCTCTTCTAGAGATAAGGCGACCTCTTTCTCAAAAGCGGCGTAACTCGGTTCTTTGCCTCAGACACGAAACCTTCTCGGAAAAGATCTTGGATCCTGCGGCCAACCAACCTCATTCAGCCTCCACTAATTCATCCGAGTCAGCTCAACTTCACGGCGAAAAGAAGAGAAATTAAAGCAGTGCCAACTTCGGTCTGCACTCATCAAGTTGATTCTCCAACGGACATCTCTTTTACTTTCTCCATCACGTTCTTATATTCACCATGGAGAAACTTGACCTTCACGAACTCGAATTCCGGTCATTGACAATGTTCATTTTGAAGTCAAGTTCTTGCTTCTTCGATATCGAAATAAGAAAAATTACGTTAAGAGGAAATGGGAAATAAAAGATGATGAGCATAAGATTATTACAGTTCTTGACATCTTTGGCCTCAGAATGATTCAACGTCTGGAATGAAGATCCTTGGGACGGCCCCAGGCTCTTTTGGTGCTCGATATCACCATCACCTCTTAGCTCCTTTTCTCTTCTCTATTGGAGGCGGGTCCTTGGGGAAGAAGCCGAGGCAGCTTGGAGATGGAAACCTCTTTGTTGGGCTTTCTCAGCTGCATAAGGCGCGGGATGAATAAGCCCACTCGAACAAAGATTCCTCCCAAATTTGTTGATATATCGAATCTCAAATCGAAGATCTTCAATATTAATTTGGCGTCATGGGATATCTTCATCACCAACATGGGGAATGGGTAAATCTCTCGGCTTTCCCCATTTCTCGAGAGATCATTCTTCACAAAAGAATCGCCCCAACTCTTGGGAGGATCCTTCATCCAGGAGGTCAAGTAGGACTCCTGCGTGACCATGTGCATCATGGTAAACTTGCATCCGTGCGAGGTAATGTAGTCAAGGTGCATCTCGAAAAAAACTATAAGTCCCATCCGATCGTCATTGCCACCTCAGCGGGAAATGCAAACCTCGCATCTTGACAAAATGGCGATCATCTCGGGGGGGATGGAAACGCAATCCGTAAACTCATCGTAAGTGGTGAAATACCCGTGGCGGAGTTTGGGATCTATCGGACTTCTTGGACACTTAAGAACCAAATCATTGGAAAATAATATTTTTTTTGCACGATCAATGTGTCTCCGTGATCGGCGACTCCACGAATCTTGATCCTCCCATTTTAGAAGGTTCCCTCAGCCTCCGTTCAAGGGTGGACGTGTCTCTTTCAAGATTCTCACCCATCTACAAACAGGCACTTCGTGCAGTCGAGATGAAAATTATTCCAAGGAGGTGCCCAAACTCCCACCAAACTCCCACCGGGGAGGGCTATGCACTGGCTTGGTGGAGATGAGGAGGTAGAGGTTGATCCAAGAAGAGTGCCCAAACTCCCACCGGATGCACTCTGGCTGGGGGTGAGGTGATCAAAAGGTGCCCAAACTCCCACCGGCTATGCACTCTAAGAGGAGAAGAGGAGAGATGAGAAAGGTGCCTTTCCCTCTTACCAGGGATTTTATAGACCCTTCTAGGGGCAAAAAAGCGTAAAACTCAAAGCTTAAAACAGCGTTCGGGCCGTGGGCCTCAGCAGGCCTTCAGCATGTATGCAGGTGCCATACCCGCGCGATCTTGCGCCCGCCCGTAGCAGCTGTCGAACCGTCGGCCAGTCCTAGCCGGGACCGCAGTCCAACCTGGTCCAAAGCAGCACGGTCCACGGCCCAGACCTCCGTGCGGGTCAACGCCGATCACGGCCCGACCGTCGGTCCAGACAACCCTCCGGCGTGGCAAACCCGGGCCAGCCGAACAGCATCGGCCGTGATTGACCGTTCATGGCCGGCAAGCGACCCATGTGATCATCAGGTGGCCGCTTCGCAGCCGGGACCTGGCCAGCATGGCGCGGTCGTCGCGGCAGCGCATGAGCGAGCGGTGGCAACCCGTTCCGGGATCGATCAAAATTCAAAATATCACGCATACATCGCATTTGCGACCGCATCGGCTTCCACATATGTGTTGTTATGAAGATCTGTTCTCTCAAAATCGTTGATGGACTCTCAAATTTCATTGAAGAATTTCTTATTTTCAAGTATTTGACATATATTTTTGGATGGCGTAATGCCCAAAAAATAGCAACTTGACATCCTAAAATTAATCGATCACCGAATCTCAGGCATTTTGAAATGCTTGATCTAATCACCAATTTCAGCAAACTTACGTCAAGCGGCCGTCGATGAGGCGAACATGAACATCAAGCGTAGTCGATCCGACGAATCGGATCAAGCTATCGACATGAAAATGGATCGATCGCCAAATGGTCACCAAAATTGACATATTTATATAGTCGGCGGCTCGTCAAGGCGAATCCAACGAATCCAAGATCACCCAATTAGACATCATTAAGGCACCGGATCATCAAAATACACCTCGAGGGGATCGCTGGCCGTCGATGGGAGTGGTTGGAGTTCTTACAAGGTGCTACTCCCAAAATCTATAAATAGAGCTTCATTCTTGAGGGGCCAGGAATCGATTTGAAGACCAGGAGAACTCACGAGGTCGGTCGACGCACGATCTATCACCAAGTCATGGTAGTCTTGCGAAGATCGTTCGCCCATGGAGATGCAGGAGAAAAAACCAGGTTCTTTCTCTAAAGATCGAGGTTGCTCCCGGAAGATCGGTTCTGCGCTTTTGGGAAACTTCTCCTTGGGTTGGAGTTGGCCGATATTGTATTCTTTTCGGAATATTGTTTTACTGTAAACACCTTCTTCTCGAACTAACGAAGCAAGGACACGTATCTTTTGAACAAAGTGAAAGTTCTGGTGGCAAGGCGTGGTTTTCCCTTAACGGGTTTTCCACGTATAACCATATCTGCTCATGTGTTGGATAATTTTTTGGGCTCTGACGATCTACCAGGAATAAAATTCAGCAATAATATAATTTTTATGCTTTTATATTTCTAATATCTAAATTTTAATATTTATATGATATTAAAAATTTAAGTATTATTTAATCAGATATTAAAATTTAGATATTAGATATATAAATAGATAAAAATTATGTGATATGTATATAAATTCTTATTTAAAATTTTTAATTTATTAGAGCTAAGTACAATTAATTCTAGTTAAATTTTAGCATCGATACTTTTTTTTTGTTCCAAAGAGTTTAGATGGTACTAATAATTTTTCAAAATTTAATGATGATTTTTTTATAGGTTTATTGTGTGCTAGAATATTTACAGCGATAGATTGAATTTTTTTTTTTTTTGTCTTTATTTTGCATGAAAATCTAGCACACACATATATAAATAATTAGAGAGTATATGAAAAAAAAATATAATTTTTATGTGAAAAAAATTACAATGTCTAGTCCAGCTCAAATAATTCATAATGTATTTTAAGTTACAATATTTCACTGTTATCTCATAAATGAAGAAAATGGAATTGCAAAATTATGTATAGAAATTAGGTGGCAATGGTCTTAAAATCATGTTATGATATCATTATGTTGGTAATCAGGTTATAATGACCATCGATGATGGTCATTAATGATTGTCTGAGTTGGGTGATAGCTATTGGTGGTGAATTCAAGATTAGTTCATTATATTTCTTCTAAATTTTCTTCTCTTTCTCTCTTTCTATGTTTCTTTCATTTATAGAGTTTTGAAGTACATTTTGATATACAAATCTCGGATTTTATGACGATTCATGTTGATTTCTTATCATAGAAAATTTTTGAGGATTTTAACCAACTTTCTATTTGAATAATCTTGAAACTTATTAGATTCATCTCGTTGGCGCTTGATTGATTATAAGCATCTCATATTTGGAGATCATTTTGATCATTTAATTAATAAATTAAAATTTTTAATTATATTTTTAATGTTTAATTTGAACTCATTTGAACTTAAATTGATTCATTCTTGATGTTAGTTGAATGTCTCGGTGAGATATTTCATTTTACTATAAAAATTTTAAAATTAGAGTTTGAATGATTTATAATTTAATGCACATTTTATCTTAAATTTTGTGTTTAATTTTATCATGAAATACGAAAAGTATTTATAAAAAAAAAACAGTGCTAATAAATGAATGAGAGACTGTGGTGGTTGAGTGTAAAGCTAAAAATGCCCAAAAACCCCTTTTTTAATTGAGTTTATCATGTTTTTTTTTTATGCTACTTTATTATTTGAATAGTAAAGTTACACTCTTAAAAATAAAAAAATAATCTTGGTGGTACAGTAATAATAAGTTCATGTTAAAGTAAAATAGGTTGTTTTGAATGATATGTATGTAAAAACCCCTTTTTAATTAGATACAGAAAGAGAAACGCGTTATTGGTGGCTCGCAGCTTGTTTTTCTTCTTCTTTCTTTACCGTTTGCTTAATTATTGTTGGGTTTTGCGGCTTCTCTTTTTAAAGATTTCTTAAATAAAATAAATGCTATGCGACCAGTCTCGCATGAAACAATCCATGCGTATCATGTGAAAGTAATGTCTCACTCTTCGAGGAGAAAACAGTTGAAGAAAAAGGTACTGCTCCATGCAACATATATTTTAAAAAAAAATATTTATTTTAATAAAAATTATCTTATGAAAATTTTTTATTATTTTGCTTAACTTATATTTCTATTTAAACATTTATGTTTTATGTCACCAAAAAGTTATAAGTGGATATGATTTCATAACTTTGAGATTATATAAAATATTTATGAAGGAAAGAAATTATTAGCTATAATCTAATTGATATAATTTCATTTATACAAGTTAATAATTATAAAGAGCACCATTTTTAACTAAAGAATGTATTAGTATAATATAATAAGTTTGAATATTTAGAGACATCTTTTTTATTAAGGGTGGATTTAGGACTGATGCATATCGCTGAAAAAAATACTGTAATGTCGTTTGAACTACGTTAGTCATATTTTAAAAAATCGATATATAAATTGTTTTAACGACTTGAAGTATAGTGTTTATCGAAATTCAACATTTTAAAATAATAAAATCGCTCATTATAGCATTTAGACAATTTCTTCTACAGCCCATTATTATATTTTGATTGCTTGACTCAAATACCCAAAGAGTTGTTATCAGATGATGAGTATTACGTATGCGGAGAATGTTAAAATTATTTGATGGTGGGTGATAGACCCAATTATTCCCTTGATAGATCGTTCTCGTAATAGTTGATGATTGATGAGAAATAGTAAATAAATTTTGATAAAATTTTTTATTTGATTAAATAAAAAAACATTATATGTTTAGCTAGAAATTTTGCCAGACTCAAAAATATCTAGTGATAAAAATGATGAAGGAGTTTAATTAAAATTATTGTTATCTATTTCAATTGATTGATGAAAAATTAGTTATATATATATTTTTATAAATATGAGACATATGAGTCCTAATAAGGAATAAGTATATATATATATTCTTCATGATCAAATATACAATATAATTGTTAATAATAAAAATATATTTATTATTTATAAAGACTGGTTAGATTATTTACTAATTACATTAGAATCAACAGTATAATATTAAATAAAATGTATTTATATATATTTTTTGCAGTTACTTCAAATCAAACATATCCCTTAACAGTATTTTATTTGTAAGTTTAAATCTTGAAAAATATACGGGTGTGTGAGTAATGGCTCAAATGTTCAAAAAAAAAAAAAAAAACGAACAGAAAAAACTGAAAATAATTAACGAATAAGGCCTGGCTCAAAGTAGTTGCACCGCTAAAGCAGATCGGCCTCTTTGTTATTTGAATCATATCGCGTCTATCGGCCCATTGGACTATATTCGTATGTCGGCCCATATTCAGACTCGAACAAGACCTGCAATCCTTTTCGAGGGATTGAACCTTCGACGATGTATTGAGGGTACGCATCAAAATGCTTAAATTCAGTCAGTAGAAAAAAATATTGGATAAAAAAATTGAATTAAAATATTCTGATAATAAATAGACAGAAAATTTATGAAAATGTTTCCATTATTCAAAATTTATAGTTTTTTTGCTTTGCAAGCAATTCAAAATAAAAAATTGAACTAAAATTTTCGAGTAAATCTTTTTTTTTTCCTTAAATTTAAGTTGTAATAAGAATCAAGCCTTATTAATCACTAAGCTATAAAATAATTAATTTAGTCTCACATTTGGTCCACCATTTATAGAAGGTTGTGAACAATAATATAATTGTTGTGTGCTAGAAAATCAATTATAGTAGAATAAAAGTTTACTACTTTTGTGTGGTACATATTTATAAAAAATGACAAACTCAAGATTTTCTGAAAAAATCCGGATTACATAATTGTATTTGAGAAAGCGCGACATAGAATCCAGAATCGTGCGGCAGTATCGCGGCGGTGGTTAAAATCAATTGATGGTGATAGTTGGTGATAGTAAACAACAATGGTTGGCGGCGATTATGCGATCTCGATAGTGGTGATCGACGGTGATCCACGATGGTTGTGGCGGCGAGACGGTGACGAATGGTGGTGGCGATGGCGGTGGTCGGCGACCATCGAGTGATGATATGATTATGCTTGGAGGATCTTTAAGTCTTAGAAACTCTTCTCTTCTTCCCATTAATGCGAAGAGAATCTATTTATGGCGTTTATGTAAATATATGCAAAATCCACCATTTCATTGGACGACTCAAAATGATTTCCGATCATCGATGTATTTTAAGTATTTGAATATGAATTCATGTCAAGAGATCTTGGCATTAAATTCGTAGAGCCTTCGATTTGATCATAAAAACTTCATATTTATGACTATTTAGGGATTTAACTAATATCCCAAGTTTATCTTATTGTAAGTCTTGATAAATGGTTTATTTTAAGATCATTCTTTTTGATATCAAGATTCATGCTTCGTTTAGTGAAATTTTTAGTGTCATATCAATAATGATTATAAATTTAAAATAGTGGCTACTCGCAATCCAGCACTACAAGTCTTATTTCTAGCTTGTAACTCACACTGTTTATCATCCGCTACAGCTATTCTTTTATGAATTTGCTATTGATGTTTTAGCCTTGATGAATATTTCTATCCAAATTGTTTAAAATTAGTATCTTAATATATTTTTCTTAAAGCATGTTAGTTTTAATTTCAATTATTGCGACTTAAAAAGCTCATTCCTTTTATCTTCTTATCAAGGTAAGTTTGCCATCCTTCTCGAAGAATTACAAATGAGATTATTCAAATGTTCATTATACTTCAATTTATAAATCTTTTAATATTAATTCATATAGCATTTTCCTTTTTTAGTGTTTATCATTTTGATAAATCTATATATATATATATATATATAATGTTTTCTTCACCGGAAAATAGCAATTATACTGTCTCCATCTAAAAACATATTAATAATAATAGTAATAATAAATATAACAACATAATAGAGACAAATCAACAAAATATAAATAGATCTAAAAAAAGCCATTTTCTTCGACCTCTCAAAAACCACCAATCATCACCTCCTCTGCCAGCCAGCTGCTCTCAACTCCGATCTCTGCTTCCGAGCTCTCCTCTCAATCACTCAAATAAATAGGTAATCTAATTTCGAATCCTTGCTTTCTTTCGATTTCCGCTTAAAATTTCTTCGCAATAGCACTCGCGGTTGTTCGCCTCTGTACATTTCAGATCCAACTCCTTTGATTCAATTCAATGAACATTTCTTGCTTCTACGTTTAATTTGGGATTCGAAGTCACAGAGTAATCTTTTTTTTTTTTTTTTTTTGTTAGAATGGTTTTAATCTCGATTAATAATTGTTTTTAGCTGATTGGATCTGTGGGGTTCTGGAATGCCGGAAGTGTGTCGGTAAAAGGAATTAAGGGCAGAGCGGTGTTAGGTTGCCAATGGACGAGATGTTATTTCTTTGACCAATCAATGGGGATAAAAAGGATTTTCTTTTCTTTTTGGTAGAAATCTGCTCATCTTTTTTAACGTAAACAGGAAGGATGGTGTCTTTTATTATTATTATAATGCAGATTTATCAGTCTGATTAACGAGTAATCTATGGATCTAATAGTTAAACAATGTTTTTTTTATATGAAATCTACGTTATGATTTGATTCCAGTAGAGCATTAGGTGGATCTTTGGTTTGTGGCGGAAGCAATATACGTCAATTACGAAGAAAAGACAAGATGTTTATAAAAGTGAAAACCTTAATGTGGTTGCAAAATTTCTGGGTAGTTGCATGTTGAGCACCTAAATCATGAATATTTATAAAAGGAAAAGATTTGGTTGCATCTTAATGATTTATTAAATTCTTGATGATTTGGTTGCATCACATAAAAATATATTGGTGCATTACTTTATTTTAAACTCTTAGATTTTTGTTTTGTAAATAAGAAATAAATTACTTGTATATACATAAGTCTATTTCTATAGATGATCTAGGAGACTCTTTGAATCCTAATTCAACTAAATTGAGACCAAATTGAACAAACAAATATATTCAAGGTTAAGCCATGCCAAGCTAAGCCTTAATTCATACAAGCTTGAAAGCAAGGGAACCAATGGTATCAAGGTGAGCTCTTAATTCATGCTAAATGGACCCAAAATAATGAATTTGGTAATTGTTTAATGCTGACTCAATTATGTTGAAGAAATTATAAACATTGAGGAAATCAAGGCAAAACTCACTAATCAAGGGTTATTCCAATTTTCTTTCCAAAAGAGAAGCTAAAAATAATCTAAAATTCAAATTGAATCTCCTAAAAAGGAGGTCTACCATCAAAGGAGGAGAGATTCGAGAAAAATTAATGGAATAATTACCAATTCACAAAATCTTATCTATTAATCTCTCTTGGTTGTCCACATAAAGAAGAATGAATTGGAATTCAAAAAATCATGGTTTATCATGTTTAGTCAGGAATTATTATATTTTTTTAATATTGTTGAGACCTTCTAGATTTGAATTTCTATTTGAATTTTTTTTTTTTTTGTAGGTTTCTTATTTTCTTTACAATGGAAATGAATGTATATAAATATAACTTACATCTAGGCTTGAAATTCAATTAGCAGAATAATCTCTTTCTCATCCAATCATATAAACTTTTCTCTCTATCTTATTAGTTTCAGCTTAACTAGGATACCTAAGACCTTCCTATATTGATGTAAATCAATTGAGCCGAGCTAAAGCATTCCTAACTTGAGCTTGTACTTGATTAATTAATCGAGTTCAAACTCGAGAGCTCAAGCTTAATTCTATAAGTTTGAGTCAGTTGATGAGCTGACTTATTTTTTAGGAAAGAAAGAAAGAAAATAATTTTGATTGAGGTAGCTATTATAATAAAATGACAAAAAGAATGTCCAATTTTGGGAGAAATAATAAGAAATCATTTGTGTAACGAAGTGAGATATAATTTATAAATGTTTTTTTTATAATATATACTTAAAATTTTTGGAATCTATTATATTTTAAGTGCATTTTATATTAACATTCATTTTTTTTGAGCTGTCTCATGAGCTAACAAATCAAGTTGGGTTAGTTCAAGCTTAGCTTATTAGCTTATTAAGCTTAGTTCAAAGCTATTTATCTTGTTGAGCTCGAGTTGGCTTAGGAGTCAGCATGACTAAATTACACCCCTACCTCTCTCTTATATTTTTTTTTTAACAAATCATGATCCAAAGCAAGTGACACATATCTTGAAGCCTTAAACATGAATCTGAAGCTAATGGGCTTGATTTCCAAGGCATAAATACTAAAATAGTACTAGATTCTATTGCTCTGCATTTATCTCTCTTTCTCTCTTTCTCTCTTTTCTATTTTAGCTATGCTATCTTTGGTTCCTTCATTTGTCAAACAAGAGAGGAGGATTAGAGTGTATATTGAAACCCTAATTAGATTATTGATCTCTATCAAATGTAAGGTAATTTTCTTAATGTTGATCATTTTCTCATTTCTCAATTTACAAAACTTTACATGTTTTTTAATTTATACATTAAAGAAATTCTAACCATGCATGCATAAGAAACATTATATGTGAAAGAAACCCTACAAAATCTGGGTTCTTCAAAAGCCATATTTTTGTAGAAAAATCCTATCAATTTCATAATAATTTGCATCATTATTTCTTTCTCAAGTTAATATCATAATAAATCATATTGTGGTATTGAGTTGATTCAGAAATAAGTTAGTATCAAAGCATTTTGTTGAACTTGCAAATTCTTAGAAAATATAGGTCAAGAAGAACATATGAAATATTCACAAGAATGAAGAAATTTGCTTTATTTATTAAGCAAGTCTACATGTTATGTTCTGCATTCCCTTAAGAATTGTTTTTCTAGATGTTGAAATTATTGGATTTAGATTGACATCAGAGCCAACTATAACATTCTCTGGATTGAATAAATCCTTGGAGAGTCGATTACAAATTTTATTTGCTTTCTAATTAATGGTGATTAAGAGGTAAATGAGTTTAACTGGGGGAGTTGTGATTTAGGAGACTCTCCAAATCCTACTTTTAGCTCAATCTAACTAAATTGAATATGGAAATAAATCCAGTGCTTTGCTATGTGAAATAAAGGCCAATATACTTCACATAAACTTAAAAACAAGCATCAAGCTTTAACACTAAGGTGGGACTTTAATTCATGCTAGATGGGTTTAAAACAATGAGTTTAAATACAGTTTCATTCCACAAAACTCTTAGGAGGATGAAGTTGAATGCAAAATTCATGATTTGTTATGTTTTGTTTAGAATCATCTTATTTTAGTCTATATTTTCAATGGTGCTCTTAATTTTAGGCTAGATTTGAATCACAATTTGAATTTCCATGGAATTTTCTTTGATAGAGAAATGAATGCCTATCAATTAGAATGTACCTGGGCTTGAAATTCAATTGAATACAATTCAATTCAATTGGTAACCTAGCTTACCATTGGATCCTCTTTCTTTTACTAGTTTTGTCTTGACAAAGATGTCCATTGCCCTCCTCTCATATTTCAAATCATGACCTAAAGTAAGTGCCACATATGTCAAAGCCTTCAAAATTCTAAGGTAGCATGGCACATTTTCCAAAGTGAAATCCTAAATTTAGACTCTCTCAATCTAATTTTTTGATCACATTTTCTTGTTTTTTTTTTTTTATTTGACCAAGCACTCAATGGAAAAGGATTAGATTTTGCATTTAAATCCTAATTAGGGTATAGATCTATATCAACATCAAAGGCATGATAATTCTCTTCATGTTGATCATTTTTATCTCATTTTACATGAAATTTTCTATAGTTATTATTTGATGCCTTAAGTAACCTTAACTATATTTGCATGAGAAACATTTTACACAAGAGTAATCCTAGAACTCTGAGTTCTCTAGGAATCATAAATTACGAAAAAATTCAACCAATTTCATAGAATTGTACATTACTATTCTCAAGTCAATTTGAAATCATAATACAATCATATTAAGGTGTTGAGTTGATTCTAGATCAATTAATTAATGAGAGAAAATGCATATTCAAAAAAGTTTTAAGAGTACATACACTATAAGAATCTTGTGCTCATTAAATTCATTCTCACTCTTCAGTGACAAGACAATGGGTGGAACCACATGTATCACAAGGCGAACAATTGTCCATTCTTGATTTTGTGATTTCCTTTATAACAAATGGGCAACTTAATCATTAGGCCACCGTAAAATAATTTTTTGTTTTTGCCCAAGTCATTAGAACATACTACAAAAAACCCTTACGATTTTCATCTCCACCTCTTTCCCAATCTATCTCGTCGAACTAGTTGCCGCAACTGCCCCAAAGTTAATAAGCTCGGAAGAGGCTATTGCATGACCTGAACTATCTTCAAGATAATTTTAGATCCTATCAATAGCTTTTGGACTAAAGAGGAATGTTGGAAAAAGAAATCAACTTTTGTAGAGTTTTATTAATCTTGAAATATCCTATGATCGGATGGCATGATGATTTATTTGATAGGCACTATAGTTTGCATATACATGGGAAGAAAATTTGAAGCTTTTTTAACATAAGAAGGTGACAAAATTTTATTAGGAATTTTAAGTAATCAAAAATCCCTACTCACATATATGATAAAAAATGAATCCATATCATTTTCTATTATTTTTAGAAGTACTTCTAACTCATTTAATTAGTAGCAGTTCTCAAGAGGTCAAAAAATATACACTCTAGAAAAGTTACATGAATGATCAACAATGAATCCATACTTTTTTGTATTAATTCAAAAAATGCTTATAACTCACTAAAAATAAAGGAGTTGTTGTTGTTGGGAGAGATCAATCACAGAGTATGCGTAGAAAATCAGTTCAAGTGTTTCAAAGCATATATGAAACAAATGAAATCAAAGTAAAAGAAATCACACAAAATACACCAAATTTAATGTGAAAAAACCCAAAAATGGGAATAAACCACAGAGTTACACCGCCAAGAAATCCACTATGAAAAGAAATTGAAGAGAATAGTACAGATAACACTTATCTGGAGCCTCTCCACACTTCAGTCACTTTAGGACACTCTCTTCACTCTGCATGCAAGAGAATTAGAGAAAAGATTACAAAAATTGCAAAAAAAAGCTGCATAAATTTGAAGTTTTCTGGCTCGTGGTGCCGTGACCTTGGCGTCGTTATCCTTTAGACTTTTCTGCATCGGTTTGAGCTAGACGCTTTTTGCAGCATCAAGGAGCTAACTTCTCTGTCATTATGCCTTTGATGCCCCTCATCCTAGCGTGCAACGCTATTTTGAAGCGCCGAGACGCAATCCTCTTTGTCTCTCTGGTGCAAATCCAGCGTCATGGCGCTATTCTTCTAGCGTCAAGGCATTGCCTCTTCTGTTTCTAAAGCTAAGATCTCCTGTTTTAACGCCAAGGCGCTATACACCATAAAATTTTGCTTTAGAGGCGCTGCCCCCAAACCCCCGAGCAAAGCTCGATCGTCACGAAGGGCAGGGGGTAAGAGACAAAATTAGGCTCCATAAAATAACAGGAGTCAGAATATAAATGAAGATACATCTTATTGAATTAAGATTTTTAGAAATGGAGTTGTCGATTATAAGATGATACTATAGAGTTTTAATGGTTGGTCTTATAGAATGAAAATAAGAGTAGTTAAACTCTCTGGATAAAAGATAATAACAATAAAGTATCTATAACATGATGAAAAAAATTAATGTTGTGATTTCCATTTTAAAATTGACTACTCATAAAAGTTTTTCTTGTACTGGACTATAGTTTTGCAATGTTTGGTCTTGAGAATAAATTCAAAAACAATTGAAACCTTCTCCTTCTTAGTCCTTCCTAGCATAATTAAGAAGAGCAATTTATATCAATTCTTATAGCAATTTATATCATATTCAAGTACATATGATTTTGTTATCATTGTAGTTTGGAAAACTTATAATCATTGCTCAATTTATTGATGATAATGAAATACAAAGCTCTCTTTTGAATGATCTATTATTCATTTCATTTTTTTAAATTAATTATTTAATATTAAACATGTCCATCTTGAGAAGAGAGATTGGTTCTGCCTCTAGACAAGACCCACGGATGCATCACATGCTATAATATCTAATGTTTCCCTACTCTTTCATATTCAAATCCTAATGAAAAATCTAAAGGATCAGGTCTCTCTCTCTCCCTCCCTCCCTCCCTCATATACCTTATACCATAATCCTGGTAGTGTTTAAAGATTTCATACCTTATACTATGATACTGTAAGTATGTACAGAGGCAATCTGTCACATGATCTGTATTCAAAATTTTGCCAGATAAATCAACTTCAAACCATGCTTCACTACAATTGCAAGTCAGAACCTAAAACAATGCTAAAAGATGAGGCACAAAATGAAATGCAAATAATTGCGATCTTTTCAGCAACTTCTATGTTGTCACCTGAACCTTCCCTTTGCTTTCAAATTAGCATATTAATAGTACTTCCATAAATGCCAATTTGCTATTTTTGCTAACTCTGTTGGAGTTCTATGCTTGATGGCAATTTGCTTGTCCAATTCTGACAACTTGAAAATCTATCCCAAACACATGATAGCCATATTAATTTTTAGAATTCAAATATTCTTGAAGTTCAGTTTGTTTTGTTATGAATGTGAAATGTGAGCTTAAACTGCACCATTTGAAAGCAGAACTGGAGCTTAAATTAAGCTTTTTTATGTAATTCTGCAGAAATTGTCAAAACGACTGCAATGTTTCACCATTCAAGCAGTCGAAACCACAGGCCCAAAGGCTCCAATGTGAAGAAGATACTTCAAGTGGTTGTGCTTCTTGCCGTTGCTTGTTGGCTGTTATACCAGGTTAAGCATTCACGTGAGAAAAAAAATGAATATGCTGGTAATTATGAGAGAAAGCTCAGCAAGGGAGGTGAAGAAATCTCTGGGCCGCAAAGGTGACGCTGGTTCTGAAAATGTCGTCATCATCGATGCCAATGCTCATGGTTCTGATAAGAGCACTGAGATCAAGCAAGATGAAATTCAGAATGATTCTTCTGATTCAGATAGAGAAGATAAATCTCAAAATCCTGATCTTGAAGATTCTACAGAAAATATTTTGGATAATGGGGATAATGAGGAACATGCTGATTCTCATGCCAGTGATGGAGAGAAAACTTTGCGTTTGCCAAATGAGAGGGATGGTGATAACTCTTCAGACCAAAATGAGAATAGTGATGAAGGAGGCCACACCCTTGAAGAGAATGATCATTTAAAAGATAATGAGAAAGCTGGAGAAGTCGTAAATGATGGGACTGTTGGTAAGAATGTTGAAGCAACAATGAATGGTGAAGAGACTACTTCAGTCTCTGCTGATCAAACTGTAAGCAGCGAGAAAGCTAGAAAGGAGAACGAACAAGAAAATGGTGAAACTAATAATCAAGAGATGGTGTCCGTGGATGATCAAACTACTAAGGGGGAGGGAGTTGCATCTGATGATCAAAATGTCAAGTCTCTTTCTGAGACTTCTGATGATAATAAGATTGATCGTGCTGATGGCAGTACGAGTTCTGATGACGATCATGTTAGGTCATCACAAGATGATGCAAAATCAACCAATGATCAGGTTAATGATATGTTTCATGCAGGGGATTCAGCTGAATTTAACAGTTATACTTCCCTCCAGAATGGCAATGAGGCTTCTAAAGAGGGAGAGGTTGAAAGTCAACCGGGAAATGCTTCTGAAGTTGAAAATACTGATAACAGCTCTTCAGGAGAAATGAAGATCAGCGGCGAATCTGAAAAAGATATTGAAAATTCATCCTCCAATGGAGAAGTACAAAACTCTAGTGATACTTCAACTGAAGTCTCTGTTGAATCGCAATCAGATAAAACTTCTGATAATGAGGGAACCACGAAGGTAAATGATGAACATGAAACCTCATCAGAAGCTAAGAATAATGAGGTCGAGGAACTGCAAGCAAACAATGAGGATGCTAAGGTGGAGACGGATTCGCAAAGAAGGGAAGCTGGTGAGGCTGGAGATTCTGAAAATAAGTCCCAAGAAACTAGTGAAGAAATTGGGAAATCATCTGAAGGTATTGAGCAAAGCGGTTCAGATGATCCAATGAAAGAGATTACAGCAGGGGATGCTGGTGAATCCCAAGAAAATCAAAATGGAAATTCTGATGTTGTAACTGGTTCTGATCCAAGCAATGAAATATCAAAACTGAGAATGAAGATCATACCTCTAATGAAGAAGGAAAGAGTGAAGCTGCATCAAATAATGAAGCCACACCATCATCTGAAGTCAATGAGAAAATAGATTCAGATGATTCAGCTAATAAAATTCCAGCCGAGGAGACCGTTCAAGCTGAAGGAGGCAATAAATCTGAGGCCGAGACCGCCAACGATAGCAACACTGAAGAGGCGAAGACTGAACAGAGTTCTAACGTCGAGACTAAGCAAGACAACACGAACTCAAGCGCAGAGGGAGAGGCTTCTGAAGAGAAGGCAATTCTGTAGGTTGGTGGAAGAATGCACAGTGCCTTTCCAAGGTTTGAAGCTTGTATAGTCTGTTTTGTTTCTATGTTTCTTTCTTGCGTTAAAAAACACTTTAAATGGAGTATAGTTTCTATCAGCCTATCACCATGTTTACTGTTTCCATCAATTACTTCAAGAAATCATTACAATTTAGCTATAGTTTTCTTGTTGTGCTTCCTTTATGAATTTTTCTGTCTTGAAGTGCTTGTATTATAGCAGACAGTGAGCCCCAACGGTTGCATGCTTGCTGTTGCATTGGAATGATAATAAAATCTGAGATTATTTTGTTTAATTTCTGCTTTCACATAATTACAATTTAGTCTATATTTTTATGTTATTTATTGAAATGCAAGATTTCAGAAGTTAATTTGTAAAACGCCTCGCATTATTTCGTCTAACTGTGCAATGTAGGGGTGTAACCGAGTCAAGCCGGCTCGCAAGCTGACTCTAGCTCGGCTCGTTAACGAGCTCGAGTTCGAGCTCATAAACAAGCTCGGAAAATTTTCTAGCTCGAGTTCAAGCCTAGTTTGACTTGGCTTGGTAGCTTATTGAGCTGACTCGTTTAGATAATGACGAATTATAATGATCGTATATCACGTTATCGATTTAATAATTTATCGAATTTTTTAGACGAGCTCGAGCTTTTGAAACGACCTCGAGCTTGACTTTCTCTAAATCGAGTCGAGCTCGAGCCTTGCAATTGAGCTCGAGCTCGAGCTCGAGCTCAAGTTTTAAAGGATTTAAACGAGCTTAGCTCGGTTATTAAAAACAATGCTAATTATAAAATTGTAAGTTATTGAATTTAAAAGTCCTAATTGGTTCTGACTTAGTAATTTATATTTTCACTAAATTTTGTTTTTTTATTGATTAATTTAAAAAAAAAAAATTGAATTTATTGTTTAAAATGCTAATTATAAGGGGAATGTTGGAAGAAACTTTGATTTAATTCACAATTGTATATTAATTTGTTTGGCTGTTAAATGTTATATTTATCCCTTATTCTTAACGTTAGCGGCGTTTGCTTGACGACGTTAATTGCCAACATTTCCTTCTTTTTAAAACAATGAGGATATGTTATCGAGAAGGCAAAGGCTTATTAATGACCAATTAATTCATTAATATAACTTTAAAAGTAGAGGACGTCCTTCGCTTAGTGAATAATAATAATTTTCTTTATTAAGACCAAATTAAAATTATAGGCATCTAATTAACAATAATAACAAATTTAGTAACGGTATATGTATGACCCTGAAAATTCCTCCAGTCGAAGCACGAATCTTGATACCGAAAGCAAGCTAATCAGAAATTGAAAATGATCGAGATCAACTACTTAAAATATTATTAGAAATTTTGAGACATCGCTTAAATTCTTAAAAGTTCTCAAATATGTTTATAATAATCGAGCCTCGACAGCCTGCCCAAAAGCCAAAGATCTTACAATTAATTTCATTTTGAGCATTCAAATACACAAAATACGCCATATGATCAAGGAATCATCATGAGCCGTCCGATTGGAGGAGTGGTTCGATTTTGCATGTATTTCTGAGACCACTCCTCCAATCTATAAATACCCTCATTCCTCATATGGGGAGGCCAAGAAAGAGAGAGGAGAGAGCTCTAAAGATTCTCCAAGACATGCCACCACTGACGGTTGCCAACCATCCGGCCGCCGCCATCACCGCCACCGAACCTCGCCATCGCCGACCATTGCCGGCCATCATCACCGACCACTATCCGGACATCATCATCAACATCGCCGTTAATATTGCCAATATCTTCCAACATCGTTGCCAACATTGTCGCTACAAGAATCGCTGTCCTTTCTCATATACACCTGTAATCCCGAGATCGGAAGATCTTGTACTCAAAATGTAGTTTTTACTAAAGCAGTTGGTTTTTCCCTCTTTCGAGATTTTCACGTAAAATTGAGTTTTATTGTTCACTCTTTAAATAATCGTGTGTGTGTCGGATTTCACAACGTTTGCGCTAATACTTTACTCTACCACAACGGACTTTCTAGACGCAATGCTTTTAGCTCCGAAGTCGATTCCCATTATTTCATCTTGTATGACGACCAAGTTTTCCAACAAGATCAAAACCACCATCGAGGTGGAGCATTTCAAGCTCTCTTAAGGAGCGTAAGCAAAGAATGAAGATTCATCAAACTTGCTCCTCGATTTTGTCAAAACTGGCAACTCTTAATCTTAAGATCGCCATGTTAAGCATCTAATCGATTATCATCCCAAGAAACAAGTCAAAGTTGAAGGATATTTCAACATTGAGAAGAGATATAGTTTTGCAAATTATGATTTTCCAATCATACTCATGGAAAAACAAGACGCGTTAAGGAGCAACTTTACAACCACAAATGGATGTTTTGATTCGACCTCTTCCATACAAACGCCATCGAGCAAAGACTGACAAACAACCTAGAATAGTCAAAAGGTCCTTGGTGGACTTCCACCTCTTCCATAGGTTAACGTTCTGCAACACCCTAACAAACAACCTCGATAGTCAAAATCCTCAACGGATTCAAATTCTTCCATACAGTTAACTCCATCGTAACACTCACAAACAACCTAGATAGGTCAAAAGGTCCTTGGTGGACTTCCTACGACCTCTTCCATACAGTTAACGCCATCGAGCAAAGACTCTGACAAACAACCTAGGATGGGTCAAAAGGTTCTTGGAGGACTTCCTACGACCTCTTCCACACAGGTTAATGTCATCGAGCAAAGACTCTAACAAACAATGGGATCAAAAGGTCCTTGGTGGACTTCACACCTCTTCCACAAAGTTAACGCCATCGATAAAGACTTTGACAAACAACAGGATAGGTCAGGTCTCCTTGGACTTCCTACGACCCTTCCATACGTGTTAACGCCATCGGGTAACTCCGACAAACAACCTCGGATGGGTCAAAATCTGGATTCAATTCAACCTCTTCCATACAAACGCCATCTTACTATGACAAACAACCTCGGATAGGTCAAAACTTTGTACCTACTACACAAACATATCATCGTAACACTCAAACAACCTGATAGTCGCCCTGGTGGACTTCACCTCTTTCATACGTTAACGCCATCGTAACACCGACAAACAACCTCGATAGTCAAAATCCTTAACGCCAATTTCGACCTCTTCCATCTGTTAACGCCATCTGGGTAACACTCGACAAACAACCCAGGATAGTCAAAAGGTCCTTGGACTTCCCACACCTCTTCCATACGTTAACGCCATCGGTAACAACACCCTGACAAACAATCTCAGATAGGTAAAAAATCCTCAACGGATTCAATTCGACCTCTTCCATACAAGTTAACGTCATCGGCTAACACTCTGACAAACAACCCTGGATGGGTCAAAATCCTCGTGGATTTAATGCGGCCTCTTCCATTGTGTTAACGCCATCGTAACCCCTCAACAAACAACTCGATAGGTCAAAATCCTTAGCGATTCAATTCGACCTCTTCCATACAAGAAGGCCATTGGGTAACACTCGACAAATAACTCGATGGGTCAAAATCCTCACGATTCAATTCGACCTCTTCCATATAGGTTACATTGGTAACACTCGACAAACAACCTCCGGATGGGTCAAAATCCTCACGGATTCAATTCAACCTCTTCCACAGTTAACATCATCGTGCATTATTGAAAGCAAACACTCAAACAACCTCGGATAGTAAAATCCTCAATGACGCCATTGCGACTACGCCGCTTGCTTACCGCCGACACCCCCCCCGTCGGCCGCCAACTCAGGCCACGCTGCCCACCGCCGCTTACCCGACCATCGCTTAATCGCCGGTCATCGTGGCTATCAGGCTGATTACTGGTGCAATTATCGCCGAATTATCGCCGGTTATCACCATTGTTGCCGTCATTATCCGCGCTGACAATTATCGGTTACCACCACGACTACTATCGCCGATTACTGCCACCATCGTAGTCGCCGGTTATCCCATTATTTGCCATCTCGGCCATTGCTGCCGGCTACCGCCCATCGCTGAGCATCTTTTGCTTATCACTATCATTATCCTCATCGGTCATTATCACACTACTGCTGACATTTGCGGCCACCGCTGCAATTATCATCGTAATTTCGCGGTCACTCACCATATCGCTGGTCATCTCACGATTACCTACTGCCGCTACCACTATTCATTGCCGGGCCCTGACCACCCCGTGCAAACACTGCTGCCGGCCACCGCATTGACCATCTTGTAGGTCACGCGTCATCACTCCAACCTCGCCTCCGGATCGCTAAACTAGACGGTCCGACGAGGTTTGGGTTGACGCTAAAACGAACACGCCAAAACGGATGTTTTCAGCAGCCGATGGGCATCAGCTGGTTCGCTGACCGTCACGCATTGCCATTTCGGACTCGACAGACAGTTCGTTCATTTCACGGCCTCACGTTGACCATTGACCCGGCTTCTCATGCCCCACTGACCACGCTGACTACGCTAGCCCAAATTGCTCATGGGTGACTCGCTGACTGTTTTTCGATTAACTCATTTGACCGCTGGCCTGTTCAGCCTCTTTTCACTGCTCAATCAATCTACCCAGCGCCGCAGAACACCTTTCTTCGCCTATAAATCGCAGCCAAAGAATTTCTGCTTGCTCGGTAATCCAACCCAAACCTTATGCCGAAATGCTCAGAATGTCCGGTATCCAGAACCTCGAATTTCGCTCGCACATACACATATTTGCGTATATGCTTAGAGTCATAATTTTGTGCTTACATGAAGACTGCTCTCTCAAAATATGTGGTTAATGGACTCGTAGATTTCATTGAAAATTTACTATTTTATTTTATATATATTTTTTTGATGATTGAGATAATATCATCCAAAAATAGCAACGATATGACCCTCGAAAATTCTCCAAAGCACGAATCTTGATGCCGAAAGCAAGTAATCGAAATCAAACCCCAATCAAGACTTAAAATATCATTGGAAACTTTGAGACATCGTTAAATTTCTAAAAGCTCTCAAATATGGAGTGTTTATAGTCAAATCGAGCGCCTCGACGAGGGTTCCAACAAGCCAAAGATCTTACAATTCCAACTTGAACATTCAAATACACAAAATACGTCATATGATCGAATCATCATGAGCCGTCCGATTGGAGGAGTGGTTCGATTTTGCATGTATTTACAGACGCCACCTCTAATCTATAAATCTCTCATTCCTCATATGAGGAGGCCAAGAAGAGAGGAGAGAGCTCTAAAGATCCTCCAAGACAATCGCACCACTGACGGTTGTCAACCACCGCCGCCGCCGCCATCGCTCCGCCACCGCCATCTCGCCACATCGACCATCGCTGATCATCATCACGACCACTATCGTGGGACATCATGCCAACATCGCAACATTGTCGTCAATATCGCTGCCAACATCGTGCCAACATTGTCTCGCATTAGAATTGTCCCTTTCATATACAATTCGTAATCCCAGACGGGAAGATCTTGTACTCAAATAAATACATAATTTTTGCGCCCGTGGTTTTTCCTCTTTTCGAGATTTTCCACGTAAAAATGAGTTTTCGTCACTATTTAAATACTGTGTGTGTGTTGGATTTCACAACGAAGCTAAGGCGAATACTTTTACTCTATCGCAACAGGCTTTCTAGCACGCAACAGTATATAATTCATTATTTTTATATAATTTAAAAATAAGTTTAAATTATAAATTATAAACTTATAATTTGTAACAATAATAATACAATTAAAAAGATAATGATTTTTTATTTTTTATACTTTGAATGATTTCTCTTAGAGGATGTTTGATTTTTTTTAAAATATAATATAAAATAAATGCATGTATTCTAGATGCTTTTACAATTATTTAGATCAAAATTCTATAAATGTAGGGATTTTTTTTTTGTTTGATAAAATGAATATAATATAATGTATTTAACATTGATTGATTGGGTAGTGGCAGATGGTGGGTGACAGTCGACGATGGTGGTGGTTGGTGGCCAATGTTGATGATCATTCAAGCAATAGGCAACAGTTGACTGTGACGGTGGTCGACGATAATGATGGATGACAATGACAAATAACAACTACAATGGCCAGTGATGATGGTGGTCGACTGCAGTAATCAGCAATGGGCAAATATGGGTAATGACGATGGCGGACGATCAACAATAATAGGTGGTGGCAAGCGATTGATTGTGATGGCGGATTGCTAACAACAATAATCTTCACTTTACATCTATGATACATCGATACTTTAAAAATAACGCGATCCCATACGTGTTAGATAATGCAGGTGTCTGATTAAAATAATATTTAAAAATTAAAGAGACGCATATGCTAAATAATTGAATTAAAAATATATAAAAAATATTTTAAATATAGTTTTTTATATTTAAATTATTGTATAGAGTTTCAGAAATTTAGAGAATGAGATTTGAGTAAAAAAAAGAGAATAATAAGATATATTTATTATAAATAATTAAAATTATAAAAAATTATAATTAAATTTATAAATTTAGAATTGATAATAAATTTTATTCATTGAGATTATTAAAGTACTATAAAATAAATTACTTAAGTAATATATATATATATATATATATATATATATATATATATATTACTTATATATATTATTCTTAATTATTATTATAATAATATATCAACATTATATTCATATTTAAAAAAATATAAGTATCCCATGTTTGTGTCATATATGCATCCTCGTATTTGTACATTAAACTTTACATTGAGTGTTTAAAATAAAAATGTCATGTACTTCTTGTTAGGTGTCCCTATGTTTGTGTCTATATATCATAGCTTTATATTGAGTGTTATACATAGAATTAGCCCATATATTAAATTTGAACTAAATAATGAATTTCAAATATACTAAAGGGCTATTTCAAATCACTTTCTATTGTTATTTTTTATTATTTTTGTTATTTTATTTATGTTTTATTTTAAAATAAAATATGTTTGATGATTATTATTTTTTGTTTGAAACCTCAAACATCTAAAAACTATTTTTGAGTGTTCTTGAAAATAATATTATTTGTTTTTAAAAATAAAATAAAAACACAAAATATATCAACTAAATATGTTTTTAAAAATAGTATAAAAATAATAAAAAACACAAAAAAAAAAATTGATCACAAACAGTTCCTAAAATTTTAGATCAAAATTCAAATTCAAAAAATCAAACACCAAAATTTTCAAAAACTTTTCATTTCAAATATAATACACTTCACAACAAATCAAACATCACCTTAATATTTGCAAATAATCATATCAATAGTTCTCAAAAATAAATATTAAAAGTTAAAATTCTAAATTAGAAGGATGCCATGAAGTTAAAATGAAGTGTTTGCCATGCTATATGAATTAAAATCACACATTTCTCCATTTAATTAATATAACATATTAAAACATAAAAATCCAAATAAGGATACAATTTTTAAAAAAATAAACATACAAATTTTCAATATTCCACCAACAACACAAATAAACTTTAGGCTGCATTTAGAGCAGCTTTTTTGACTATGCAATTCAAATCGCACTGCATGCAATATTCTAAAATTATATTACAACTATGTTTTAAAATTGTGATTGAAAAATTATATTTTTCAACTTGACATGATAGAATACATTACTAAAAACACTAAAATCTAATTATCTTAAAATAATAAAAAATATATAATACTCATTAGAACTTTATAGACAATAATTTATTTTACAATAATTTCACTATTATTTTTTAAGACAACTACAACTACTCCAACCAGACTCTTAGATAGTCTATTTAGAATAATTATAGTAGCATAAAAACACATCACTGTAAAATAAAAAACTATTATATAAAAATCTACAGTGGGGTATTACAATATTGTAATTAAAAGTTTAGATCGCAATTTTATAACAACTACCACTCAATTAGATGAAATATGAAAATGCAACTTTTCATAACTTTTTCAAAACACAGACATAATGCAGTTACCCAAACGGCAACAATGGTGTATTTTAGCATTGCACCGCACTGCCGCCCGAATAGAGCTTAATCTCCATTACTAAAATCATATTTACATCTTCAAGTCTGATTTCAAAATATTACAATGTGATTTTTCAGAATAAAAATGCCATAATCATATTGAAATATATGAAAAAAAAACATGAATATAGATACTTCTAACAACTGTAATTTTATCAAAATCTCATAAAAATGCCTTCAGATGAATAAACCGCACCCTTTGTTGCCCATATGGTACCCATAAGCAATGAATGTTACCAGCTACTGTAAATATGCCAAACAAACACTCTACCATTCATCTCCTTCACTGCTTCAATCTGCTCTCCATCCAGCTAATAATGTCTGCACCGACCTCGTCGCGCTCAGGCTCGAAGAGAAGGTCATGTAAAAAGCCTTGATAGAGCTTGATATCCTTGTGCTGGGATGCAGCCTCGTTGTATAAATCTTGAGAAGCAAGAGGATCAGTGACTCTGTCAGCAGTTCCATGAAGAACGAAGAAAGGGATGCTGACTGATCTTATATTCTGCATGAGGTAGGAAGAAATGCGAAGGATTTCATGGCCCGTTCGAATTCTGATGGGTCCTGTGTAGACCAGCGGGTCTGAGTATTTGGCCAGCAAGGCAGCTGGGTCTCTTGAAACAGGAATGCCCTTCTTGTTCGCTCCTTTGAATTGATACTTTGGAAGTACGAGGGAGAATATAGGAGCCACAGCCTACGAGGTTTAATACAAATGATTAAAGATGAGAACTTTTATCATTTTAATTTCCTCCATAGGTGAGGTGAGCACAGAGCCTCGTAATATAAAGGCAAAACGAAGATGATGAACTATCTTATCTGGTAGCAGCAAAGAAAAGCTTGAGGACAATATAAACTTCTAAGGTAGAGTAATTACAACGGTAATTAAGAGTAGCAAATGGTTGGTAGTAATACTGTAGCACCATGCAGGCACAGAGGAACAAGGAAAGCTCAACAGACATAATAAAATACGAACAATCAATAATGGCTCCCATTGACAGTGCTGCCTAAAAGTGTTGTCCTATTCAGATCAAAATGAATCAGAAAAATTGGGACGAAAAATTAAAGGTCCCCAGTAACTAGAGCTGTCTATAGTAGTTATAAAGCTACTGTAACAAAAAATAATAATAATAATAATAATAATAAACAACTTTTCTGTTGTTGATATTATAATACATTCTTATTAAAAAAGTTGAGAATTTGGGGCGATCGGCAGCACCATTTGAAAAATTAGGGTTGTATTTAGGGCGACGGGTTGCACCATTTGAAAAATGTTTTATGGTTAATTTTTGAGAATTGGCGAAAATGTGTTTTCAACCCCGTAGTCGCGATTGTTCTAGAAAGCTGAAGTCTAGCTTTTTTAAAATAGAAAAAAAAAAATTATAATATTCTTCACAGCTTTTTAAATAACTTTTTTTATGACAACTCTCATTACTTTTTCAAATAGCTGAAACTACTCCAAACAGACACTAAATACTTTATTTTTGCAACTAGTTATTTTACAAAAAAAATTATAGTGAGGAGCTTCTCAAAATAAGGTCTAGTATATAGTGCTTACCTTGAAGAAAATTGTAATATAACAACTTCTTTAAAGAATATGTTTATAATACTCATTATAGCTTTCAAAAATACTGTTTTTCCCTGTAGCAACTTCACAGGTTAACATGGAACTATAGCTAACAATTGTGATCATCAATAAAAGCACATTTTGTTAGAATATTATCATAAAATGTAAAACAGTCGAATTTGCAAATATCACAAAACATTAGATATTAAATTGAATATTAGAAAAAAATAAAATGAACAATAGTGCAAAATGCTACATCATGAATTAAAGCAGAGTTCAACAATTTACCCCAACTAATGCATGAGCTGGTTTAACACGCAGTGCAGGCGAGGTTAGTATGATTCCCTTCAATGCTGCTGCCATTTGAGAAAGCAAAGCTGCCTGAATTGTTCAAACAATGCAAAACTAAGCACCTTCGAGAATAGGAAGATTTACATATAAACCACACAATTCTTAACTATTTAGATATCTCATACATAAAGTTTGATATTTATATAAAAACAACACTTTTCTTAAACATGAAAAAGGATGATAGTGATATTTTTTATGTGATATTAATATTTAAGTATTATTTATGTAAATATTAAAATTTGAGTGTTAGATATATAAATATATAAGAATTATATGCTATCTATGTAATTGCCCCTCAAGAATATAGAAGAAACAATGCCAACATGTCCACGAAATTATAAGACATTACTAAGGGTGTAAATTAGCTGAGCTTGAGTGAGCAGAACCTTTGTTTGTGTTTAACTTTTTTGAAAATATTGTGTGCGTGTAATTTTTTTATTTTGAGCTAAAATGAGCTGAACATGATCGAATGAAGGATTGCTTTCATGTTATTTCGTTATATATCGACTTAAAATATTTGTTTATGTTCATTTCTTTAAGCTACTTAACGAGCAATGAAATTTTTCAGTAACAAACTTTTTTTGACAGCCCTAGGCATTACTACCTTCAACACCACCGCACCACCAGTAGAGTGACCAAAGAGAAAACAAGGCACACCAGAATTTTCTGCCCTGATCTTTTCCAAGAATAGTTCCTACATATATATACACAAGTCAGAAACTGTGTTAGTAATGAAACTGTAAGATTCAAGCTACATTTTTCTTTATGATAGGTAAAAGGCTGACAAGAGCAAGTAGAGAAAATAGTTGACTGACACTGACACTATTTAAACAGATCCAGCTGAAATAATAGACACATGCAACTTACAGTGTCTGCAACCACCCAATCTAATGAAGGTACGTATCCATGCAATCCATCACTACCACCATGACCTGCAAAAGATCAAAAAATAATCAAGTTTATCTTCAAAGTATCAAACACAATGAACAAATCATATGCACCCTGTCCCAAAACTGAGGGTAAGTAGAGCAATCACACAACTAGTATGTATAGTGTACCGCACGCAGATGGAAGTAACTAGACCATTTCAGCGAGCCAACCCAACCTGTGCCCCACGGCGTCAGTTGAGACAGTGGGTTATTTTTACTCCTAGTTGGAGTATAAAACAATGAACGAGAGCTATGGCAAATTCAAGCGAGCGCAAGGTGCAGAGGGCGAAACTCAAAGAACAAGAGATGGGAGACAAAGTATTGCATGCCATATTGAGATTAATCCTAGTCTCTACTAAGTGTTAACTACTATGGCCTAAAAAGTATAGGGTGTTGGACTAATAATATTAATCCTAATAGAGAATCAATGAGTAGATCCACACGACCTGAGATTGAAAATTAAATTAAAAGGTGTCTCTTCTATATGTGTATTGCATGCCATATTGAGATTATATAACTAGCATAACTATAATTTAATGTATATGCACTTGATTAGACTTAGGCTTCATTTGGTGCGGATGTAACTATTTGTAAAAATAGTTGTAAAGTTACTGTAAGGAAACATCTTTTTTAAAACTTATTGTGGGCATATTAATTTTTTTTCTCTTTTGAAATAATAGGACATCTTTTTTACAGTTATCACACTCTAACATATCTGGTTGTAAAAAATTGCTTTGCACCACAAAAAATTATGAAAAAATAGCAAGAAAGTTGTAGCCAAAAAGAATTGTGATAATTTTCTAAAAAACAAAGCTATGAAAAAATAATCTCAAAGAAACCCTCAGGGCAACGAATACAAAAGGAGATATGCTTGTTATTAATCAAATTAAGCACTTCATGATTATAATAATTAAATGTATTCAATTAATGTTTTATGATTAAATATGTATTTCTTAAAGGAATCTTCATGCTCTACTTAAGCGTTAAATGGATATGATTGTTTGTGGTCTCATTTAGATGAGATAATAAATTGCCAACTCTTCTAAACAAGCCATTGAATACTATCAAGTTGGTGAAAATTTTGGGATTATCAAAATCAACTATATAGTATAAAGTATATTTAATGATTATTAGCCATTTCTAGATATAAAAAAAAAATGTTATTGATGCTTTTGAATGTTTTAACATTTGTACTTATAGAGACTATCATCCTCCACATGATTAGCTGTGAACTCTATTGCATAGTAATCATTATCAATTAGTTGTTATTTTTAATAATTCTTATCATATGAGATTAGCCTAATTTGATGCAAGGACTATAACTACAATTGAATAACATGCATTTTTAATAGTGACACTTTATTGATCATACTATATACCCATATCTTATCATTTATACTTAGTTCATTTCACCTTTTTTTTATTTTTTTTTGGCAAAATTATACCTATTGATTTTTATAATTTTAAGTTAATAATTGTACATCATTATAAAAAGAGTTTTATTATATACATGTCAGGCGCCATAGAAGAAGACTAATGTAATAAAATTTTATTTCTCTTCTATGATGAATTGTTGTAATAGATAGATTTCAATTAATTTTCAAATAATTAATTACTTGGATGATTGTATGAGTCTTTAGCTTTCAAATATAATTGGTAAGGGCATTTATATAAATCTCATAATTTCTTCAACATGGTATATAATGCCAAGAAAATTTTAAATAGGATCAATTGCATAACATAATAGAGACATAAACATCTTATAAACAAATGATGAGAAATAAAAAGGCACTAATGTGAAAATTGATAAGCAATAATTCTCAGTGAATAACAAAAAAAAAAATTCTTTTGCAAAATGGACAGTCTAAGAATTAGTTCGTGACAATAGCTTGGGGGGGAATATTGGATCAAAATATCCTTAAATTTAGCCAAAATTGTTTTTCAAGCCATTCAATTTGCTTTGAAATGATAGTAATATAAGAGTTAATTGATTAACCATAAATCACTCCAAAACAAATTAATGATTAGAAAATTCATCCTGACCAAATTTGAGCAAGTTATCCTGAGCCAAAATTTCACGACAACTTAAAACTTCAAGTACAAGTAAAAGAGCCTACCAATCCAATCCATTGCATATACTCCAAAGCCACATGATGTCAATTGAGATGCGAAATGTGCATATCTTCCACTGAAAATCAAAAGGATAAGTTTGTAAGCAGATAAACAGTACAAATGGGACTAGTGTTGATGATTTTGCTACATTCTTCCTAACTAGAAGAACCAATTTAATTAGCAACTCTTGCATCCAATAATTAACAAATTCAAGCAAACCTTGTAAAATTATGACAATAAAGGTCCATGTTTCAGGTTAAACATTAGCTAATCTGTTTAGCAAATGATTTATTCTATCATTTGTTATCTAGACTGAATCTTTAGTATATTTGCACTTTTATTTCCAATTTCTCATTCCCACAGTTTGAGCAAGCAGAGAAAATCAAGCAAAAAAAAAAAAAAAATGCAAAAATCGACAAGCCATAAGGTTTCCTTCTAACCTATGCTCATTGAGACCATGAATAATCAACAAAATTGCCCTGCAGAATTAAGGAAATAAGATTAGTCCTACAACAGGAGAATATAAAATGAGAAATTAATTGAACCAACTGTTCATTGTACATTCTGAGTGCATGTAGTGTCAGCATGAAGAACATGAAAAATAATTAGTAGAGGAAACAAAACAATGCACCCAAACCTAGCAAAAGTTGGTAATATCACAGGCATCTTACAGCTTTAGCTTGAAAGAAGAGAAAATAACAGATAAACTATGCCAACATAAACGATCCTAATACATTTATAGCTCAAACAGAAGTTGTAAATTCCACCATAAAATAACACGAAAGTAGATTTATGGCTGGCCTGCTTACAAACAAAATAGTTGGAGTATACTTTTCTCTTGCATCTTATAAGACAAAATGACGCTAACAACCACAAAAAAATTTTAAAAATAATAATGAAGCTAACAACCACAGCAAAAATCTCAGCACAACTAAACCAATGAAGATTATAAAAATTATATGAGAAATAGTGATCCGCTTAAGGATATACTGCCGCACAAAGGCTAACGGATAAATCAATGGATTTAAAAAAAGGAAAAAGTTGTCGCTACAGGTATATGACTACAGAAGGTTCATTGAACGAGAAAAATGCTGCTGAGGCTACCAGGATTTTTTTTACAGTAACCAAGAGCAATGTAACAGAAGATTAAAACACTAAGGACAGTTACACATTAAATAATCACAAGCAAAACGAGCAATAAGCATTTAATAAGGAAAAAAGCTAACGTGAACTTCTTTCCAAAGCTGAATGTGAGTTACAGTATTACCTTAACAAGTTATGAACAGTTCAAAGGAAAAGCAACTTTCTTAAAGGTTAGTAACAGTACAGACCAGGAAGGTAAGGTGTCTGTTTTAATTAGTCAAAGAAAGGAAAAAACCCTAACGTAAGAGAAATTTAAAAAAAAAATCCCAAATTTCTAATGTTTAAATGTTAAATCAAACTCAGATTGCTCCATGGTGAAAAACGAGATACTGATCAAACCATTTTTTTTTTATAAAAAAAAAGAGATGTGTAGAAGCCCTACTTCATGTTTCCGGTCACAGGAACCCAAGACCGACAAAAAAGTGTGTTCTTCTTCGTTCCCATGATCACAAAACTCTCGCATCGACATCCTTCACCGCTTGAAGGAAACGCCATCTCCACCTGCTCCGCCAAAGCCCTCCTCCTCTTTGCATCCTCCTCCTCATTCGCGAAAATCTCCGCCCTTTCTAAACCCCATCCCCTCCGCCTCGGCGAAGGAAGAGGGATGGCCGAAGGCTTCGACGAGAAGGCGCACCGCCCACCGCGGAGACGAATAAGGATAAAGAACCAGAGAAAAATAGATTGCAGTAAGAGGAAAGCGCGGAAGGCCGCCTCACGGGATATAAAAGATCGGCGCACGCCCCTGAATACCGGAATGATGCGACTGCTCGCTCCCGATGTGAGCTCCTCAACCGGCGCGATTCCCCTCTCCATCTCCATCCACGGCGAGAAATCTTCGGCGATGGTAACGAAAGGAGGATCTTTTCTTACGGGTTTTGTGCGCAAGGCGCGTTATTTATAGCGGAGCTACAGAGAGGAGAAGAAGAACACATAGTTGTTGCCGTTTGGCTTCCTCCTCTTAAAGTCTAAGTTGAAGATCACAATTACCATTTTCTATGGAGACTTATATTGAAGTTTCCCCTTTTCTGCTCACCGGCAAAGAATTGTCGCCCACTTAATCGGGACTTCTTCAGCTACGGATTTTTGCAAATAAAAAAAAGATATGTATTTACAATTTAATAATTTTTTTATTTTTTAACTAATAATTCATACATTTATATATGCTATAATCACAATTTTTAAAAATTTTATAGAAATAAAAAATATATTGAAAGCTTTTATTATGAATTTTAATAGTTCATTGTCAATTTAAAAATTAAGATTGAAAATGATTAATTATTAATATAAAAGAATAGAATAATTATATATATATATATATATATATATATATATAATATAAAATTCTAAAAAAAAATATTCTGAAATTGTTATTTACTAATACTAAACAAAATGATCATGATACGTATAGAAGTTGCCTTTTACGTATCAATTACATAATTTAGATTAAACTCGGTCAAGTAGCTGGAGTCTAGATTTAATTTTATATTTATAACTTTAATAATAAGAGATTTTAATCAATATCAAGCCGGCTAAAATAGCATTTTTTTTTAATTAAGGGATTATTTGATTGACTAAAAAAGAAATACAATATAAAAAAAATGTAATATAAAAAGAATACAGTGTATTTGAATTAATTTAAGTTGTTTGGTTCAGAAATTTATAAATTTATGAGTTTATTTTTTTTCTGTTTGATTAAATAAATATAATGTAAAGTATTTTAAAAATTTTAGGCGGTAGTGGTAATGAGGTGGATGGTGATGTAGATGATGATGACTGCGGTGGGCTGATGGAGCGTTAATTTTTATTAAATTTGAGTTAAATACAACAAAATATAACTATCGGTGAATTTCAAATATATTACATCACTTTAAAATTTTACTTTATATCATATTAAATATTAAAAATCTAAAATTTTTACATTTACTTCATTTTATTTTACTTTTGATTCCAACATACAGACCATAAATATATTTGTAGAGAAGGATGGGTTTATATGTTTTATTTGAGAGCTTTATTTGTGTAAGCTGGTTTTTTATTGAAAATTATTTTTTAAAAATGTTCATTTTTATTCAAAAAATGAGGTTTATATTCTTTTTTTTTAAATATGTGAGTTATATTTATAGACATTATTTTTGGTGATTTTATAATTATAAAATATTATTTTTGCAATTGCTTTGTGTGAGAATAATGACAATTTACATTTTTTTCGAATTTCACAGATTCACCGCTAAACAAATTAAGAAAAAAGAAGAAGATGATGATATAATAATTAAAATTTAATCAAAGTAAATTCAATAATAATGAAATTTAATTTAGAATAATAATAATTTATTTTACAATGATTAATTGTGGATTAAATTAATTCAAAATTAATTCAAATTAAAATTTGATGAGTAGCCATTCATTTGTTTCCCCAACACGAAGCCTACTTGTACGTTGATTCTCTGCAATTATTTCGGCATGGTAGGAGGACGTCCTTGCAATTTGGAAAATTAAGGGCCTGATTTTGCACTGTATCAAGGGGATTTGGTGTTGGGATTAGGGCTGCAACCGAGCCGAGCCGAGCCGATCATAGCCTTGTCCGAGTTCAAACTCTTTTATTTTTATTGAGCTCGAGCTCAGCTCGATTCGAGCTTTTAGAATGGTGTTCAAGCTCTAGCTCATTTTAAAAAATATTGTTTGAGCTCGGCTCGAACTTGTTAGTGAGCTCGATTCAGATTGGACTTACTGAGCATATTAACAAGCAACTCTTTTAATGAAATAAATAAGCTTTAATCGAGCTTATTCGGGAACAACATATTAAGAAATATAAATGATACTGTTTATTAACAAACTTTAATCGAAGTATTATCGTAATTCGCGAAGAAATTCATGAAACTTTTAAATAATCTTGTTGACATAAATGAAAGAAGCTGTTATTTTTTAGAATTGAAGTATTTATGAAAGTGTTAACTCATTCGATAAGTTAAATGAGCGAGCATAACAAAAAGCTCGAGTCAGTAAACTTGTTGAACGCTAGGTTCATTTGCAGCCCTAGTTGAGATGCTCAACTTATAAACAATTTATAAACAAACATAACATAAACTCTCCTTTAGATGATTAAATATTTTCTCTCTCATCAGTAATATATGGGATTGGTTCCAACTACCAAAAGACTTTGGATCACTGACTTTAATCATAAATAATCAATGGTATTAAATTGATATTTCCTTATTGGTCTTTGATATATGCGAACGGCAGCATTCGCATTTTGCCCTTCATATTAGAGTAGGTATTGGTAGCCTGCTAGGAAAGAAAAATCGACCGTTAAAATAAGTTCAAGAATTTTAAAATAATAATAAATACAATAAAAATATCAGTTAATTTTATTTGATCGATTTTATTACTTTGATTTATTTATTTTATATGATTTAACTATAGCGTATAAATTTTTTTTATATTTTAATGCCAAATTAAATAATTTCAAACCCAGCCGAAACAATAAATTCAAATAAATCGTTTTTTTTTAGGCCTCGTACGTTTAACTGTAAAGAATGTGACTGAAGGAAAATACAGAGCATGAACCGCGCACCGGAGACTTCATTTTGTCAACTCTCTTTTTCAACTTTATTTTAAATAAGAAATGAATATTTAGATTTAGTTATAATAATTATTAATTCATACTTAAAAAAAAGAATAATTAAAAGAGATGACTAAGTAATTCATATTAATTCATGTGTGGAGCTAAAAAATTAACATTTTTTTAATGGACGGTGATCTCACTTGGGGGTCACAGGAGGCAAAGTGCCATCTTCTCAAGGGTTCGAGATCAGCACCTATGAGATTTTTTTTTTCTTCTTAGAGGCAACACCTCAATGCTGAGAGTAGGGCGCCAAAATACCAGTAGGGAGATAGAGAAGTCAACGCCTCAGTGTTGCAGGAGCTGCATCACAGCGCTTAAATTCGTGCAAAATAAACCTAAAGACAACGTAGCATATGGTCTGGCCTTCAAGTGGCTAAGTTCATATTTAGATAATTTTATGTAAATTTTTAGTAGTTTTTAATTGTTTTTTTGAGAGTGCAAGTGGAGAGTGAGCAACTTAGAATGACTTAAGCATAAAAAGTCTAGAGATAATGTGTAATCTACACTATTCTTCTCATTTTTCTTTATAGTGAATCTCTTGATGATGTGGCTTTATGATTTTTTTCAGTTCTCAAGTTTTCTCACATCAAATATGATGTTCCTCTATATAATTACTCAAATTTGAAATATTTTACTTACTATATTAATTATGTAGACAATCTATTGATTAGGAATGAATCTTTATTCTTATCTTTATTTTATTTATTTAGTAAAAATGAAAAATAATTAAAATCAATACATGTATTACAATTTAAAATTTAATTCATAAATATATCATCAATATAATTATTCCTACTTGTATAGATTTGAGTTTTTTATAATTTAAAATACAACCTAAATTAAAATTAATTTTTAAAAAAATTAATTTTGCAATAAATCTTAAATTTTTAAAAATTTTAAAATAATTTATAATTCTACAACTAATTCACCGGCAATAGTGAGTTTTTTTTTTTTTTTTGTAGACATTAGCAAAGATTATTTTTTTTTTCACATATTTGACTAATTAATTTGTGATAGACATTAGCATTTTTTATACTTTTCAAGAGAAAATTACAAGGAAAAAGATATTTCTCATTAATATGATTATTGTATAAATTTAATGATCATGGGTTCTTTTATTGTAAATATAGTAAGCTATAATAGTAATTAAAAAAAGAAGATATTCCATTGTTTTATAGAGCTAAGCATAAATTCTTGAATGAAATTCGATTATTCTTCTTCATAATTCAACTAAAGCTTATGCCATCTTTGCCATATATATATATATATATATATATATATATATATATATATATATATTCTATAAGAAAGTTAGAATCTTAATATGCCGTTTTTGGGCATATTAGATAGTATTAGCATATTAAATATGACTTAGTATTACCGGAAAATGACTATATTAGAAAATTATATTTTTAATGTTTTCATAACTAAAGCTATTACTCTCTCTCTCTCTCTCTCTCTCTTGTTGTATCATATTTTCAATTTATCTTTTATCGGTCAAAAATCTTCAAGTATAAATAGAAATTCATTTTTCACACAACACCCTTCACGCTCTCTCTCTCTATCTCTCTCTCTCTCTCTCTCTCTAATATATATATATATATATATATATATATATATATATATATATATATATATATATATATATATATATTATTTGCAATCAATAAGAGGATTTATTTGCTCTCAACTAGTAAAATAAATAAAATAAATAGAAAGACGATCTGAACTATAGCTCAATCATAACATATACATGCATGTATATATGTATATATATGTCTATAGGGTTGCCTTCTTAAGGGGATCATAAAGAATCATCAAGTGTTAGTTCTTTATAGAAATCAACAACATTATTGTGGAGCAATCCTAAAAATCTTTATAATTGATATATCCCTCTAAATTTATAAATAAAGCATGGATTTCAAGTTAAAGCATATATTCAATCAAATTAATCGGTGACATGAATTGACGCTAAAATCGGATCAAATCGAGCCCAAAATGAGCTCAAATCGCTTAAAAGTTACATATGAAACTTAGATGATTAAATGACATCCAAATTTGACATTCTTATAGTCAAATCGAGTGGCTCGACGAGACGAATCCAACGAGCCTAAGATCACTCAAATCGAAGATTGTTTGGAAGATCAAATTACCAAAAAACTATCTATGATCAAATGAATTAATATACACCGTTCGATGAAGTGTTTTGAGATTTTAGCTGAAAGCTAGAAGCTTGGGAGATAGTTGAGAGAGAGCTAAGTTCAAGTGCAAATCATCACCACCATTGTCGATCGCGCTATTGTCTGTCACCAACAACTACTTCTTTTGCATATTTGTAACTTTGAAATTCCATTATCAAAATTTCTCACATATAATCTTGTAATCCCATTAGGAAGACTTAAACTATGTACTCAAAAGCGGATGTATGTGGTATTTTTCTGAGTGATTTTTTCTCCTATTTCTGGGATTTTTTCACTTAAAAATTAAGGGCTTCGTATTCTATTTTCAACTATCTATGTGTGTGATAGATTTCCATACAAGCTAAGACGTGAAGTTTTATTCTACAAAGCGGTTTTTTTATGATTTAGTATGCGTGGGAAGAGATTCTCATTACTTTATCATGTAAGACAGCCAAGTTTTCCAATAAGATTGAAACTACCAGCCAGGTGGAGCACTTCATACTTTTGAGGCGAGAATGAAGATACATCAAACTTTGATCATTTAGCTATAGTTGGAAACTTAGGTAACCTCGATCTCAAAAGATCATTTAAATAAATATTACGGATATCTAATTGATTATCGGTTTGAGAATAATGATGTGGAGAAATTTCAATATTGAAAAAAAAATAGAGAGATAGCTTTGCAAATTATGATTCTCCAGTCATACTCATGAAAAATAAGTTAAAGGTCAAGGAGTAACTTTGGCTACATCCTCAAACGAATATTTTGATTTGACCTCTTCCACGGGTTAACATCAAAGTAATACTCGACAAATAATCTCGGAAGAACCGCTTAACCTCTTTCACCGCGTTAATATGACAAAATAATCTCGGATGAGAGTTAAAACTATTGACTTCTTCCATACAGTTAAATATCACCTAGTAACTCTCACAAATAACCTTGGATATATCATAATTTTACCTACTATACAGTTGTCGTGTAATACTCTAACACAAATCCTCAAGTTAACGTCTGTTAACATGACTTCTTCCACAGGTTAACATTATACTTTGACAAAACAATCTTAGATGAGAGTTAAAATTATTGATTTCTTCCACAGGTTAAATGTTATCGAGTAACACTCTAACAATAACCTGGAGTCATAACTTTGTACTACTCCATAGGTTAAAGTGTAACACCTCTCACAAATAACACCTCAAAATCCTTATGGATTCCACCTATAGAAGACACGCTCCCGAGGATGCCTCGATGGGAAGCTAGTAGTGGATAAGGTCCTCACTAGAAAGACTCAAAGAGAGCAAGTGGTTGATAGAATCTCCACTCATCAAAAACCTCAGAGGACAAAAGCCTCAGAAGGCACATGTACATCAAAATCTCGAATGCATGCTACATTAAAAATCTCAGAAGAAAAAAGCCTTAGAAGGTATAGGTTCATCAAAATCTCAAAGAAGTCTCGAAGGTGTACATTACAAATCTCGGTAGCAAAATCTCGGAAGATGCAGACATCAAAATCTCGGAAGGCAAAATCCTCAAACATGTACAACGAAGAGAATAAGCTTGTTGCGATATTTTGGGAGGAATAACCACCAAATTATTTGAAAAATGAAACTTCTTCCTGAAGATTATCAAAGTATCAATGTTGATAGTTGGCGTTACATCGTCGGATCTCGTCATCCCCTGATGCTTCCGCAACCCATCATCTTGTATCTTTAGACATTGGGATATTTGTTGAAGGATGCTCACCCATGAAGATACTCTCAAATTTGGAATCCTGAGAGCTTAATTCGGGATGCAGCGTCGCTTTCCAGTCGGTTAAAACCTTGGTCGGGGAGCTGGAGCTAGGAGGGGTTGGCTGACTATACATGGAGGCTACCAAAGAGAAGAAAGCGGAAGCACACCGGAGAACTGGATCACCCTTTGACAGTGTTAGAACCCGTGATGGGGATAACTGGAGCTGAGGGAGGTGCTTATATCTGAGGTTAGTAGAACCAAAGAGAAGAAGAAGAAGCACACTGACTAAATTGGATCTGCTTCAGGTAAGTTATAAACGAGATCGAGGAGAAGGGAGAGTCTGCCAGATTATACAAGTTAGTGGAGGTTACTAAAGAGAAGAAAACATAAACACACTGAGCAACTGGGATGCCCTAACAAGTCAGTTGGAAACCCCAAGGGAGAAATGGAGTCTGGGGTTGGCATTTCTAGGTGGAGGCTAGAAAATAAAATAAATAAAGTAAGGCATGTGTTTTCATTATCTCTTTGGGATATTTATACTAAAAATGAAATTCTTTAAAAAAATAAAAATAAAAAACTAAAGAAAACTCTTCGAATTCCTCATTAAAAGAGAGAGAGAGAGAGAGAAGAAAAAATTATAGATATTTTAAATTAAAAAAACTATTCACATTCCTCATTTAAAATTTTTTTTTTATTCTTCATTAAAAAGGGGTCCGTCTCCTCCTCTCTCCTCTCTCCTCTCATTCACACACACACACACACACACTCTCTCTCTCTCTCTCTCTCTCTCTCTCTCTCTCTCTCTCTCTCTCTCCCACTCTCTCAAGATAAAGAAAAAAATTGTGGGGCCCATGGCCCCCTCTCATTTAAGCCAAATGACGCCCATACAAAAAGTGAAAAATTAGGGGACCCACAGCCCTTCTCTTTAAAAAGCAAATGCATATATAAAAAATAAAATAAATAAAATAAATATTAATAATTAATTAGTAAATAAATTTGATATACAAAATATATATAATTACAAATTCTAATAATTTTTACCAAAAATGATTTTATATATTTTTGGATGAAATGAGTTTTCTCATTTAAAAATAGGGGGTAAATGATATATCCCTCTAAAATTTATAAATCAAGCATGAATTTCAAAGTAAAGCATATATTCAATAAAATTAGACAACTCAGTGGAATGAATCCAATACTTAGAATTAGATTAAATGCTCAAAAATCTTCAAAATACATATAAAAAAAAATCTGACTAGATGATCAATTTGAGATGTGCTTATATTAGTCGGCTCGATTAGAAAAATCTAACGGTGATCACTCAAATCAAAGGTCATTTGAATAATCAAATCACCAAACTATGATCAAATGGATCAGGCAGCGTCAGATGGAGTGTTTTGATATTTTGGCTACAATGGCCAAAATTCCTCTCAATCCTATAAATGGGACCACATTATTGTCTCGAGGCAAACTTGGGCTTGGGAGAGAGAGAGCTAAAGTTTCATCATCACCATAATTGTCACGATCGTCGATATTATTGTTGTCACTGACAAATGTTACAACCCAACTACACTATTGTAACATGATTTTGGTTTATTATTAGGATTTCTACAATCTATTAATCCCGATGTCGGAAGGACTTAAACTCTATACTCCAAAGTAGATATATAATGAAGCATTTTTATTGAGCTAGGCCCCGTGATTCTTTTCCCCTCTTTCTGGGATTTTTCACATAAAAATTCTAGAGTTTCTTATTCTCTTTTCAACTATCTTCATACGTGCTAGATTTTCTTACAAACTAAGATGTGAGGTTTTATTTTTCTCTACTTTTAGCATGCATTAGTTTGGTGCTATCTGTGGGAAAGATATTCCCATCACTTCATCATGTCGACAACCAAGTTTTCCAATAAGTTAAAACTACTACTTCATACATTTGAGGAGTGCATGCAAATAATGAAGATTCATCAAACTCGATTCTTCACTTTGTTGTGGGGGAACTCTTAATTTCATAAGATCGCCATGTTAATATGTTAAACATCTAATTGATTACACCCAAGAAATAAGTCAAAGTTAGTTGGCGGATATTTCAACATTGAGAAGAAGATAAACAAACTATTATCTTTATATTATAAGGCAAATATCAAGGAGCAACTTTGGCTACAATCTCAAGTGGGTGTTTTGATTTAATCTCTTCCACACAGATTAACGTCATACTTTGATAAAATAACCTCGGATGAGAATTAAAATAATTGACTTCTTCCACATAGGTTAAAAATGTCGGTAACACTTTGACAAATAACATTGGATGATAACTTTAACTTTATATTTCACACACGTATTAGAGATCAGATAAATAATCTCAAAAGAATCAAAATATTTAACCTCTTTCATACGTTACGTCATACTTTGATAAAATAATCTCAAATGAGAGTTAAAACTAGTGACTTCTTCCACACAGGTTAAATGTCACCGAGTAACACTCGATAAATAACCTGGACCAAAATCCTTTATGGATTCCTCCCCTAGAAGGCACGCCTTGAAAGCCTCGATGTGAAGTTAGTAATGGACAAGGTCCTCACTAGAAAGACTCCAAGAGAAAGTGGGCGTGGTCTCCACATCATCAAAATCTCAAGACAAAGTGCAGTACATCAAAATCTCGAAGCAAAAGCCCGAAGTACAGTTAAATCAAAATCTTAGTAGGTAAAAGCCTCGAAGGTACATGCACATCAAAAATATTAGTATACAAAAGCCTTAGAATGTCTATGTACATCAAAAATCTCAATAGGAAAGCCTCAGAAGGTATAGATACATCAAAAACCTCAATAAGAGAAAGCCTTAGAAGATACAGGTACATCAAAAATCTTAGAAGGTTAAAGCCTTTAAAGGTACATGTACATAAAAAATATCATAAGAAAAAAATCTCAAAAGATACAGGTACATAAAAATCCTTAGTAGGAAAAAGCCTCAGAAGGTATATGTACATAAAAATCTTAGACATAAAGTCTTAGAAGATGCAGTACATGAAAATCTTAGTAGTGAAAACCTCAAAATGCAGTACATCAAAATCATAGAAGGTAAAAGCCTCAGAAGGTACAGGTATATCAAAAATCTCAGTAGAAAAATGCCTCAGAAGGTACATATACATCAAAATCTCTAAAGCCTCATGCAGTACCCCAATGGAGGAGAATAAGCTCATTGCGATCTTTTAGAAGAAATAACCACCAAATCATTTTGAAAATGAAACTTCTTCTTGAAGATTATTGTTGACCTCGGTTTGGGTGAGCTCTCAACTTTCTCATCATAGATCTAGGATACACTAAGAGTTCTTTAGTCTTAAGACACTTCAAGTGATTAGGTGAACACTTAACTAGACTTAGAAGAGTTAGCCATAATAATAGGTTGTGCCTTAGGGATTTAGAAAGGACTAGCTTAAACCCAATCCTTGCTTTCTTCTTTCAATCCATACCTCAAATTCAAACCAAAATTCCAAAATCAAATCCAACTATCAAATGATTGAAACCCATGATTAAATTCAAACTCCAAATCCCTTCTTAAGCCCTTTGATTTTTATCTTATGGACTTAGCCTTAACCAAATTCAAATCAACCTCAATCCAATTGATTTTTCAATAATCAACTTTAATCTCAAATCAAATCCCAATCCAAATTCTAAATCAAATCCAACTTCAAATGATTGAAGTCTATGATTAGATCAAAATTGTAAAATCTCTTCCTAAGTTATATGAATCACCTTCATGATTTGATTGATTTCTTCATAAATCAATCATTTCTTCATTTATATTCACAAATATAAATAACATCCAAATTCAAACCATTCAAATCAAATCAAAATAAATTAAACCAAATCATGGCCCTTCTTAAGCCATATGGACCCACCTCCAAGCTTAATCAAACTTTGATCCAATCAAGCTTGATTGATTTCTTTATAAATCAACTATTCCTTCATTTATATCAACAAATATAAATGAAACTCACCCTCCAATGACCAAAAATAAATCAAATCAATTCTACATCCATATTTGGTTAATTTGCTTCCAAATCACTCCAAATTCAAGTGATTTTCTCAAAACCCATTTATATCTTCATTTATATTCACAATTATAAATGAAATATAAATTCAAATAAAACCAAATCCAAATCAAATCAAATTCTCAATTTTATCCCTTTTGCCAAATTCTTGAACTTGGCTAAATGATACCAAATCAATTCAAAACTCATGGATTCCTTCATGATTCAATCATTCTACAATTATTGACTCAAAAATAAAACATAAACCATTATTATTAAACCCAAGTCAAGTCCATGTTGACCTCTCTTGACTTGAAATTATCATATGAACCAAAACCCATTTGGCTTCAAACCAATTGCAATAGGATTTATATTTAAATCCTAGGCTTAGGTGTGAGTTCAACTAAACTTGAATCAAGCCATGATCAAACCAATTAATCCATTTAGGCTCACTTGACCCAAAGTGGCCTAAAGAAATCTTTTTGAGCCAAGTTCTAACCCAACCTAAATTAGATTGAACTAAGCTCATCTAAATCTCACAATAAAACCAACAACCACCAGGGTGATCAATTAAATTTGGTCAAACCAAGTCAAACCTAGCCTTTGACCAAGTCAACATTTAGACCAAATAAAATCCAAACTAGCCAAAATTCATCATAAGCCAAATTGATCAAAACCATTGATTCAAACCAACTCATAATCAATGATTGAACATGACCAAACCTCACTTGAGCCAGCAAACTAATTGGCCATTTGACCCAAATTAGCCTAAAATGTCAAAATGGGTCAAATCATGATTTGATCCAAATTGATTACAACCAATGGCTTAAGTTCATTCTAAATCACTTATTAAACTTGGCTGAAGCCATAATTGAGCCCAAGTTGACCAATTGGTCAACTTGACCCAACCTAGCTCAAATTGACCTAAAGGGTTAAATTGGCCAAAATCCAAATTAAACCATACCAAAGCCTACAATTACTTTCAATCAACCAATTGAACTTGACTCAACACTAACTCAATTTGGTCAAATTGGCCAAATTGGTTAAATTGGTCAACTTGACCAATTTGACCCTTTTGAATCCAAATGAGTCAAATCCAATCCTAGGCCAAACCAATCCAAATTAATTAAACCAAAACATCCCCCAAATCATCATTTGAACCTAACCCAAGCCTTGGTTTGACCAAATTTGATCAATTGGTCAACCCAACCCAACCTAATCCAAATGAATACATTTTGACCAAATGAAGCCAAATCACTCCAAACCAACTCAAGGGATCATAGGACTTGGTCAAAACATGTCCTAATTCATTCCCAAATCAACCCAAATATAAGTGGGCCCCACCAAAGGGATTGGACAAACCATATTTCCATTGGATATTCATGCTAATAAGTAAAGTTGACTTCCCCATCACCATGGCAGCCTCCAAATACTCAAGTGAGGCTCCACCTGACCCACCTAGCTCACCTAACCCATCCTAGGTTGGCCAAGGACCAATGGCGTTCAACTCATCCTCACTCAAACCCAAGCACCCCATGGGCAAACCAAAGGGAACTTTGCACACTTGCCTTAGAGGCTCCTCCCATGGCTCCCTCCACTCAAGTCGAGCCACATGGAGTTAGACATGACCTCTCCGGTGACAGCCGAAACAAGCCAACCCATCCCATCCATCCTTCATGCATTTTAATACTCCCCAATTCGAGTGGGAAAGGAGTCATTCGACATGGTGTGAGTCCCCAAGCCAATTTTGAAACCTTTTAGAGCGATTCCAAGCTTTCTAAAAGCCTCCTTTAATTGAATTTCCTTTATGTGTGAAATGAAAATAAGCCTTCCCTGATCAATACTTCTCCTCCACTCAATCAAACTTCAATTCTTTTACCCATCCTTATACTCCATTGAAGCCAACCGAATCATCTCCAAGCCTTCCTATACACGAGATCGAGTTTGATCAAAGAAGCCTTTATGTGCGTGGATTGGTCGACCGAGCACTCTACCCCAAATCAAGCTCAAAGCTTCTCAACAGGGTCTCACCTCAACTAGGTGAAACTACCTCTGTCGATCCCATCATCGTACATTAGCTCCAATGAGGTAATTTTATAAACCGAGCATTGTATAAAAATATCAAGGTCTTTTGTGAAGTAAATCCAAACGTTATGAGTTTTTGATTGTTAGATGTGTGCGCCTCCCCTCCCTGAAGGTGTGGGATTGATTTGGAGGGAATCCGAGCTCGGGTGAGCTCAGATCGAATGGGGAAAAGTAGATGACATCCGTCTTTCACCGCTAGCAAATGGGATAGAACATGAGCCGTTCGTTCTACATGATTAGAACAAATGGCTCTGATTAGATCCCACATTAGATCCCTTGATTCCCTTCCTGTAGATCTGTCGGTCCGCAGTTAGCGGCGTCACCTGCGAGTTAGAGGTGGATGTGACAACTTAAATAGCCACTCTCGTCGCACCACGTGGAAAGCGCACCGCTTCAGCTGCCATGTGGTCCTACGGGATTAAGGATTTAATTAGGCCTAATTAATCCATTTTGTAAGGCTAAAACTTCTAAAAATTATAACTAATCCTAGAAAAAACCCAACAATACAAACCTAGGTTCATTTTAAAGATATTTCAAAGTATAATCTATGAAAATTATTAGTAATTGATTTTGAATAGTGATTTTAGCTTAATTAAGATTTAATTGGAAATCTAATTAGCCTAATTATTCCTTAATTAATCACCTAATTGATCTCCAACTTTCTATGGATGTTTAGGGGGATGAACTATGCCTACCCTATTTTTGGGATTTTATTGGTTGCTTAATTAGGGAAATCAACTGATTAATCCTTAAGCACTTTTTTATTTTAATTAGTGATAATTAGTGAATGAATAGTAGATTAATTAATTATTTAAGCCTAATTACCTTTGTTGAATAGTAAGGGAGCTTAGACAATGTGATTGGGATATTTTTTCTAATTCATTTCCTAAGTTTTCTTCACTCTTTGAAATTTGATTAGTTAATGATTAATAAGGTAATTAATAAATTAATATCCAAGATAAAAATCAGAGCTTAAATGATCAAATATGGGACTTAGGGATTGAGATCAAGACCTCTTTCTTGATCTCTTTTCTTAAGTCAAATTCATTTCATTAATTGAATATGCTTAATCAAATGGATTAATAAGATTAATTAACTTAATTTCAAATCCATTCATTCACATATAGGCAACCTTTAATTAATCTTGGGTAGCTCTTTGGGTGTTTAATAATCCAAAGTGAGAGAAAATAAAATTATGGTTAGCTCACATGTGTGAGAAAACCATAAAAATAGTTAAGTGAGATCCCTTAAGCCAATTAACTATTAATCATGAGCCAATTGTATTAGGCTCCTTTTATTTCTTAGGAGCATTGGAAATTTACTTTTCATGTGGTTGCATATCATATTGGCTCATTATCAATTAGTTAATTAACTTAAGGTGATGTAGGCAAGGGTTAATTAATTCATTTAATTCATACCTTAACCTAATTAAAATATAAAATCAACATAAATATTCTTCATTAAACCAAATTAACTCACACGTTGTGAATGTGATTAGGGTTAGCAAACCTCTTTCATATTTTCTAAATTAAATCAAACTCAAAATTAAAAATATCATTAAAGAACTTTGGTTTATTTTAAATAGCCTTATTTAGTATGATTGTCCTTAGGAATTAATTGGAATGAATGAGATCATGTGTTTATGTTCCTTTATTTATTTTTCAATCATGTTAAATGTTGTTTACCATTTGTAATCATGCATTCATTTCTTTTAAAATTAACTAAATGAAATGGTTTCTTTTATGTCAAATTGCATGTGTTGATTTAAATTAAAAATAGGTGTGGTTATTATTACTATTAAATCAAAAGTTATCTTCAAAGGCCCATAAATCAATTATAATATATGGAGTGATGTTAATTACAAGTATCTATAAGTGTGCATGTGTTCATAATCTAAGATATGTAATATGAAGCTCTCTTTCCTTCCCTTATATAGATTTGCATGGGATTTACAAATGTATAGTTCATTTGAAAAAAATATAATATTTGCCAAAATCTATTCTTATGTATCTCCATGGTAAGATTTAGAAAGAATTTCATATCACATATGTAAATCATAATCAAATCAAATATGACTTCTTGCATGACTCATTCTTCATACATATATGAAAAGTGACATATTAATTGACATCCAGAGGTTCTTGCCAGTAGGCTTACTTCTACATATGTATCTTATGATGTAAATCAAATAAATCAACTTTTGCATGGGCTTTCTTATCTTTGGTACATCCATATGTATATAAGAAAAGTGATATATTAGTCTAGGCATCCGATCAGGCTTTAAGTAGCAAGTAAGTCTTGTACACCCTCGATGTAGAACAATGATGGCGTACTCACTTAAAACTTTTATACATGTGAATGTGTACTTAGCTAATGGATGAAAATCTCATTTTTCTACTAAAGAAAAATAAAGACATGCATTCATAATTCAATTAAATGAAATATTCAAATTCCAAATACACTTGTTTACATTCATCATTTAAGTGTGCTGAGACATACATTACATGTATAGGTATACTTAGGATTTAATCATATGCATGATAGATGATGGAAAGAAATGAATAAATATGTGTATGATAGTAATTCATTATAATTAATCTTAAGATGTCTTTCTTATTAAATAAAGATCATTTAAAATTAGAATAAATTTAAGTTAATTAAAACATGCAATAAGCCATTCACTAAAGGGAATTGATTAAATTGATTTATAAATGACTTAAGATAGGGATAAAAGAGAGGTCCCCTCTCTTTCTTCTCTTCATAACACTTAGTTGTTAAGTGTAAGCCATATGAAACAAAAGAAAATATTAATTAAAATCTTTAAATCAATTAAATCACTTAAAGAAATTAACTTTTTATAAATTAAAACTTTCACACTTAGCAAAATTATAACTCTAAAACCTAGTTAGGACATACTACACAAGCCTTAATACACACACATTAGATTAAGTCACCACTTCTAGCTTTATGTTAGGGCGGTGTATGGTTTGATGTATGCTTATTTTGTGATGTATTATTATAGACAAGATGTTAGGGTGTATGTGCATAGTCTGAATGTCATGATGATATTAGCCTAATCATATTTTATGTAAAGGGTTGTCTAAAGGGGTCGCTGTAATAAAAATATAAATACTTTTGTTGTGCAGGTTGCTTATACCCATAAGCATAACTCAAATTAGGATAGGTGGACTTAGTTACCTATGTGTAGGGTGTTAAGTCCAAATTATTCATATAACTACTGGGTTGTATGGTGTGTTTAGCTAACATTTATTTGACATGTATAGTTAGATTTACTTTCCTTCTTTTAATATACTTTTTTTATTAGAATTAGGATAAATATTATGGGAGATTAGAATGACCATTAGTTACAAGACCAAGTCTTATGTATCATGTGAAGCCTTTGCAAGCACATTAAAATAAAGTCAAAGGAGAATGAATGGAGAATGAAGAATGAAGACTCTCATAACATTTATCATTTGTAATTATAAATATTCTCTTGTAATCCAGGTTGTATAAGTAGAGCTTCAACACATTTTCGGGTTGTATGATGCCGTCCGACCTCTTATTATTTTGCGATGGCTTTATAAAATTATTTGATGTTTCATTTAGCTTGTGCATTTAAAAAAAATATGCCTTTTCATAGTTTATTTATGATTGGTGATTGTTGTATGGCCTGGATGCGATTAGACTCTTAGGATAAAAAATTAATTATTTTACCCAGACTAATAACTTATAACTAAATTTTTTAAAAATAACTCATAGCCTCACATAAAAGCCTAGGCATTAAATTAAGATAATAAAATATATAGCAACCCCTTAACTGGATGATTGTATGTTTAATATCATGCATATCATGTTATTTCACTCTTCTTGAGAGGGATTTCATCTTTGTCGTAGTAGAATTGTTGACCTCATTTTTAGAATGAGCTTTCAACCTCCATCTTGGCATAGGACTCCTCTTAGACCTTAAGAGTTCCTTAGTCTTAAGACACATCTAGTGATTAGGTGGACACTCAACCTATTTCTATGGCTAACTAAACCTATTTCCATAGAACAAATTTTGGCCTAGCCCATGGGTATTTTGGTCATGCACTCATCACAATCACTTGAGGCTCTCCTAAAACCTCAAGGGGACCTGAGTCTGAGTGGTGCACCCAACCCAATGGGTTTGGGTCAACCCATTTATCCCATGGACTAAACCCGACCACCCATGGCCAAATTGAATTTTTAAACTCCCCCCAAACCTCAATTGGATGCACATGAGAGTTAGACTTCCACTCCTTTGGCCAAACCGACCATGTGCACACCTTTAACAGCCCAAAAAACCCATCTTATGAGGTCAATTGGATCAAAACGATAAGCTTGTGCTCGGCCATCGATTGCCATGGGGAGATATACTCACTAATTCACTTTTTTTCATTCACTCATACTCGATTGAGAGTTAGGAGCACCTCTGAGCTTTCCCAAGGTGCCTAAGGAGTTTTTAGAATTCATCTTCCTCGATTTTGCACAGTGCAAAACAGGGGAGCTCACCTTGATTTCCAACTTCTTCCACACTTCATTTCCTTCCAATTCCTTTGGCAAGCACACTTAGGTGACCAAGTCGAGCCCACCTAAGTTGATTCCTAAGTTTTAAAGGCAAGGGAGGATTGAATTGGATCAAAGCTGAACTCAAGCTAAGGAGGAGGTGACCCATAGGAAGATCCACTCCATCTCAAGTGCTCCAAACTTCAACAAGGCTTCGTCTTAACCAGACGAAGATTCTCCAAGGGAATCAAGTGCCGGTGAGGTTAGTGAATTTCCAACTACTTAGCCTAAGAGGTGTTGATCTTTTGTGAAGTGGATTTTAATCTCATAGGATCTTAGCCATTGGATTGGCGCTTTGGTCCTTTAGATGGTGTGGGTTGAGTCTTGATTGAATCCATGAAGGATCGGGCTCGAATATCCCCTTGGATTATGAACGACTCACATTCCTCCTCAGGGAAGAACTCATTCCATCTCAGCCATCCATCCACACATTTTTAGATGGACGGTTGAGATTATTAGGCATGTTTTTAATCCCTTATTAGATTTATAAACTGTGGGTGTATCCTCAGCCGTCTGATCTTTGATCGGATGACTAAGAATAAAAGCGTACATGCTGCCACCATTCCCTTGATGTGATAAGTTAAATAGGGGCTCATAGCGTGGATGTGTAAAACTGCTTGCTTCGCGTGGGTTGGGTATTAAGTGGGGATTAGTTATTTAACTAATTAATTCCTAATTAATATATTCTAAAAATCATAACTCCTCATAAAAAAATCAAAAAAATAAAAGAAAAAATGCTTTAGATAGATAATTCCATCTAGAGTTTTCTAAAAAAAATTCAATGTATTTTGATTTCCCTTCTTCTCTGAATTTGGGTTTCTTTAGGAATGATAATTAGCTAATTATTCTCTAATTAAGTCACCAATTAATCTCAAACTTCTAGGGTTTATTTTAGGGGATGACCTCTACCTCCCCTAATTTTTTTGAGATTTATTGAAGCCTTGATTAGGGAAATTGCTAGCTTATTCTCTAATTACCCCCTTCATATAATTAAGGGTAATTAAGGTCTAATTAGTGGATTTTTCCTATGATTAAGTTGGATTAAGGTTAGATCCAGTGAGTAGGGGTTTTAGAGAATAATTTTGGGGTATTTCCCCTAAGCTATTCCCTAAACCCCCTTTTCTTTCCTTAATCCCCTTCTTAATTAAGGGTTAATTCATTAATTGTCCCTTTAAATAATTTTCAAAAATTCTAAAAATCTCGAGAACTTAATTAATCTATCTTGGGTAGATTCTTAGGTGTTCAATAGCCTAAGTCTAATTAATAAAATTAAACCCCTTTCATAAGTGTGAAGGGATGTATTAAAAGTACTTAAGCTAAAACCCCTTTGCTTAATTAACTTTTAATTGTGAGCCAAATTGCATTAGGCCTTTTCATTACTAGGTGCATTGCAAATTTACATACCTTGTGGGTTTTATTTCATCTCATTGGCTCATAATAACTTAGTTAATTTTTCTAAGGTGGTGTAGGTAAGGGTTCATTAAGTCACTTAAGGCATACCTTAACCTAATTAACACTTAAAATTGAATTTAATTATCTAAAAATTAAACTAAAATACAAAACATGTGTAGGAATGGGTTAAGAATAGTTAACTTATCTCACCCTTTTAAAATTAAATCAAACTTCAAACAAACAAAAATCATTTTGAAATTCACTTTGATTTATTCTAAGTTTTTTTATTCTTTAAGAATGTCTTTAGGAATTAAGTAAAGTGAGTTTGTTCATGTGATTACATTGCTCTAGATCTTTCCCAACATGTTAACTATATGCCATGTGACTTATGCCTTCATGATTTCATGTTTTTAAAGTTTTAAAATGAAATTGTTTACTTTATGTCAAATGTGCATGTGTTGGCTAAAGTAAAATATGAATGGCTATTATCACTACTAAATCCAAAATATTTTCAAAATATATAAATGAAATATCAAATCTGAAAGTGTACTATTCTTATAATTTAAATATAAGTTTGCATGTGATGAATTATAAAGCATGTTTAGTGTAGCCTTTCCTTTCTTACTTATGTTGGCATAGCTTTGAATATGGGTTAGTAAGATGTAGGGTTCATTTGAAAAAAAAATCCAACTCTTATTTAATTCCAAACCCTATTCATCCCTATGCTCTCACTTAAGAAGGATTTCCTACACTTGCATGAATAAATTGCATTAAACAAAAATGAAATCATTAAGCAAACTTTTGCATATTCCTTTTCCACTTTATTTCTTTTATATGCATGTTAGTACTTAGGGAAAGTGGTATATTAGTTTGGACAATCCCGTGGTTGCGAGGCTTTAAGTAGAGCCTAAGTAGGTCTTGTACCCTACACCTGGTTAACAATGGTGTTGTACTCACTTATGTCTTTCTACTTTCATGGATGTGTGTAAAATTTTGGAGAAAGAAAACCCTTTTCTACTTAAGAAAATTCATGCATCCAAAAATTCTAAATTTTCTTAAATGGATTACTTAACATGCATCATAAAGTGTGTTATCTGCTTCTTTTGCATGTATAGATATGCTTAGGGTCCATCCATATGCATGTTATATATGTTGGGAAAGAATTGAAGTGATGTATGTTATGTGAATTTTGATTCATTTTTCTTAATCTTAAAATGCCTTTCTTTTTGAATAGGTTTATTTAGAGTTGATCTAAACTTAGGATTAATTAAAAGATGTAATTAAACATTCACTAAATGAAATTAAAATGTGAACTTACTTAGAAATTACTTAAGGATTAGGGAAGGAAAGAGTTCTCTTTCTTTCCCTCTCTTCAACTTAAGTAATTAATGTAGGTTTCACTCAAACCAAATTAAAACATGAAATAAAAAAAATAACAAAATCACTAAAAACTTAAGTGAAACCCTCCTCTAAGTTGAAATATGTCACACTTAGAAAATTCAAACTAAATCTAAGCTAAGCATGCCACACAAACCTTCAAAGCACACATTAGCTAAGTCACCACTTCTAGCTTTGGGTTGGGTCGGTTGCGGCTTGATGTTATGTTTTTTTGTGATGAATGTTTTAGACTAGATGTTAGGGTGTATGCTCATAGAATGAATGGTAGAACATTAGTCTAACTATTCTTTCTGGGATTGTGTGGTAAAGGCTATCATAAATAAAAATATAAATGCTTCTTGCTTGTAGGTGCTTATACCCTTAGCATAATCTAGGCAGTGGACTTAGTCACCCATGTGTGGGGTGATAAGTCCAATATACATTCTTGGGATTTATGTGGTGTGATTTGACTAACCTTTATTTTGCAGGTGTTAGTTAGATTTATGCTTTTCCAATTTCATGTAAAAGTTTATATATTTAGGATTGTTGGAATGATTTGTTATGGGGGATTAGGATGAACATTGGTCATAAGATTTCATCTTGTGCATCATGTGAATCCTTGGAGCATCTACCATTCAACCATCCAAAGGAAGATTCAAAGAAGAAAGAAAGAAAGAAGAAAAGAAAGAAAGAAAAACAAAGCTTGAAGACCCCTATAACGATGAATTCTTTTGCTTAAATTATAATTCAATTCATTTGTAATCCCGGTTGTATAAGGGTAGAGCTTCATACCCAATTTGATATTTTGGTTTGTGCGGTGGTGCCTGACCAAAAATGATAATTTATTCTTATTGTGCTAGTTTTATAAATTGATTGATGTTTGTTTAACTTGTACATTAAGTGACATATCTTTCCTAGTTTCTTCCTTGCTTTATATATGGCCTGGATGTAGATTAGGCTCTTTATGGAAAAATAAATCTTTTACCCAACTTCAAAATTCAAACTAAAACTAAACAACTCATAACCTCACCTAAAGCTTAGGATTAAAATCAAGATAAAAGAATCAGAAACCCCTTAGCTGGATGAGTTCTTTTCTTTATAATATAATCCGCAATAACATCTTATTTCACTCTTGATTGAGGGCTTCCATCTTTGACCAAGAATCTGGCTGACCTATGATGGCCGTGATGGAAACTCACCTCCTAAACTTTTAGCTGATTTTGGCCAACAATCTATTTTCTCATGCATTAGTCATAAAAGTCCTATTAGCCTGAGTCAAAATTGATTGTCCAAAAATAAAATAAAATAAAATTTGAAATACATTAGATTTAGGTCATTAAAATATGCCCCTTTGATCTAGTCTCTTTAGAGTGAGTTTAAGGACTTAGCTTCTTTCTAAATAAAAATAACCTAGCTATCTTGCATAAGCATAAAGACTTGCCTATATGTATTTAAAATCATAGGAGGAGTTAGTTTGGAGTCCGGAGATTGTAAGTCCAAGTTGTCGGGTGGTTTGCTCTCTTGGAGGCAAACCAATTACCCATTTTTGCCTTAGATTTAGGTTGTGCTTCCAACCCTCGTTGAAGCTCCCTAGATTTAAGTTCTGAGGTTGCTTCTCCCCTTGTGGCCATAAGCATAATTCCTCACCTCTTAGGCATTTCATTAATCTTGTGTTAAGGAATCTTAAGTCCTAACTAATGAAAAATACAATTCAAACAAACTAAATCAATTTCTAAAATGTAAAGCCAATTTTAGGATAGTCTGAGATGCTCGTTAGGTTTCCTAGCATCGTGAGCGTCTCCTACTTATTCCCATTTTGACCTCGATAATAATTCCCTCTTTTGATCAATCCCATTTGATCTTCAAATACAAACCAATCGATTGATAGTCCTTTCTATTGAAATCTTCAGAGACAACGATCATTTATCTTAATCGAGTTTTCTAAGGATTATCCATAGGATGTAATTAACTATGGGGGCTTGCCCCTATAGGGAACTTAATGAACTCGATTTAAAATAAACCTCGATTTACTTTTCCATGTAAAGTAGGAGAAGAATCTCTGGTACATATGCATACCCATCATCCTTAAGAGTCCTTATTGAAGTGATTGGTTCCATTAAAGGGTAGTGACTTCTGTCTTTTGAGATAGTACAATATACCTTGATGATGTATCCAATCACCTGAATAAGTACATATGTGAATCTACGTGGCATTTTACTAAGATGAATTTCTATAAGATCTCTTCTTTCTTCTCCCAATAGATTTGAAGG